>OX328127.1:40278435-40332883 GCA_946811695.1 Gonocerus acuteangulatus | reverse complement strand
GCTGGGTCTTCAATACCTGACAGGGTTAGGAACCTTTGTCGTACTAGAGGGGGTAATAATCAATTTTAAGAAGCCATGCTGCGTCGAAAACTCCTGTAATATTAATAACAATATTTTGTTAACCTAACACGTAAAATGCTTACTATAAATTAAAAAATAATAAAATAGATTTAATGGAGCTTTTAGACAGAAAAGACAATATTCAGGGCGTCAGCTTTTTTTTTTTCTTTTTGCTGCTGATTGCATTCTACTCTTGGAAAGTAATCTCAGGAATGATTATACGGCTAGGCTTTCCTAGCAAAATTTAGACGGACTGCTTGAGTAATTAACAGCACATCACAACTTACAAATCATTTTGCGTGAATTGTGCCGAAAAAATAGTGTTTTCTCGAGCAATTTTTGGTACCTCAGAAACGATCTTTCGTTTCAGACTGAGTATATTTGTTCCAACTTTTACGAGTTTTGTATAAAATGTGTAGTGGATGTTAGAGGGAGACCAAACGAATTTGTACAAGATTTACGCGATTGTTGGGTATGTACAAATGACTCTTCAGATTTGTTGACTGTGTTTCTGCTTCCGTGTCGTAAGAGGATTCTCATCGCAAAGGTAGGACACCCATAAACTCTTTAAGGGTGCGGCTTTATTTATCCAATTAAATAAAAAACAACAACCTTCTGATGTTCCAGTATCCAAATAGAAGGAACAGACATACTCCATGTTTTCCAAACAAATTTCCATTCCAATAACCTTATTTCGTGAAGCTGAGAAAGAAGGAGTGGTTGGATCTTGATGAAATCCTTCAATAGCTGAAGTGGTTGAGTTAATTCGACTGGAAAGGGAATCTCCCTCTTATATGCTTCTTCAGCTCTTTTTGTCGGAAAATAAATCCATCTGCCTGCTTACCTTCGGGGTAGCTATTGGAATTCCGCTTTCTTTAAAGGGCTTTTCTATCCATTATGCGTTCAGCCAGACTTCTATAATATCGGATTATTGTTGCTTATATATAAAAACACTCACACAAACATAAAATACATACGCCTACAAAATGCCCCGACTTAAAACATTTAAATGCCTGATATATGGGATATAAAAGTAAACACATACATTTACATAAGATAGCTTAGAAATTACTATTTTAGTGATATTGTTACGTGATCGGTAAGTTTGCATTATGGCTTTAATTCACGTTATATGGTGAAGGGAAGACTCAGAAAAAAAAATGAAGTACAGGATGGCACGAAAACAAAGACCTTTTAGAGGTAATATTAATAATGGAAAACATTTCTGATTTGAACATCTGTTAAGGCGTGAGCACTTAACACTCCGTGCCAAAGGTCGTCGGTTCGATTCCACTAGGGGTGGTGGCTTTTCTTTCGAAAAAAGAAAAGGCATCACCCCTATCCTGGCTAGAAAAGGGTGGTAACCTATAGATAACCCCTCCTAAAATTCGTAGTTAATAATAAATGGACGTTAAAATTAAAATAAAATAAAATAAGTAATTTGAACATCTGTTTATTTTTATAATACATTAGTTTTTTTTTTTTAAATTTTAACGTACATTATTATTAACTACGAATTTTGGGACGGGCTACCTATAGGTTACCACCCTTTTCAAGCGAGGACAGGGCTGATGCCTTTTCTTTTTTTCTAAAGAAAAGCCACCGCCCCTAGTTGGAATCGAACCCATGACCCTTTGGCACGGAGTGTTAAGTGCTCACGCCTTAACGCTTTGGACCACCGGGCCTCCATATGATAAATTAAATTAGTTTGTAATTATAATTAACTAAAATTTTTAGGACGGGTTATCTATAGATAACCACCCATTTCTTGCCAGGATAGGCCTGATGCCTTTCTGTTTTTAAAGAAAACCCGCCACCCCTAGTGGGAATCGAACCCACGACCCTTGGCACGTAGTGTTAAATGCTCAAGCCTCCAGGCCTCATAAATTAATTTAAAGGTGCGAGCATTAAACGAAAAAGAGCCCCATTTTTTTTTCTTTTTTCTTTTTTTTCTTTTTTTAAATTGTGTAATTATTTTGTTTCTACTTTATATGGTCATTGGGAGTGCAGTCCTTTATATGATATAGGTGACCTTTGTTTTGGTTTTTTTAATGAATAAGAGGGGTTTTAGAATGGTCTGTTCTTCGTCTTCTATCGCTACTTGTGGATATTATTAGACTATTTGGGAGAACGTGTTAAGCTGAGCTCATCGGTTTTTTTCGTTTTTCAAGTGTTCTACGGTGGATGATTGACATTTTTACGAGGTAATTGCGAGTCACTGATGTGAGTCCTATTCTCTTTTTTTTAAAAAACTACTTAATCCCTCCTGGATGTGAGTCCAGGGTTAAAAGAAACGCAACAACATTCATCTGATTCAATCCTGTGCCTTTTAGATCTTCAGTGCTATACATGGTCTGTGATGGTCATCACGGTTTTATTTGCTTTCTTCTAGAATATACTTGATATAGTAGTATTTGTTGAAACTTTGACATACAATTCAGAAGAACGTATTTTCTCTTGAGCTATATCTGGATGCCTTTCTCATCTCCCAAAAAGCCAGAAGACTTAACCCTATTTCGCAGAATGACTAATTCTCCTGTCCCTGTAACCTGGGATTGTAAATGAACTGTAATCAACCGAGTAGTGAGGTCTGGGGGAATCTTCCCCACTCTCGGGTGTCTTTCTGGGTCGCTAGATCTGGGGTTAGTTCTCGCTCAATTACCCAATCTACGGAATAATTAACATTTCCTATTTCACTCTTAATTAATTCTGAATTACACTGAAAACTGCCTTAGCTCATCTCTCGGACGTTACATAACCCGTTAGCCAAGAAAAACTTGTCTAAACTATATATATATATATATATATATATATATATATATATATATATATATATATATATAAATATATATATATATATATTTAAATATAAATAAAGCTAATGATTATGCTTCTGCAGAAACATTAAACAGAACTGAAGTTTAATATACACCCCAAATATTCAGATAAAATCTTGAAAAATCAAGGTAAATATTTCTGTGAAATAGTCAATTTAGGAAATCTGAGATTGTTAATCGCTTTATAAAGTAACACATTCAAACTGGAGGAGATGAAGAATCTTTATCACACTTTTTTCAAATTGATCATCAATAAATGCAGCAGTGGTGCAAATAGCAAAATTGTTGATACGTCCTTAATCACACACAAACACACACACGCACGCACGCACAAATGCAGTAGCCTATTCTACTTATTTTAGAAGCAATAAAGATAATAATGAGGTGTAGTTAGCCATTTTGGTGATAGACAGTCAGAAAATAGTTGGGATTCGGCTAGGAAATCATCAATACGATTTTTGTAAAAATCTGAATCTGGAGGACGTTTGGGCTACCTATTGGTAAGCTTCTTCTGCAATGAATGTGAGAAGGACAAAATTTAGCAGATAAGTGACCATGGTGAAATATATATATATATATATATATATATATATATATATATATATATATATATATTACCTTACTCGCTTATCTGATAACTTTAGTCTTTCTCCACCACCGACATTCATTGATGACGAAGGCTACCAATGAGTTGCAAAAACATCTTTAATAAAGATTTTAACAAAACTTTTTTTTTTTTTTTTGTATTTATTTATTTGAAATCTGTACAGGTTAACAGTACAATGATCAAGTATGTTGATCCAGATATGCTTAAAAAAGATAATAGTATTCATAGTTTTCGAGTGAGTGTGATTAGTGCTTTTAAAATGTATAGACAAGATTTACAATTACTTGAAATACAGAAACTTATTTGACCGAATATGACGACAATATAATATTAATTAATTCTTCATTGTAACTATCTGAAATTGAGTAATGTATACTATTAAGATTTATACAATCATATACTACTCGAACTCACTGACTACATGTAAAACTAAATTTTAACATAAACATTACAGATACACTTTCCAAATTCTTAATTCATCACGACTGATTTTATTATTGTTTTTTTTTTTTTTATTTCCTTTAAAGAACATTTTAATTGTGTTATCGCCTTTCAGCGTTAAACAATAAATAAATAAATAAAAGTGAAGTTATTTTTCATTCTAATGGAAAAAGCGAAAATATTTACATATTACTTCAATATCGATTTGTATGATGTGATTAAATTTTTAAGTGAATTGTTAAGTATGCAGCACTTAGACCCAAAACTACATTTCCTAAGCACTACGGGAATTGTATCCTTTTTAGACTCAAATTTGGAGTAATAAAGGCAAGAAGACAAACAATAGTTCCTCCACTACAGTTTGTCTCTTGGTAGTGGCAGACCTACAAATAATTTTGATATGTTACTGGAGAAAATGCCCTTTATAAATATTTCTTTTTGTACCAAATGTACATGGCGTTTCTTACATTTTTACCGCAAGTATTTGGCATTTCCGTATTCAATTTTATGGTTTTATCTGAATAATGAATTCTTTACAGAGAATTTCACAGAAACAACTATACTTTAAGGGTGGATTTTAATGGTTGGATCAGAGCCCGGCGGTTTCATGCTTAGTTACCTGTCGGAATTGGATTAGTTCCTTGACATGACAAAACGGCTCCCTTTGATATTCTCCTCTTACAAGTACATATTACGACTTAACTAAAGCCTCCATTTCTTAGGAAGGAATTCTCAGAAAGTATAAAGTTTTTCGGATAACCATTCGCCTGGTCTGTTTCTGTTGCCTCTTCAGTTTTTTTCCAGCGCACCTAGCTCTGATAGTCTAAGGCCTGGTACACACTCAAGAAACTGGTTTCATGAAACTGATAGGTAGAAAACCATAGGCTAGTGCACACAGAGATTCATAAAATGCATTAAATAGGTTTCATGAAATTCGTTAAATCGGTTTCTTATTGCTTCAGTTTCACGTTTCATCAGTGGATCTTAGTTTAGCGTTTTAGTTGCCTAAAACTATTCCAAGCTCTAAATTTTTCGTATTCCATACCCTGGAAATGGTCTTAGCGCCCCCCCCCCCCTGAAACTTTCCCAGCCCCTCCCGAAATTATTTCCTTTATACGCCCATGGTGGATCTACTAGCCCTAATAAGCGATCAAAAACTGGCTTCGACATCCCCAAAAAATCCTTAAATTTATCAGGAGCTCTGTCTTAGTTCGCGAATTACAACAAAACAGCTGTGTTGCCGATCCCTAATCGTCGGGTGAACCTTGTATTTCCGTTTTTTTTAATCTTTTTTTTAGCCACTGCAACAAGTGCATCGTCGTCTGAATCCATCACGAAACTGATGGAAAACAGTTAATTATGTGTGCACGCTTCAATGAAATAGGTTTCATGAAACCAGTTTCTTCAGTGTGCACCGGGTCTTGGAGATGTGATTTCCTTTCAGAGAACTTTTTTTTAGATTCCTTAATGCAATTATCTTCTGGGAAGGGAAAATAAAGGATATCACCTATCTCTCACAGGAAACTTCATTACTGCCAGTGTTTCAGTATTATTATTCCTCAGCGATTTTATCGTGTAAGGTAAGAACTTCCTAATCAATATTCTTTACTTCATCGTATCACTTCCTGTTTGAATATCCTGCGTCTGTCCTTCATTCAATTACGTTAAAAGGGGGAGAATCCGGGGTTTAAAGATTGAGATTATTATTTTATTATCATCATTTGGAAGTGGTACATTGTAAGAACTGGGCAATTTATTTAAATATTGATTTTACCTGTTAAATAACATTTGCTGGAAGACCTAAGTTCAGAACTCTTCTAAAGTCGTCATTCCTCGATCTGAGTCCAGGTTCCAAACCGTCCCTGCGTATAAGGGGGGGAGGGTTTGGTTTCATCGGTAAAAATGTGTCATAAACTCTTAAAAATAAATTAAATAAGATCACTTAGTTCAGAAATAATAGTCTTTTAATTGATTTAATAGTGTTTTAGTTCACTAACTATTGCTAGTTCTAGATTGCTAGTATTTCATACCCCGGAAATACTACCAGCCCCCTCCCCCAGAATTCTCCCAGCCCCCCCCCTCCCGAAATTATTTTCTATTAATGCCCATGCGTCCCTAGGCTCAGCTTGCTCTTAATAGGTACTTGCAAAGGAGAAAATCAGATGGCAGGGGCGTTATATTGACTACAGGATCTAATCTGGCTGTCAAACAGTCAACGACTGACGTACCCTCTTGGTCCCCGTTCCTTTTTTTCTTTCTTTTTTTTTTTAAATGCGCCTATGTAAAAATAAAAAAAAATAAAGACATGAAAATACCTCAACTGTTAGAGACATTCTGAGACTGAATAATGAAATGACAAATATACTGTTCTTTTCTTCGTTTGCTTCGCCACATTCCCATTCAAAGCACCAGACCGTGCTTCTTCAGCCATGACCATTGTCCCTTTAATGGAAATTCTCTCCGATCGAAATACAACCCCCTTTATTGTCACGACTATTGACATCTTCTGGACGACATGTAGTAATTGTTTTAAAAAAATGTTAATCGGCAATTTCGATAATAAATTTTAGTCATGTCAGTACTATTATTTATTCCTCTAGAAATCATGTGAGTTTTCCTCTCATTCTCACGTAAGGACCAAGGACAGTGACATCATTTTAAAATCTTACTGTTTTGGAAAAAGTAAAATTGCTCGAATTTCCACATAGATTTTTCCGTTTACGCTCTTCTTTGGTGCGTTATGAGTTACGTTACTGGACTTTTTTTTTTTTTTTTATAAGTATCTCGAATTTATTAATATGCTTCCTTTTGTAATGTTACTAAAACGCCTATCTATATCTATATTATTATTATTATATATAGAAATAGGAAGTGCCAATAATGATTGGCTCATTCCATATACTATTCACTGAGATGTACGCAAGACGATCACAATTAATTATTGTACGAGATAAATTGTACAGATTTTAAATTAACATTTATTAAATATATATATATATATATATATATATATATATATATATATATATATATATATAGAAAAATCACGCGTCTGTCTGTTTATCTGTTTGTGGGTTTGTTCCTTATACATATCCTCACCGGTTGGCCGATTTTGACCAAACTTGCAACACTGGTAGGTCTTGATCCGGGAATCTCGGCTATATTTGTTGCTAGCGGGGAAAAATTATTTTTTCTCCCCCCATTTTGTTTCTGGTGATTCTGAATCGAAAAATAGTTGTCCCTTGTCCAAGCGTTTCGGCCAATGGGTCTATAATAACATATAAATAACATAGTTTGAATTTTTTTTTTAATATTTCGAGTTTGCAAATACCCTTGAACCTTAACTGTCATCTAACTGTAAAATATTTTATGGTACTCCAAGGATTATTTGTTATTGGTTATTTGAATATTTTATTTTTCTTCCACTTTTTTATGTGAGGATGGAATCCGATGAAATTATTGGAAATCAAATTCTTTTGATCTGGTAAATAGAATCTCTAATCTAAGTTCACGCACACTGTGTCTATATTACAGCCGATTTTTACCCTCTCATAACTTTGAACCAGTTTAATATCAACTTATGAAATTTTGCTCAGGAATTAAGCTAATAAATTTGAGTAAAATTGGAACTTTTCATAATTGTACATTGAGGCGTCTGTGAGATATAGGCGATGGAAAATCTGAACTTATAAGAACCACCCACTGACTCACTCATTAAAATTATTAGGCACTTTCAGAAAACCTAGAGACCTGAAATTTTGCAGGATATTATGTTTACAATTTTTTGTCATTTGTTGCAATTAATTCTTCCAAATACATTTAGACTAAATATTCTAACCCGTACTTCAAATGGATCTATCGTAATATGATACCATCATTAGTCTTGGGTGATTATAATGTCACAGAAAATTCTTTGTTGCCTACAGATTGGAAAATAACTATCGATTTTTGTGTTAGTAATTACACAGTTCACATTCTCATTGAAACCAGACTGTCCGATACTGTCTACTCGATTCCACCAGAGCTGTACAATATCACATAGCATACTTGGACAGTGCGCACACACAGGGAATTAATTAAAATTCCACACCTACTCATTTGTTGAACAAGGTTGGTCGGCTCGTACAGGATGATTCAATATTACAAAACTCGAAGTCCACTTGCGAAGTACATTTTCTGTACAATTTCGTCCTCTTTGTTAGGAAAGTTGAAGATTTTTCTTGTATTCCGAACATTTTTCTGGTTATTATGATGTATCTTTCTCGCTGAATCTAAAAACTACCTTAAAAATGCTACAGCAGGTGTGTCTTTTTTGTCATTATGTCAATGTAGGTACATAAATGTCACTTAGACCCCTTGACTTCTGGGGCCCTCATTTAATTCTTATCTGTTTGTATAAGGAAAGCCATGTTAACGCATCCTGGGAAATTTTGCACCACCGACGGCTGAATACAACCTACATGCCTAAATAGAAACACAAGTCTTCGGGTGGAAAAATATTCGCCGAAAATGTCTAAATGTATTTTTCTATTTATAATTGGCATTTCAGTCGATTGACTTGGAAATGTTCCAACTCCTCTCAGAAGACAATAGGACAGAAGCTTGTCATCCACCGCCAAGTTTGTAGAAGAAGATATTAAAACTAGAAGATATATTGTGACTTACAAAGAACCGATTTTTTAGAGGATTCGCTTTTCAGTCACGAATAATTAAGAAAACTACTCCAATTGAAATAAATCTCTCCGTTACAGCTGTAAATACTCCATAAGACGAAGTATGAGGTTTATATTTCGGATTGACGCCAACAAACATGCCCTGATATTAATTAGGTCGTGATTGTGGAAATTAGAGCTTTTGATAATGTAACTTTAACGAAAACTTACTCATCTTGTGATGATTCCAAACAATGCTTATATGTATCTAGTGACTTGCAAAGCTTGGTTTAGAAACTAACGCTTGGAACTAAAACTTCCGACGAACTTACAAGCACTGTTTTATCCTAATGTTTCTCTAAACTCTGCGTGGTTGAACATACGTATATTAAGCGAATAATTATTTTCTTTCATAATCCACGATTTCCAAAAAGTGTTTCCTATATTTTAAACCCCATAAGGAAATCCCAAAACTGCTCATGTACGTTAAAAATACATTTTTTTAAAAATATTTACTCTTTTCCAAAAATTAACCAAAATTTATATATCTTACTTTCGATGAATGTCAAAATTTTGAATAGATTGTCAGTTCAATCCGTTGTTTCAGACCCGTCGTTTCGAGAATATTGGTACCCGAAACCAATATTCTCGAACAAGTATAAATATTTCGCTTTTTTTTATTATTAATATTCCCACTCAATAAAAACCTTTAAATGGTGTACCTGAAAGCTTACCAACGCAAAACCATAAGTGCAAAGATTTTGTTCGCGCGAATTTTGTCGAATTACAGTGTTCCGGAGTGCAGATTCTGCTTCTTAACGAACGTCGAATGGTCATTGGTGGGGTAAAGAAACATACCAAATACATAATTTCAGTCATACTGACAGTGAAAAAAAGAGAGACCAAATCGACTTACCTATTGGCTTACACGGTTCGCTAACACTGGAGAATACGCAAATTGAAAATATCATTAATATTCTTGGATCTTATAATAAATTTTAAACTCAGAAAATTTTTAAAGAAGTTGGAATTTATTTTTTAGTTCACCTAGAATATATCAGGTAATCACATAGGCGTACATAGAAAATAATTTCGGAGGGGGCTGGGAAAATTTCGGGGGGGGGGCCTGAGACCATTTCCGGTGTATGGAATACTAACAATTTAGATCTTGGAAGAATTTTAGCCAACTTAAACGCTATTACACCCAAAATAGAATATGTTTTATGAACTAAATGATCTTATTTAATTTATTTTTAAGAGTTTTATGAAATTTTTACCGATCAAATCAAAATTTGGGGCGGGGGGCTGCAGCCCCCTCAGCCCCCCCCTTATATACGCCCATGGGTAATCCCATAATTAATGTCGGTTTTAATTGGCGTCCTATAAGTTATTGGATAAACTCAATGAAACAAACGCTCTTCGAATGTTACAAGAGGATTTTCAGCTATAGTAGCCTGGAGGAGTTCGTCGTCAAGCTCTATTGGTGGACCTGTACAAAGCTCGTCTTCAAGCTTGCGGTTTCCCGCTCGAAATCGTTCAAACCACCGCTGCACTAGTCGCTCAATAATGACTTTCTCGCCATATATTTCTTCAAGTTTCCGATAAGTTGAAGTAGCATTTTCTCCTTTATCGAATTCCTAAAGCATAACATGGCGTAAGTGGTGTCTTGGGACAGAATATTAAAAACTTATATTACTTATGGGATGACGTGATATTTATTAATATTTCTGGTACATTTCGAAAACCATTGAGGTTGCACACTATTTTAGAAATATGTGTTTAAATCCTCATCTATCCTATTTCTTAAAACCCAAAAATGAGCCCCCCCCCGTTAAAGTTTATAGATATTATAATATAGGTATGTATATATATTTACACATACATATGTACAATACATGTTACTATCATGTGGCACACGGATCGCAAGGTTTCCAGCTAGAAGAGTTCCTTATCTATTCAAGAACAGATACATAAAGTTCAAGTTCCCTTCTTGTAAGGTTGTTAGGCGAGCTAGTTAGAATCCAAATCTAAATTGACTTAAATTATTTCTCCTCCAAGTACTTGTATTCGAGGTTGAACTATTCTCAGAAGTACGGGTTCTCGTCCATCAAACTTTACTGGCAACATCTGTTCTACAAGCCTCCAAATGCATTAGCGAAATGGATTTATAAACGAAATCCAATAATTCGTCTTCCATGGACATTGTTGTTTTTCGTGTTATTATTGCCTGCAATACATGTTTCAATATTGTATTCGACGCACGTATTTTTCGATTAGAGTCTATCAATGAGATCGGAGATCGTTTACATTCATAGCTAAATTATCATCAATTGGACATTTCATGCTACTTAAGACTGTGAATCAATAATTGTTAGGTAAATAACTTTCTTTTTTTTCGATTTGCTTATTTGGATGAAATATTTAAAGTTGGCATTGGATTGAATTTCATAATTTTGAACAGGCATGGAAGGCTCGCGAAACCTAAATCCTTTTAACTACGTAATAAAATGATATCATTTCTATGAATATGCAGGATATCCCGTATATGGCACAAATGAAATATTTCTCAAACCATTAGAGATATCGGAATAACCCAAAGGACCAAATTGTAGCTTTATAAAACCTTTCAGATGCGGCATGTGCTAATCACCAACAATTAAGTTTTAACCATTAAGCGTGTTCTTAAAAGTCAGCGTTTCAACTTTACCCTCACAGTTTTAATACATTTCTGAAAACTACTCCGACAGTAAAGAAACGCGTGTATTTTTGTTTCCTTTACTACTTCGCAATGAAATGGTGGCCAAAATCGTACCTATTTCCACTAGTGCATATCTGATGTCTACCACCCCCAAAATAACTTTTTTTTTTTAGTATAATAATTTGAGTTTTAGGAACTATCCTATTTAAACCACTTACTGTACCTCTCCTCTAATTGTAGGTCTTCCAAGAGCTTCTAAGAAATAGTACCTCTATCCAGTATTTCATCGCTAACTGCTATGTGAAAAAAAAAAAAAATGTCGGGTCAAGAGCCAATCCCGTTTTTTGAGAGCACGCTATTTTGCGATATCTCAACAGTTTAAAATATATTTCGATCGTGGCCCGCATGTATATATAAATATGAATATACAACATTTATGCACATATGTAATGGCATGTATACGGATAAACATACAAACATAAGAGCGTGCAGCAAAATGTCGCTCTAAAGAAATTGTTGTATGAAGATATTAAAAATGGGCTTTTTACTAGCTGTAATGATCTCAAAGGTTGACACGGCTTAAATCCAACCAAAAAAAAAAATGGATTTTAAGGGGTGGGGGCTAATGTAGAATCCAAATGATTAATATGGAAGAAATTTAAAAGAAATTTAAAACAGGAAAAATTGTAATATTTCCTGTCGCAATCATTATAGAAGAGCAATACTAAAATAATAATTAATTTCTAATTGTTATTATAGATATGTGTAGATATAGTAGTTGGCAATAGACAGCTTTCTATACTCAGGACTTATTTTGAAAGCGGACTTCTGGAGAGGCTCTCCCTGTTCGCCTTAAGTACTGTTGATTTTGATCTTATGCTTTCTCTGCCCTTGAAACGGTACTGCCCGTTTATATTCCAATATCCCTTAGGATAATTATCTGGGTCCTTAGTACGGGCATTGAAATTGAATAAATAAAGGCGCTTCGGCAACAAGGCCATTAGCGCCGACATCGAGGGTGCAGCGAGGAATTTTCCCAACGAGCCATGGGATGAGAAAATTCCTGCCGCCTGTGGGGATCGAACCCACCATCTCCCGCTTATGAATCTAAAGCGCTAGCCACTAGACCACGGGAGACCCCAATAGACATATTAACTACCAAATCATCTTGCGATTCCTTAACCCTTTATTCAATAGCTGTTACGTTGGATTTGTGTTACTCACCCAACAGGTAAAATTCCTGATGTGTATATATTGTTGTAGTATTTCCCATCCCCTCAGTGCTGATAAGAATAGTTAAATAAAACTTGCTCGGTTTTGCAGAGCTGAATACATTTTAACTTATAACATTTATAATAGGCTAAATGGTCGTGAGATATATGTATCAATGAGACGATGAATGAGGACTAATTCTCGGAGAGTGCGTGGGGCTGGCTATGGTATCGGCTGTTTATTTAAAATTATTTCTAGAACAAAATGGGAAAGGGGAACGCTGGCCCGACTCCAAGGGGAGCAAACAATCCTCGGGCAACGCTCCCTAGCCGCGAGTCTCCTAAATACTGGCGCTACCGATAACTACTCACAATTTATTCATTTGATATATGCCCTTGAAAAATACAGCAGTTTAAAACGCGAGAGAATAAGCGAAGTCCTGACATTGATGGTCTATAACACTTATCTTCAGTATTTATTGTTGAAACCGACTCAGTTAGATTTGGGAAGATGTGAGCATTTAAGAAAAACTTTTAAAGCAAACATTACAGCTTATTACCTTAGGCATTAAAAGGAATGTAAGAATGGTACTTGAAAATGTAGTCCTTTAGGAGCTGTGTAAGCCCAGCACCCAAAAAATATATGTCAAATTCGCTTTTCAGCTGAATCTAGCCACTGCGCGGCCCATATATCTAGCCGTAGTAGCACTAACGGTTTCTTGTAATAGACTTCAAGATACAGTTTTTTTAGGCATCTAGAAGTAAGAAACCAGTGTTAAGGGTGCTCAAAAACGAAGGAAGGATGGAAATATTAGAAAAAAAGTTCTATATGAGCAGATTTTAACTTCCTTTATATTTTGTTGAATATCCCATAAATAGTTGAGAAATCGTCGGAAAGCAACCATTTTTAAAGCTTTATTTTTTTTTTACAAGAAGTGCTCTGATAGGACTTAATTTCGATAGGACCACGTACCTCAGTCGGGGAATGGTGCTTAATTTTTCGGAAATATTTGTTCATATCAATGAAGGAAAGCTTTTTAAATCACACCATATATAAGGATTAAATTGAAACACGCCTGGATGGCGCAATTTCTTCGAACCTGAATGTTGTATTTTTTGAATTAATTCTTGTTTTTAGTATTTGACAGAATTGACCTATAAGAGTTAAAAAAAAAAAAAAAATAATCGAGAGTGAAATAACTGGGTATTTCTAGTGAAACATCACCATTTACAAGGTAAACATAGTAAGCAAAATTTTTTCTTGCCAATGATGTTTAAATGTTGGTCTCATTTAGTAAATGGATTATTTTTTTTACGAACCAAAAATATGAATTTTTGAATCCATATGAGCCAGAAAAATGAAATTACTCAAATAAAGGAAATTTACTTTACGTTACTTCTACGCGCACAATAATTTAGGTAGATACAATAAAACTTTGGCGTTTTTTTTCCTTTTTTTTTTTTTTTAACGGCGCTTCAACATCTAGGCCATTAGCGCCGGGTTATGGCGTTAAGTGTCCGAATATTTTATTTGTTCAGGAATTATAATTGTCCTCAAATATTGTGGAGCAATTTATCTTAAAGATTAAAAAAAATATTTTATTATAAACTGCTTATTGAGAAACTACTGTGACTTCAAAAGCGGAGAAGGTAGTAAATTCTGCAAACATGTACGATGCATATTAGGTGTGGGCGTGAGATCATTAGCCAGACAACTTAATTTATCTTCCTCGCGTTTTAATTTTAATGCAAATTCTTCCCCAGAATTTAGGTTTCACCATTCGAATTCAGTTTGACTTTGTACATACAGCAATTTACTTTTATGTTTTAGTTATAAAAATATAATTTGATAAAAAGAGAAATTCAAAATTCTGTATTTAAACAAAAAAAAAAAAAAAAAAAAAAAAAAGAATGAATAACTGCTAAAATCATAGCCTCCATGGTTATTATATAATTATCCTATTGGAATTTTTAGAATTGAAACTCTTAATATTTCCTCTTTAATTGAATAAAGCCAACGTCTGTGGAACTTAAGCTCAGTTTTCTCTGATAGAGGCGGTATTATCAAAATGTATGAAACGTTTTTGTAGAGAATGTATAAAGCATTCTAAGGGTTACTATGCACTTACAATGATTTTACGAATGTTTTCGAGACATTTAAGATAATATACGAAATGTCCAGAACTCCTCATTTCTGTTGATAAAATGTTTTTGACAGAGTATATATATATTTTTGTCCTTTTTCTCTCTCACAAACTCCGATAGACCGATTTTGATGAAATTTGTTAGATAAATCCTTAAGTTTAATTTAAAGACTTTTTAGCGCGGTTCCTCCCTCACTCCATACAACTACCAGGCGCAGACTTTTTAGCGCGGTTCCTCCCTCACTCCATACAACTACCAGACGCATTCACTGGCAGCTGTTATGGATTTAGTATTACGTTTATTTCTTTCTTCACAATTATTTTAGCAAAATCAGGATCAATGGTGGCTACCTAGGATAATTCCATGAACAAACTCATGCAATGCAAAATATTAAAAAATATAATATTATTTGGCCTCACGGTCAAGCTCATAAGAGGGAACTTACGTTGCAACGAGGTAAAATCTCCTTTGCTTGACTCTCGCTTTCACGTAAACCTGTAGAATAACATATTTCTGAAGTTTACTTTTTCTTTAATTATTTTTTTTATTGTATTCTTTTATTGTAATTCTGAAATGTACGTTCGTATTTACTAACATGCTTTACATAATTTTTTTTTTCAAAACGATGTGAATCATACAGAATGGATAATTAGGTAGTAGATGTGAAGCAATTTAATCAACAAGTTATTTTTGTTTTGTTTTTTTCCATAATAATTTCTTTACTCTAAACATTACCAACATTTTCATAAATGTCCAACTTGTAAAAATATTTTTATTTAACTCACGTCGTTTTGGAATAACCGAAACCAAAACTGTAGTTTTGTTTTCACTTTTGTGATTGTTGTAGACATTATTTTATTTATAAATCTTCTGTTTTCTTGTTTTTGTTGAGTTAAGCGTTTATTGTTATTCAGGAAACGACTCAAACCCCTTGGTATCTGAAGCACCTCGATGCTTTTAACATATCTAAGCTCAGCTGAATGGGAGAACCGGTTCCGCCAGCGCAAAGCAAACCTGTGGGAAGAATGATATATCCATTTCTCATGACATAGTAACTCCATTAAACAAATAGGGGAATTTTACCGTAATTGTAGATAGGCCCTTAATATATATATATATATATATATATATATATATATATATATATATATATATATATATATATTTATTTATATATATAAAACCTTACGGATTGCGGGTGGTGAAGTCGAACAAATTACTTCTTCGTTATCCTGGCATGATGTGAAATAGTTTTATTACTGCTCGTAGATGAAGGATTTGGTTAGAACTTACAATATAAACATGAAAATTGGAAAATAATGAATAAAGGCTTTACTAGAAGGTTAAGGAAAACAGATTTACGGAGAGTAAAAATCTATTTTTCTGAATTCTTCAATTGAATGAGAATTGGTAACCTAATTTAAATACAGTTAATATAAATAAAAGAAAGAATAACCATATTAAATGTCAATAAAAAGGAAATATTTAGTACTAATATGTCTTTAACGCACCAAAGAAAAATGTTAAGCGGAAAAACATAGTTACCCCGCTCATTCCCAACTTGTACAAATTCTTAATAAAAGTAGTTCTTTGAGAGGGGATCGTTGACCGTTAGTAATACGAAGGTTATTGTAGTTTTTTTTGTTTTTTTTTTTTGTTTTTTTACGGCGCATCGACAAATCTTGGCCATTAACGCCGGTGGTGTCTTATTAAAATGAATTTTTTTATAAGAAAATAAGTTTTATTTTTCGCCGACGTTTCGGCTTGGAATTCAAGCCTTCTTCATAGCCGTTAAACAAGGAGGCTTGAGTAATACTAATTTATATATTAAAGAAATCGGCAAAAAAAAAAAAAAAAAAAAAATTGTACATGTGAGGGTGAATGATGCATTTGCTAGAGCTGCAATTAGAGATAGATTAATACATATTTAAAACTTAAATGGGTAACATAGAAACAGATATAAAATTAATAAGAACAGGATTAAAATAGATTTACCGATGAGAAGAAGGAGAACTATGTCTCGCGATCATTTCTGGTGGGTAGTGGTAAGTTCGAGAAAAAGTGCGGCTGCGGGAGGACGGGTGTTGATCACCCATGGTTAAGGGGGTAGTTTAGGGGGTAGAAAAGGACAAAACCTGTTTTAAAATGTACTTTTCCTTGAATCATGGGTTATGCAAGTCAACATTTTTTATTGGGGTTCCTTAAATGCCTCACCCGTAGAGTGAGGGACGAAAACAACAAAATACTTCTTGGTCGAGGGACAGACTTATCATCTTAATAATATAAAAATACCCCGAATGAATGGTTGTTCTACATTATTGTGAAAAATCACTCTGTTACAATTATTTTATATATTAAATTTCTTTCTGTAAATCCACTCCCAAAGAGAGAAACGAAAAAACTTGCGGAGTCAAAAAATTCCCTTCTCTTAATTAAAAACTTTCGGCTAATGACCCGATGGCCAGAGGCGAAGGGATAAAAAAATATATATACCAATCCTTCCCCAATCAGAGTTAGGCATTAAATCGTGGTAGTTATTGAATAGGGCTGATTTGGAAAAGTTGCTTCCTCCAGGCTTTTCATCGTTAGCGCACAAAAGATTATTTCTTTTATTAGATTCCATTAATGGATCTATAAGAGGAAATTCTTTACTCAGCGAATATACCTTCAATGCGAAGAAACTTATGCGCCTTTCATTATAGCCCATGGGCTTCTAATGAAGAAACTTGTTCCAGTTCCATGGGTTCTTTTGAATCAATAACAGTCAGTAGCAAATTACTAGGGATTCCTACAGTAAAAGCTCTGCTGCAGTTCTACTAAATTTCTAGTCCAATCCACTCGCAATCTACACTTCTGTTTTATTCACAATTCTTATGGAATCGATTTTCTTCTGTCCTCATGTCGGCAGTATTCGCTCCAACTTACTTAAAAAAGGCAAAATGTCGTCAGTACTTAAAAACAAAAGCTCAATAAAATCTACTCTAAAATGTTGATTGAAGATCAATTTTTTTTTTTTTTTTTTTTTTTTTTTTTTTTTTTTTTTTTTTTTTTTTTTTTTTTTTTTTTTTTTTTTTTTTTTTACGGCGTATCTACAAGATGTTCTACGCAAAATCCAGCGTTTAATTAAGAGTTAATTACTAATAGTCTTGATCGCTATTTTAAAATTAATAAACAGCGCATGGTCCTTGCTTTTTCAAAAATTAGACAATTATCTCTCTCTCTCTCTCTCTCTCTCTCTCTATATATATATATATATATATATATATATATATATATATATATGAAGATATGCATGTAATACATTCATATCATGTTTACTTCTACCTCATCCTAACCACTGAAGGAAAATAAGTAAAGATACGTTGTAAATACAAGTTCCTGGTAATTCGGTACAAAAAAAAAAAAAAAAAAAAAAAAAAAAAAAAAAAAAAAAAAAATTATCTATTTCTCCTAATATATTTATGTATGTGTGTATATATATATATATATATACATATATATATATACACATATACATACATACATAATTATATTAAAAGAGATAGATAGATGGATTTTTTTTTATTTATTTATTTTTTACCGAATTACTACGAACTGTATATATTTTTACGTTTAACTTTTTTCATATCAAGGGGAAATTATTTCATTTATATACTTTTTTAAGGACATTTGTCAACTTGGGTATATTCCTTTTGATGTTGGGACTGTCATTAGTAATGCGGAGAAAAATGTCATTAGTAAACTAAATAGATGTCATGATGAGCTAAATAACTCAATTCCTGTTTTGTATTTTGATACTGTGAGTGAAATACGCCTCAAAAGGCTATTGCCCTTTGAAGGCTTACAATAGCTCGACAGTTTTTAAAGACCATCATGTTTCATTCATAACATGCTTTTACTTTGAAATGTAAAGACCTCTAAACCGTAACCCATTCATCTTATTACACCTCATCTATACCTTTCCGTTATCTTGGAAAACATTTTAGCTTGAATATATATATATATATATATATATATATATATATATATATATATATATACACATATATTTATTTGTGTGTGTGTGTGTGTATTCATGCAGTGGCTGGCAGTTGCTGAATTTCAGAAGACGAATTAATCCATATTTCTTCAATGCTTATTTTTATTCTGAGCTACGCCTTTCTAAACATATCATCATAAATACATATTAAACATATCATCATAAAGTGCGTAATGCTACTACAAAAAATGTCAACCTGCATTGCGTCTGGCCAGAATTTTTACATGTGCCATTTTTGTATCTATAAGTTCTTGACGTGTTTTTATTCATAAACTGAAAACGCTGCATTAGTAAAAAATATTCACTTGAACAAGTAAATTAATGCTAATACCTTATGAAATTGTTTAAAGGTAATTAAAATGTAACATTTTTCAAAATAAATTATTTTTTTAACTCTAAAAATATTATATTTGAACATGTAACATAATATTTCACATTTTGCTTTGTTTGTATTTCGTCACATCTAAAATCACTTTTATTTTTTGTTGCCTTACTTATCACGGGATAATTACGATCTGTTCTCATCGACATTTCAGAAGTACAGATATATAGAAATAATTTAATATTGGGAACAGAAAATATTTCTTGTATAACATTTATGAAATATAATAACAAAGCTGAAATCTTTTGATTTTCGAAGTACTACTCCCTTCTGGGGACTAATATTTTACAATATTTCTTTGACCCCACTTTTTTTTTTTTAAATCTTTCTCTGCGTCTTAATATAGAGAATATGTGTTGAAAATATGAACATAATCGATTGAGTAGATCTTGTGATACCTTGTACACGTCTAAACGGTTACACGTCTAAAATATTATTAAATGCATAAAACATTTTTCTACCCCCCCCCCTTTAAACAAAAAACAGTCGATTTTTGAATGTCAATATAATTGGATTCTAATCCCAAGTTTATTGACTCCGATCATTTTCCCCTGAGAAGTTCTTACAAAGCGTCAAGCATTCACAGAGTAGTTGGGATTCGGCTAGGAAAACAACAATAAGAGTCAATTTCGTTAAATTGGAACAAAATAAAATATCATGAAGATTAGATAGTTAGCCGTCGAGGTGATAAGTAAAGATGGAATGGTTGGGATTCGGCTAAGGAAACCTCAATACGATTTTTGTTAAAAAAATCTATATTTAGGACGTTTCGGCTACTCATTGGTAGCCTTCGTCAGCAATGAAAATGCCGGTAGGCAGAGGAAGACCAAAATTGACAGTTAAGTTACCATTATGGAAGTGTCTGGACTCTTCCACAATTACCCCCCAGACACTTCCACAATGGTTGCTTAACTGTCAACTTAGGTCTTCCTCTGCCTCCCAGCATTTTCATTGCTGACGAAGGCTACCAATGAGTAGCTGAAACGTCCTAAATATATCGTATTGAGGTTTCTTTAGCCGAATCCCAAGAATAAAATATTTCCAGAATTCTTTAAGACAACGATGATTCTCAATATTGTCGATTTCATTTGGTTTATGTTAAAGAACGGAAAAGTAGGATATATTCAGAGCTTAATTTTCTCCTTATCAATGTTTGAGCTGAGACACTCCGCCTCTTGATTGAGATTCATCTCTGATGTACCGTCGGAGATCTCCTTTAATCATGAAAGGAGCCATTGCGTATGTCTTCTGCCTCTGGCTCCAAGGTTAGAGTTTGACAAAGCACCGGACGTATTAACTGTTAACTTGCTTGATTCCGGCAGCTCAAGATATTCTCGGAATATAACAATAATTCGACGATTCCCAGTTTTTGTGAGTTCTTTCCTTGATGAGTTGTTCTAGATTCAGAGGAAGTGGAATATTATTGACATTCTTGCATTATGTGCAATTTAGGGCCACAGATATTGCCTTTTCTTGAAGATTTTATGTATGCTATGGAAATTGTTTCAATAATAAAATGCGTTTGCGAGATGTTAAGTAATAATAGTACTAATTTTGACTACAAAATATTTAGGATTTCTATATAAAACTCTTCAAATTACCCTGGGATGAACGTAATATGGGAGCACCCCATAAGATGACGTAGTTCCTGAATGTTTTTGAGCACTTACTGTAAAATGGGTTCACATTAGTACAATGTAGTGAAATTGTAACAAACTTATACTGCTAGTCTATTTTTATTTAAATGATACCAAATGGCCGAATTTTACCCAAAGAGTGCAAAAAGACTAATATTTAAGCATATGTAAGCAGTATTGGTTTGTAACAATTTCACCACAGTGTAGTAATGTGATCCCATTTTACGGTATTTCTGACCAGGTTTGAGAAACCATGTCACAAAATTAAGAAAAAAACAATGTTTTGACTTCAGTTATCAATTTCTAGGTAAGATTTTTTCATTACTTTAAATGGGGACTAATATTTTACAATGCACTTTAATAAGGGATAGAAAGTTGCTTGTTTGATATTTTACAAGAAGAAATATTGCAATGCTGCAAGCGGTTGTGTCTCTGATACGTAGAACAGAGATTCTAAAATAGTCAAGGAGTGTGTTTTCTATTTTCGGATATCTGGAATAGCTAACCAGAACACCTACTACAAGGTCTGAAGAATTAAGGAAAGGTGCATCTAAACTGTTTTAACCTGATTTTAAAAGACGTGTAACGATTCTTCAATTTTTATGCCTTACTAGCTGTTACCCGGTGTGCAATGCTACACCTACTTTATATTAAATATCTGTAGCCGGGCTTACCATGCTACACATGCTTCATATTAAATAGTTGTAACCCAGCTTCCATGGTACGCCTACTTTATATTATATATTTAAAAAAATGAATGATTATATTATATTGGTCCAAATTATGAGAATATAAGATAATAAATTGAGAGCTCGGCTGAAAAAGTTATTTTCCATTTTTTTTTTTAGAGAAAGTGGGGTGGAAATTAAATTGATCCTTATTTTTTAAAAAGTACCCTTACTTTTAAAATGGTATTACAATTAAGTGATTCCAAATAATTTAATTGCAATACCGTTTTAAAGAAAATCCAAACCAAACTCCCTGTGTTTAATTTTTTTAAAGAAAAAAAAAATATGTGGTCCATAAATAAATATGCATAAAAAATAGCAATACAAATGAGGCATTTAATTAAGGTTATGATTAGTTATAAGTTGTCAAAACCTACAACTGAAACTATATTCTTTATTTTCATTGATTTTTTTTTTAAATATAATATTTATTTATTTTAAGGTCTTCGCATCTAAAGCTAAAACCTCAACCTTGCGCAAATATAATATTAATATGTTATATTGTTTACCTGTTCATGTAATAATCCGTAACTGAGTTTTTTTTATGAATGAAAAAGTAGGTAAGTCGTGCAGGGTTTATGTTATGTATGCCAAAAGGAAAGTTTTAAAAACATAGTTTGTTGTTTCACATACACTTTCACATATTTTTGTTCACTTTTTTTTTCCTTTCTATTAAAGCTTCTGTTTCAAATTTTATGGTTCATGCACTCTTCTATAAGGATAGTCCTTCTATCAGAGGAAATAGGGGCCTCTAAGAATAAAAACAAATTTAAGATATTTTTCTTGCAGTTATGGACAACAATGAATTAAAGGTATTTGGGAATTTCAATAACGACATTGACTTGGCGAGCAACAATATTTTTACCAGAATTGCAACCGTATTTAAACATTTAGTCCAAGAGCTGGTAACACACTTTTCAAGTGTTTTATGTGCCTTGAAATTGTCGTATAGTGGGTCTCTAGTGTAGATAAAAAGTTAAGTATATGGTTGCTGGACATACCTTGAAACACCAGGTACTGCGCATGGTAATCAGTAACAAACTATGGGCCAAAAATAGTGTTTTATTCAGAAGCCATAAGTGTTCAATGTAAAATTAAGGCAATTCTATAATGAATAATATATAAGGCAGACACTTTTAAGTGGGATACATATAAAAAAAAAAAAAAAAAAAAACCGAAGTGAGTTTTTTGTAATATTAAATGAAGTCTCTTCTTCACACTGCTATTTAAACACCATAATTGAAAATAATTACAAAAGGGCAGACACTTTTTGTGAGGTTTAGTAATCAGCAAACATGAAAATAAATTCAGCCGATGATAGACTGCAATATACTGCGTGTAACCGTAAGAGTGAGTGAGAGCACCAATCATCTGGACAGGACAGTTGTGGCTGTTCTAGAAAAAAAGCAACTTGCCTTAATTATACATTAAAGATTGTTGGCTTCTGAATAAAATACCATTTTAGTGACATATTTTTTTAACACCTTTCCCCTATGTGCAGTACCTGGTGTTCCAAGGTATGTCCAGGCTACACATACATGCCTTACCTATCCACGACATGCAATACACCAAAATTCCAAGGTGCATAAAACACTTCATGAAATGTGCGTTACCAGCTCTCCGACTAAATGTTGACAGTCAGAGGATATAACTATCTCAGACAAAAGAAAGCATATGTCAGAATATAATGATTAAATTATTATGGATATTAAATTAATAAAAAATTGCATGGAAAATTTAATTACTTATTCATTTATTAGAACACCACAATTCACGTGACTTCCTCTTCTTATAAAAATAATATTTTAATACATTAATTTATCTGCAAAAAAAATAGCATGCATTAAGAATAACTTTATTAAAAAAAAATTAAAGTGAGGCTGCCCAAATTAATAGGGTTGCTAAACCATACAGCTCTTGTAATAATAAAATAATGTTTCAAAACGTGGTGAAAATTAATTCATTTATATACATTCATTTGTATGATTATAAACATTTATGTAATTTATTATGTACATCTATCTATATGCGAATAAAAAAATAAGTTAAATATAACAACATTTAATATAATATTTTAATAATATTTGCATATGTATGTGAGAGAATTAATTTAAAGTTCATAAATTTAAGTCCTTTACAAAATGACATTGTTCACAAAGGAGTTTTTAATGTTTAAAAAAATCTTTATGTTTTAAACAAAAAGTTCTATCTTTTTTGGAAAATCTTGGAACCTTAAACTTAAAGGTACATATTCTGCATATGTAGACTCTTCTGTAAGATCTTTTTTCTTTCTCGATTTCCAGTATAATACATTACCAATGTATAAGAAATTATTAATAAGAAAACCAGTGGTGGATTTTCCTTCTAAATGATCATTTAAGAATATAGTCCCTACATCCATCTGTTTGAACAACATTTAGACCCATTTGATATCTTCAACTTTCTTATTTCAACAAAATCTCAAGCATTATTTTATTTCAAACTATCTTTTTCTCTATCCCAAAAATCACAATCGCTTGAACTTTATCAGATTCACCCTCAGCCAATCCAATACAGCTTATGTTTTCTTGGGTAACATCAACATGCCTAGCGACAATGATTTTATTATTCAGAAGTACTTTATATCCCACTTCACTATAACCGATTAAAATGCACATATTCACCTTTTTATCCCATTTAGAAGTTATTATTTGTTCTGGTTTCCTAACAAAATTTTTACTACCATATAAATTAAAGTTAGAAACATCTGGTTTCTTTCCAAATCAGTTTTCATAGGGTATTTTATTGTCAATGGTGTTAGCTAAAGTGAGATTTTTCAAATAAGTTGTTTCACAGACCATTTCTGGCCAACATTTTTTTCTACAATAGCTTCTGCCAGTAAACAATGAGATATATTCATAATGGTTCTAGTAAATCACACCATTTAATTCATGAACATATGAGGGACAGGGATTAATTATGATACCCTTTTTTTTTTTTGGTAGTCATAATTCTTACAATTTAAATATTCCTTACCAATGTCATATCTCACAATACCAATTCTCTTATTTCCTAAGTTTTCAACCTCATTTACTTATTGAACAAAGGAATGAAAAACTTCTGTTTTAGGTTTAATAGTTTAAATTCTAGCAATCTTACTATTTATTAGAGTGAGACCGCGACAAAGGGAATTCATCACTAAACACTTAAATAACAATAAACAATACTGAACAATTATGAAGAAATTAACATGAGAGCATTCTTACTATAATCATCTATAAATGAAACAAAATATTTTTCACCTTTGAGACTCATAGTTAAAAAAAAGGTCCACATCAGTGTAAACAATTCCAAAATACTTTTAGCCTTGTTCTTATTGTTATTTACACACTTCATCAGTTTCAATAAAAAAGTTAAGTGTTTTTCCACATACTAAAACCCTCTCCATCAAATGAGTGAGAGATACCGAATACTATAACCGACATTGCAACCTTCCTATACTAAAGAGATAAAAAAACTCTCTCAACAAAAGTATTGAAATTATTAAAGTTCTGAATAGAAACATGAACACTTAATTATAATATATTAGTCCAAATTATGATTAGATAAACACAGAACATTTTTATGATATACTTATTTATACGATATTAGTCTATATTCTGGTTAGAGCAGTGTTGCCCTAGGCAATCAAATCAAAATTGATTTAATATGAAGAAAACTGATCTGATATTAAGAAAATTAATCTTAAAAAATATGATATTTTATTATATGATATCTTATATGATATTTGTCCAAACTCTGAGAATATAAACCTACTATTTAGATAAACAAACAAAGGTTTTGTATTGCACTTCTTCTTAGAAGGAGGGGCAACACTGGAAAGAAAATGCCGATTTCTGACTATAAACTCTTCTGTATATGACAGTTTCGAACTCGTTACTTCCAAACTATGAATCCTAGAAGATTTTGAGCTAGACTACGAGATTTCCCGGATCAAGACGTATCTATGTGCGAAGTTTGGTCAATATCAGTCAAACGATGTGGATTTGTATAAGGAACAAACAAACAGAAAAACAGAAAAACAGAAAAACAGACACGTGATTTTTATATATATAGATTATTGCTCTATATCAAGCTTTCCTGACTCATTCCTCCAAACTATTTTGTTTTTTTTTCTTTATTGATAATTTACAATATGTACAGTTATGTACAATAAATATATTTTGTCAAACCATATCTACACTCTGCCGGAGATGAGGTAAGAAGGCAGGAATTACTGCCACTCCTAAATTTTGGAACATTAGCAACTTTATTTGTCGAAAATCCATGACAGTTCATTATTGCGCTTTCTAATCGCTTTATTTATACGATTAAAGACCAAATTACCTTTTTACAGAAAAGAGGAAGTTAAAATTTCTTGTTGTCTTGAATCGAATATCTTCCGTTGTACTGTATTTAGATTTCAAGCCGCTTTTCTCCAATAAATTTCAAGCGTGGGCCCAACAAAAACAATTTTCTTCTTAATGCATGTATAAGTTTGTATAAGATAACATTTTCTCACCTAAGGAAAATTAAATGAAAGAAAACTATAACAAGAATATTGAAGAATACAGGATATATCATTGATATTTAAATAATAATTCTAAACATGAGTATAGAATAATTCTAAACAAGAAATTTTTATCCTTATTAATCTATCTATTGTATTAATCTATGTGATCTATTGATCACAAATATAAAAACAAAGAAAAAAAAACTAAACAAAGTAAACCTCCTCTTTATAATTAACAAAACATCTTTAGGCAAAGGTCAGGGATGACCGTCATGCCGAAGTCTGTCCAATAAATATCGTTCAGTCTTGAGTACATACAATTTTTAAAATTTGTTTTAATGCATGTTTATTAAGTATGTTCGTGTATTTGTGTTCCGTATGTATGGTTTCGTTTTCGTTACTTGTGTGAGTGTTAACTCCGTCTGTATGGTTTCGTTTTCGTTACTTGTGTGAGTGTTAACTCCGTCTGTATGGTTTCGTTTTCGTTACTTGTGTGAGTGTTAACTCCGTCTGTATGGTTTCGTTTTCGTTACTTGTGTGAGTGTTAACTCCGTCTGTATGGTTTCGTTTTCGTTACTTGTGTGAGTGTTAACTCCGTCTGTATGGTTTCGTTTTCGTTACTTGTGTGAGTGTTAACTCCGTCTGTATGGTTTCGTTTTCGTTACTTGTGTGAGTGTTAACTCCGTCTGTATTCGTCTATAGTTATTTTTGAAGTGTCATTGATTCGTAAGTGAATTTGGTTGCGTTATATACGTAGCTTCAAGTCTTCTGTCCTCAGTATGATTTATACGCCAATTGAAATAATATTTATGCGACAGCAATAATCAGTTTTAGTATGTTTACAAATTTAATTGTCATAACATTTATTATCATAACATTAAATCTCCATGTACGACCATGAAACCTTAGAGCAGAACTAAAATTTAAACTAAACTTCTCCAACAAAATTTCTAACACTTTCTTCTGCTTCTTTCACTAAATGTGTTTCCATTACAATAAAAATATAATAACATTTAATTAAATCTAAAAGTTTTAATTTTTATTACTTTTAAAGTTGTATATCCTTTTCTTCTTTATGATTGGCTGCCATCTCCTCCATTTCCTTCAGTATCTCGTTGCCATCCAGTCCCAAGAGTTGAGATAATTTATCCATGCCGGGTTGATTTCTGTTCTAAACCATCCTCTGTCCAGGTGAATTGTATTTATTGCACGGTAAAATGGAGGCTTATCGTTACAGTTTATAAGAAAGTAAGCTTCATTATAAAAAAGTGATTTTCGTAAATGAATTCCATGCGACCAAGCCAACTTATGTGGAAAACATTTTGAATATACTTTTTTCGGATGACCTTTTGAACGAATTTTAAAATGTACTGGGGGCCAGAATTAACAGATAAAAACATTTCTAAGAGTCTTAGGTTGTGAGAGATGCTCAAATACATATTCGAATTCTTTTTGAGAGTTGTTCTTCGAGTTTTGGATATTTGGCAAGCAGTATGGTGTGGTCGTTTGCCATAAATAATAATGAAGTCTTATTATGTCGGAGCTAAAAGTCTAAATTATTTTAGAAGCACAGTAGCAATTGAACTTGAAATCAGCTTTTAATATCGTATTTGGCTTACTTATTCTTGTACGTTATTGACCTCACAGGAGAAAAGCTGTTATGAAAATCCTCCGGGATCATCAAATAACAGGAGGATTAAGGATTTTCCTAAGAAGGCTTGTGGGGGAGGGAAAATGATCCTTAACAAACTAATGAATGTGACACTGGAAAGACGAGATAGTACTAATTAAACGGCAGAAATCCATTAATCTCGAGCTACAAAGGAGTTCATGGAGAATTCGATTCGGGAGCGGAAGATGGCGGCGCTTCCCGCAATTTCCTCCTTTTTTCCCATTAATTTACTCTAATTATTCCTTGATCAAATGACTCCGTGCCGAGGCTGCCTTTATCTTTTTATTAAACTATCTGAGTGAATTTGCCAGGGCGGCCAAAGAGGATCTCTTCCAAGCTCTCTTTATATATCCTTCTAAAGAAAATTCCCACTTCAATGGAATATTTGATAGGTTTGGATCAAAGGCGGACTCCCTTGACGTTCAAACAGACAGTTTACCTTAGGAGGCTCTACTGGCACTCAGCTCCCTCTTCCCCTTTTTTCTTTTTTGTTACTTCATTTATTTTATTTATTTGTTTCCATGGCTCAGCAGTAAATTTAGACTTTACTAGCATTTTTACTAATTTAAAATATCAAAATACTGATTAGTGATAGGTTTACATAAAAAGCTACTACAATTGAACTCTTATAACTTGATTGTTTTTAATAACCAAAGTTTTCGAAATAAGCTCTCGTACTGGGATCTAACTGCTTCTGATAAATGGAATACCTGTACGAGCTTAAATATGATATTATTCCATGATATGTGCATAGTAAATTGATCTAATTTCTAGCTAAATATTTTATTTCAGTTCAAACTTTAAAACATCCCAAGGAGTGAAGGAAGTGAGAGCACTAACGACAACATTTTTAATATCTCTCTCTCTCTCTCTCTCTCTCTCTCTCTCTCTCTATATATATATATATATATATATATATATATATATATATATATACATACGTAGAGCCGATGGAAACGCTTTGAAGCTGTTCTTCGTCTTGCTTCGAAGTGTCTGCTTGTCTTTTCCCGGCTAATCTTCCTTTAATAGTTCTGAGTACGGTAGGGTTTAGGGTGACACCTTCATCCCGGTTGAGAGTCTTCGATTGCTTAAAAATCTCAACAGCCTTTACAGCAGTTGTGAAGAATGTCCCGGATAAATGCTTTTTGATCAAGCCAGTGTCCTAGCCAAAGAAGACAATCTTCAAAGAAGGCTAGTCAGAGAAGTTGTAATTTTATATCTGTCATGAGCGTTCAAAGTTCTACATAAGACCATCATTAATTATTTAAAGTTGTAAGGTACACTGAATGCCTTTTAACGAAAATGGGGGTGATTTTATTTTTATTTCCAGTTTTAGCGCCTAATTTCTTCATGTAGACTTGACGGTAAATTTTATTCCTTCAGGACGCCTTTCCTTTGTATAGTTCCCCCGTACTTCTGGGAGAAGAGGAAATTAAACGATATTCCCTCCAGGGCCATTCTTTCTTATTCCTATGTGTGCTGTCATGAGCTTATTTCCTGAAGTATGACATCCCCATAATAGTTCCTTTAAGCTCTTTTATTTGGAAGAGATGTTTGTATTTTGTACCCCATGGTTTTTATAATCGAATCGCTGTAAAACATGGTTAAAACAAAATTACGTATTAATATAATGTCTTAAAAGACTTCCAAGCATTGTTATTTGTTATTAGAGCAACGTAACATTATTTATTTAAAATGTTTTACACCAGCTGACGTTTTGTCTCATACGTTCTTCAGAACACTGTAACGTTTTCTCCCCTTACATTATTATTACATGTTTACATTAATTTGTGCAGATCATATCTATGTAGACCCGTCTTCTTTATCACTGTACTTTATTTTAAAAAGTATATTTACCTGTAGCAAATTACAAAATTTTCCGTTCCTTGCGAACTTGCGGAAGGGAGAATCTCAGGGTGAGGAAGGTCATATCTCAGGGTCAAGGTCTTGAAGGTCATAAGTTATTTTAATATAATTTTCTATATACACATGAACATTACTTAACTATGAATGTAAAACATTTAAGTCAAGTGCCTTGACTGCTCGCTGTAGATAGTATATGGAATGAAACGTTTTACCTACCTGACCTAGGGCTACGTAGCTCATATCGTTTTGTCGGGCTTTATGTAAATGTGCGTCTCTAATGTTGAATGGACAAAAGAGGCCATTGAGTAGAAGGGCAGCCATCCGTAGACAGGGTGACGGCACATTGCATCCGCAGGCGCACCTGCTCCCCTTATCAGCCTTCGCTGTACTCTTAGATCCAATCTAATATTACTCATACTTAAGCATGAATTAATGAAGTTCACGTACAAAAATTATTTGGTGTTTGTAGATACTTCCTGTTGGAGGCGTTCTGAACATTACCTGCCATCCTTGGTACTATTTGTAAATATTATCATAGAGACTCTTAGTAATTTTGTTTCTTACAAGGAAAGAAACAACGCCCATTTGAACATCTCAGTAACGGGGTTTCTCCTGATGAAATTGTCCTACCCAAATTAGAATTCACACAATGCTTGTAGAAAACGTAATCAAATGTTCACTGCCCTCCTTTCTTTGTACGGTAACCACAAAGGAAAACGTTGGGGGCCTAGAAGACTGGACCATGATGGTACCTGTATGTTTTTGGGGTCGCTGAATCCGAACCCAGTGGTCTTTTTAGACGCTAGATTAGGGTCAGGGTCAAATGATAGATTCGTTAAACCGTATATTGAATTATCGAAATAGGGGGATGACCAGTAATTTTTTTTTTTTTTTTTACGGCGCATCGACAAATCATGGCCATTAGCGCCGACGTCCAGGGTGCAGCCAGGAATTTTCTCAGCGAGCCCTGAGTTGAGAAAATTTCTGGCGCCGGTGGGGATCGAACCCCCACTTATGAATCTAGCGCGCTAGCCACTAGACCATGGGAGACCCCATGACCAATAATTCTTGAATAAACATGTCACAATATTTATTTCGCTTACCTACATGTTTCGTTCTCTTTGGTGATTTGGTTTAAATACAGCTTGCCAGTTTGAAGAAGAGAACCTTTCAAGTAGTTGCAGGTCCAAAATCGTTACATAATAGTTATATAAATTTTGGAAATATTTTCTAAAAAGTTTATTCATTGTTGGGTAGCAACAAGAAAAAGCTCAAGTAGAATTACAAGCAAAACTTGAAGAACGAAAAGACCAAATATACATTGACGGCTAGGCGTAGATAAGAGGCTAAGGCAATATTTATGCAAAGGCGGCTGGAAACCCTGGCACAGAATAAGAACTGATAAATCACGCGAGAGTGAAGAAACTATTCGTGAATGGACTTCAAGCATGGGCGTATATAAGGGGGGGGGGGCTAAGGGGGCTGCAGCCCCCAGAAATTTTGATTTGATCGGTAAAAATTTCATAAACCCTTAAAAATAAATTAAATAAGATCATTTTGTTCATAAAACATATTCTATTTTGGGTGTAATAGCGTTTAAGTTGGCTAAAACTCTTCCAAGATCTAAATTGTTAGTATTCCAAACACCGGAAATGGGCTCAGCCCCCTCCGAAATTATTTTCTATATACGCCCATGACTTCAAGCAGACGATGTAACTGACGAGAATACGTGGTTCTGGGCTGGCTGAGGATAGGCCATTCTTCACTGATTCTCTCATACCTTATTACGCGAAGGGACATCCCAACATGGCAGTATTGTAATACAACACTTACCGTTAAATATGACTTGATAGACGGTACACTGAGACAAAATGATATCCTCCTACAGATCATGAAGGACCAGCTCAAAATATGTCAGATATTACATTGTAAAGCTATTTTAACTCAAAAATATAATCCTATACGATTAATTATAATATTTTTTTTGTTTCCCCTTCTTAAGAGAAATATAATTAAAATTTGTGAGATACTGAAGCCAACATCTATAGGCACGAATCTACATCCCAATCCTAATGTCAGGACTGCATAGTATTATTTTATGTTATCTGAGAAAGAGAACTGGGTAGCTATGGGTAAGATAAATTGATAAAGAATTCCATTGTGCTGTACTTCATCCTACGTAAATTATTCTCCAAGTTTATTTTTACGCTAAATTGAACTTGAACAATCTCCATAAATTATTAATGTCTTTCCGTCAGGTTTTTCGAAGATATTAGATTCTCTTGAATCCATCTTATTATAAAGTCCGAAATCAATAGAAGCAAACTTTAAAGTAATATTTTCACAAATGAATAATAATATTCAAAGTAGAATAAATTTTCAGAATTTGATTATTCAGGGATTTGCTTCGGTAAAATTGAATTAACATATTTTTAATGGTAATGAGGAAGTTTTTATTTTAATAATTTATAAAGAAGATAATTCATTATTATTTAAAAATAATACCAACGTACCTTAAACCAATTGGTGTGGTCGTCAAACATATGCTTACCTCGACCTGTTCGATATATCGAACCTTCCATGCCAAACTATCGAATATGACTTGATACTTGATTTCCTCCTACAAATACTTGCGTAACCTCACCCAATCCTCCATCCGTCGAGCTAAGTCCCTCTACGTCCACCAATCCCTATCCAATGCTCCTGACTCTAAAACAAAATGGTCAATCCTTCGTAAACTTTCCCTTTGCAAAACTAACCGTCCTTGCTCTATCTCATTATCCCCAGATGTTCTTAATGCTCACTTTGTATCTTCTCCCTCAGTCCTATCCAGTCCTCCTATACCTTCTACACTACCTTTTAATTCCAACAACTTCTACTTCTCCTATATTACCCCAGAAGATCTTCTAACCGCGGTCCTTCAATCCCGAACCAATGACTACGGTCCAGACTCTGTTCCCGTTAAACTGATTAAGGCCTGCTTACCCGCAATCCTTCCTATCCTTCTTCACATATACAACTATTCCCTTCAAAACTCGACTTTTCCTTCTCAATGGAAAACAGCGTTGGTTCGCCCTCTTAACAAAATATCAAACCCCTGCTCTCCGAAGGATTTCCGTCCTATCTCCCTTCTATCCAATCTTTCCAAACCTTTAGAGTGCCTGGTCCAATCTCAAGTATCCAACCACCTTGAACAAAATAATCTCCTTAACCCTCTCCAGTCTGGCTTCCGTCCGTCATACTCCATTCAATCAGCGCTCATAAAAATCACCCATGACATTCAAACTGCCATAGATAACCAACAGCTCACTATTCTAGTTCTCCTAGATTTTTCAAAAGCATTTGATACCGTAGACCATCAAATCCTCCTCACCAAACTCCAATCTCTTTCCTTTTCCAACAGTGCCATTAGCTGGTTCCAATCCTTTCTATCCAATCGATCCCAATACGTGGTCATCCCCGTCAGCAATCCTTCTAGCCCTCTTCCTCTTTCCCGTGGTGTACCGCAGGGCTCCTCGTTATCCCCAACTCTATTTTCTGTTTACATCAATGATCTTCCTCTTTCCATAGTTCATTCCAAGTTTCATCTTTACGCTGACGATACCCAAATCTACCTATCCTTTAAGCCCTCTTTGCTACGAGATGCTGTAGACAAGCTGCAAGTAGATCTTAACAACATCAATGCTTGGGCTGCAGCTAATAAGCTTTCCCTGAATCCAGACAAATCCAAAGCCATTGTTATAGGCTCCCAATCCCTCATAAGTTCTACTTCCACTTTTCCAGCCCTTTACCTTAACAGCATCCCTATAAAATAATGTAAATCAGTTAAAAATCTTGGGATCATATTTGATCAGAACCTTTCCTGGAAAAATCATATTTCCCAAATTTCCCGTCGGTCCATATTTAACCTGAGACAGCTCAACCTCTCCCGCCATCTCCTGCCAACAAAGACCCGTCAACTCCTCGTAACTTCCCTATTATTCCCCCAGTTTGACTATGGTTGTTTGGTGTACGGTGGACTTTCTGGCGATCTCGAGGCAAAACTCAAACGCCTCATGAACTTTTTCATTCGTTTTATCCTCGGGATCCCCAGAGACTCCCACATATCACATTTCTACCAGGAGCTAAATTGGCTATTCCCTCTTTATCGTCGTCAGTACTTCCTCGGCTCAGTCCTTTACCAAGTAATTCATTCCCGTGGACCTTCTTATATTTTTCAACTTCTTAAATTTAAATCCTCGGTTCACTCCCGTAACACCCGATCTCGTCCTTCCGATCTTTATATTCCTTCCCACCGAACAGCAATATTCGAAAATCATTCGTCACCCGTGCCACCTCGCTATGGAATTCCTTACCTCTGTCTGTCCGCCAATCTACCAACCTTGAAACCTTTAAATCCCGACTCTTCCACCACCTTCTATCCCTCCAAGTTTTACCCAACCCCTAGTCTATATTGAAGCTGTACACTATATACTGATACTGATAGCATTTATAAGTTTTTAAGTTTATACGTAAAATTCAAAATTATTTTGTAATTTCAAAATTATTCCTATGGGACTTCTGTCCCGGAATAAGAATAAAACTTTTCATTCATTCATTCAATATGCAAATCGGAGGAAACGAGAGAACGAAGATATTCTATCCATCATCTATCATTGACGAAGTAATATATTGGTCTTATTCGATACTATATTTAAGGCGTTAAAGGCTATTCTAAAGGGGTTAGAGTTGTGATAATTTACGACAAGCCGTATCGTCCACAATCCAAGATCAAAGTCTAGAATCTGGAAAACTAGATTTTGCATATTCGATAGTGTGCTATGGCAAGGACCATATGCAGGTCTGATAGAGAGGTTTCGAATCATTTGACCTGGTCATATGAAAAAATAGGTTATTTGTTCATTATATTTTCCAGAAATATAATAAACGGGTGGGCATGGTCACTAAACAGATAGTAAAAGAGGATCACTTAGTTACGTTGGTTTAATAATCATGTTGTGCACCACATTTCATTGACCCCGTGATTTGAAATACAAGGAAATAAGGAGGACAGAAGAAATATATATATATATATATATATATATATATATATATATATAAATATATATATATATATATATATATATATATAGATATATATGTATATATTTCTTCTATTTAATTTATATATATATATACATATATATATATATACATATATATATCTACTCTAGATAGAAAAAGATGACCGATAGGTTATTTATTTATTTATTTATTTATATATATATATATATATATATATATATATATATATATAAATAAAAAAATAAATAACCTAACGGTCATCTTTTTCTATATAGAGTTGCTAAAAATCACTGCGTCGGATCCGTCAGTTGTTCCATATTGTTATTAATAATGGGGGGGGCGTTGTTGCTTCATTTCTACGATATATATAAATTTGTTGTTGCTGTAGCGTGGTCTTTTTAATAAACCCATAGTGAGGATAACATAGCTGTTCCCTTACGAAATCTATTTTATACAAACCTTTCAGCTCTATGGGTTGAACTATGAGATTGCCATGATATTTCTCGGCATTTGCTTTCTGGATATTGTTACCTGTGGAAACACATTTGTCGATCATATCAGCTGTTTTATTGCGCTTGTCAATAATAAGTGCGATCAACGCTGCGATGTGCTTTGCGATCTGTTGTGATTACTTCGTGATAACACGTTTAAATTTTATTTTACTCCGGAAGTTTTTGTGGGATGTAGAGGTATTAATGGGAGTGGGCTTGGTGGCTTATTTTGGTCACATTGTTGTATTTTGTGCTAAAGATAATCAAATTCCCCACCGTCGTAAAATACTAAACTGACTAACTAGCATATTCCGAGATGTGGATATCCTTTATCGATGATAAAAGTCCTTTGATAAAACGTGACGTCACTAGGGGATTTCCTTGCTCCTGTATGGCTATTACAAAATCCTCTGTTCTCCTGTGTTTCAGGAAATAGCCTTCCTGGACACCTGAAAGGCTATTCCCTGAAACAGAGTTTCGTAATAGCCATTGAGCAAGGTTCAATGAAATCCTACGGGTCGTCATATATTGTCCTAGGAAATTTTATCATTGACTAGCGGTTACCCGGCGTGCGGTGCTACACCTACTTTCTGCATCTAGAAAACCAAAAATAAATTAGAAACCAAATAAGTAATATTATTATCTAATAACGCAAATCAGTAACTGTTCGGGTTCACGGTTTCAAACCCACTGACCTCCGAACTGTAAGTCTTAGGCAATTTTGACCTAGCCCCCCGGATCATGACCTAACTGTGTGCCAAGTTTGGTCAAAATCAGTCAAATGGTGTGGATTTGTATAAAGAACAAAAATACAGACTGACAGCTGGTGGGCGTTTTTGACCTAGCCTACGAGACTTCCCGGATCAAGACCTACCAGTGTTGCAAGTTTTGTCAAAATCGCCCAAACGGTGTGGATTTGTATAAGGAACAAACATACAAACAGATAACAGTCACGAGATTTATATATATATATATATATATATATATATATATATATATATATATATATATATATATATAAGATAGATAGATATAAGATATCAATATAAATGTAGATCATATACCGCCAAGCATTTAAAGAACAATTTGGCATGTTGAATAAGGAGACCCCTTAATACTACTACATCACGAAAAGACTTAGGGAGTAAAACAATGCTACCGAAATGTTGTTGGGAGATATTACATAGCCTTCGCACCTCCTCAATTAATACTTAGTATTTTAAATTTCCTTTTGCATAGACACGTCCTTCATACCGTTGCCAATTGCGTTTGAAGTAATTAAAGTGTCAAAGTAGTACTTTAGACTCATAGACTCAGAGTCATTCTAAGCATAAGAGTGGCTTTAAATAAAATAAAGGAGTAGGAGTAAAAAATCTGATAGAACCTTTTTAAGTGGAGAAAGACCCCTGAGAGCGTGAAATTGGCGAGTCACGTCAAAGGGATCGGTGGTTGTAGGGCTGGTTAGGGGTTGTTAAAGGACTGATCGAACCGGAGGAAATAGGATTTAGCTCTATAGTATGTTACCTTACCACCTTATACCATCTATTTACCTTCCTCTAATAGGTCATCTCTCTTGGCCGTCTCCATTTATCGATAATTATCTATATATTGACCTCTGACATTTTTTGACTAAAACAATTGGCCCTTTTGCGCGTCAATTTTTTTTTCTCGGCATTAGAAGTGAGGGGGGGGATTGGTTCTTAAAATCATTATCATTTCAGAAGAAGAATGGTAATGGAAGGGAAGATTTGTTCAGGGTAGAAGAAATCTATACATTTAGGGCATAAAGTTTGATGCTCTCACTATGAAATACTTTGGTTAATTATTTATATTAGCCTTCACATATTTGGTGGTTTTCATTCCCTTGACAACCACCAAGGAGGAAACAAGGAAGCCTGACGATGTCGGAGATAAACCCGACGAAATATTGCGACAGAGACAGGAGCGACACTGCTGGAGAAAGCAGCCGTTCCACAAACCAAACATGTGAACCCCAGCGATGCAATTTAAGACAATATACATATATACATATATATATATATATATATATATATATATATATATATATATATATATATATTATAAATGACCAAAAATGAAATTGAATTCTCTAAAAAATATATATATTCTATTTATTTGTTAATGAGGCAAAATATATGTCTCCCATGGGCGTATATAGAAAATAATTTCGGGAGGGGCTGGGAAACTTTCGGGGGGGGGGGCTGAGACCATTTCCGGGGCACGGAATACTAACAATTTAGAGCTTGGAACAGTTTTAGGCAACTAAAACGCTATTACACGTAAAATAAAATATTTTTTATGAACTAAGTGATCTTATTTAATTTATTTTTAAGGGTTTTACGACAAGTGTTTACCATCAAATCAAAATTTCGGGAGGGGCTGCAGCCCCCCCCCCTTATATGCGCCTATGATGTCTCCTTCCTCTTGTTAAAAGTGGGAGAAAGCTGCTTTTAAAACCTGAAAATTATTATTATTTTTTTTTGTTGGCTTTATGAATCCTACGGAATTGTATTTACAAAAAATATAAATGGAAAAAAGGGAACTAGTTTGAATATTTGATTGGGTAGTATATATAATTTATAATACTAGGAACGTAGGCTATTCGATTTTATGTCAATTTATATTGAAATATAACCCGTTTAGATATTTTACTGAATTCAATGTACTCTCATATTTATTTTTAATATTCATATTTACTTTGAGGATTGGCGGCATCAAAACTGATGGCAGTGTTAAAATATTTTACGTAAATACTGTATACATTCCTCAGAATTTTGGTAGTGTACACTACATTCTTAAACAATTTGCTTAAATGAAATGAAACCTGAGAGGGATCCGGCGAAATATCGCGCAAAAAGGGGGCAAAAAGACCGCTGGAGGCCGTATATGACTAATAGATATAATCGCAAGCGAAGCAACTTAAAACAAAACACACACACACATATTTATATATATATATATATATATATATATATATATATATATATATATATATATATATATATATAAACATGAATTATTATGAAAAATTCTTTCATGAGTGGAACCTTAATAGCTTCAGTTGTTTGGAAAGTAATATAACCAAACAGAGCGTAGCAACATGTTGTCATCAAAGTGTTAATTTGTAGCAGTTTAATGGATGCGAAAAATTAATGATAAAAAATAAATCCATTTTAAATTAGAAAAATTAATTGTTAAGATCATGATATCGCACTAGTATTTCTTAAGTGACACAACTCATAATAAAACTCAACTGAAAATTTTTCACTCTTGCCTTTAGGCTGGAAGTGTCCTCTCTGATGCACAAGATCTGAAGCTAGGTTACATACAGTTTTAATAGTTGACGAAGTGATATTTACAAGGTCTTTTATAGTCATAACTATGGCGGTGTAAACCATTTTTGAATGTGTCACTTTAGAAATACTAGTGTGATATAACAATTCGATAAACTTTTTAAAGCAATTTTATTTGTGTATTTAATTCAAAAGATTCCTACTTAAAGCCAGGCAATAAAAATGAAATATTTTTTTTTATTTCCATTTTATGCCATCAAAATAAATTGGGCATCCGATTTAATATTTATTTATCTACTATATATTTGTCAAATACCTCCCACTTACTGACTCACTGATTCACTGACCTATCATCCCCCAGCCCAAACCGCTCGACAGAAAATTTTGAAATTTTGCATGGACACTCCCTATATAACGTAGGCACTCACTAAGAAAGGATTTTTTGATATTCGAATTTTTTAGTATTTTTAGAGGGGTTTAAAGTTTTAGTTGGTTAGAGCAGCCAAGCCTAGGTAGCATGCGTTGCTAGGATGATAAAGAACAGCTGTTACCGTACATTATCTATTTCATAGTATTATTTTTAATTGAGGTTAATTTCCACTATGATTGCAGTCCTTGAATTACTGGAAATAAAATGTGATTTTGTCCCTCATAGAGTTTACGCCATGGTGATGGCCCATCTGTGGTAATAATATCCCGAACCACTTGACACAAAAATTTGAAATTTTGCACGGACAATACGTTTAGAGTGTAAACACTCGCTAAGAAAGGCTTTTGACATTCAAATGTTTAAGTACTTTTAGGGGGGTTTGAATTATTAAGAAGTTCCTGATCGGCTCAAAAATTGTTCGATTTTGAAACATTTGGTACAAAAATCTTTCTTCTCATTTAAAAGGTCAAGTTCATTAACCAGTTGAATCCGTTTACTGGAACATGGTTTTTCGAGCGAAATTTGTGTGAAAGATTCCTTAACGTAGGAAAACGAATGAAACCATATTTTAAGGGAGTTCTGTAGCCATTTACCAGAAAAATTGATAGAAAAACTAATTTTCTGTTTGGGTATTCAGAAACGAAGTATATGGAAAAAAAATGTATGGATGGTGATACAAAGTTTTCGGATCTCAGTATATTTTCTAAAATACATCGAAAACGGTTGGGAACTCGTAGTAAGTGGAAGGCGGCTATTCGAAAGGTTACTAAATTCTCTACAATAAGATTCTGTTGTATTGTTCGGTGGGGCGATGTCAATAAGTGCTTAACTTCAAATTTGTTAGTTTTATGCTTTTCAACGTGTTTTTGTCTCTGTTTACCTAACTTTTTAAGCGGTTGTTGTATTTTTTTTTATTTTATTTTTTTTTAACTCTCCAACGGAAACAAGCTCGGTTACCTCCACATGGTGTTTCCTGTGTAACATTAAAGTCCGTGCAATAATAAGCTGTACAAAATTATGTAGTAGCGTTAATTTTGATCATATCTTATTTAACTCAGTATAAAACATACTTATCGGCCGTGGTGAAGCACGGGTATTCAGCTAGTTTATAATATTTATATTAAAAAAATTAATCTGAAAGCCATATTTTATAATATTCGATGGAGTTAATATGATATTACAACAGCTATCCATTTTATCTGTTATCTTTAGTATTATCTGTCATGCATTCTGGAACACTATAGATACACGCTGAGAATACGGTACATGTTAGGATACAAGATAGGCTTATGATAATCAGCATATACACATGCTAATTCACAGGGGACCTGTTGAGGTTAATCTAACATTCGGAAGGAGAATAGCACAATGCAACGGGGTGCAATTCAAATACTCGAACTGAAATTTAATTGAATCGATATTCCACAATCAATCCTATTATACCATTGTTCTGATTGGTTCCATTTGGTAGTTAAATTCGTCGTTTTTGCTCCTGCTAATTTATTATTTTGTTGTTCTTTTCAAGGGGCACCAAGCGGGCCCTGAGATGAGAAACATTCCTGCGCAGGTGGGACTCATGCCCCCGTTTCCCGCATGAGAATCTAAGGCGTTAGCCAATATACCACTGGGTGATCCGCTAATTTATTAGTGGTTTTAATTTTGGATAGTAATAGCAATCTGGTCATACTATAGTGTTTTCTCCCGCGATTCTTAGATGACAAATATCGACGTTTCGTAACTCATGTGTCACAAATATAAGGTCAATTTTTTTATACTTATACATCAATTATGTATATACATATATATAAATATATATATATATATATATATATATATATATGTGTGTGTATATGTATATATATATATATATATGTATATGTATATATATATATATATATATATATATATATATATATATATATATATATATTAGTAAACAGGGAATAGTTGGGATTCGGCTAAAAAAACCTCAATATGATTTTTGTAAAAATCTATATTCAAGACGTTTCGGCTACTCTTTGGTAGCCTTCGTCGGCTAAAATTACAAGAAACAAAGAAAAAACAGAAATTAATTCACAGAATATAAGGTTTATCAGTAAGATAGATGACAGGTCTATAAATACAAATCAACTTATTATAAAAGAATAATTGTTCTTGTAAACAGTAGCCGAAACGTCCTAAATGTAGATTTTTTTACAAAAAAAAAAAAAATCAGTCCCGTAACAGGCCACGAGAGCCCTGAGGGGCAGATACTATAGAGGTATCTGATTTATTACCATACGGCACACTAGGGAGATAGTGTGGTCAGTACTATGCTCTGGCCGCCTGATTTTCCCCTTGGCTGCTTCGACTACTAGAGTCATTAGCACCCAAGGTACCCATTATTAAATTTATTAAAGGCTGGGTCGGCCTAGGGACGGTCAGGGAGGCCGAATTCAACCTATGAACGAAGACACTAGAAGAAAAATCTTTAGTGCTTGCTCGGGATTTGAACTCACGCCTCCAGCTTATTAGTCCAGTGCTCTACCACTGAGCTAACCTCGTCCCCTTACAAAAATCATATTGAGGTTTTTTTAGCCGAATCCCAACTATTCCCTGTTTGCTTATTGTTTGATTAAAACAATTATCTTACGTTTAATCATCTTAAAAAAAAAAAAAAACTAGAAGAAATTTGGTGTCGTGTGCTCAAATTTGTTATTGAGAGGTAATATGTTTTTTAAGTAAATTTTTATTTGGGGACGTGGTATTATAAAATAGTAATAATCTAACTTGCTTATAATGCCCCCTTCCACCCACGAAAAATGTTTTTAATATTTTAAATTTCTTTATAAGCTTAAAGGACCCTTCAGGGGACAGGCTGTCACCCACAGATGTTCATAAATGTTCTTGCTTCTCGAACACGTATTTCTCAAACATGTTATGTTATCTGGTTTTATGTTTGCATATTAAAATTATTTTCATCAGTCAAAAACATTCTTCTCTCAGAATAGCAATATATGACAAGTTTTTTCCTTCAAAAGATATTACAACCCTAGCACTTATGATGTTTTTCCATTATACCCCATCAGAATATAGGACATTTTTCTATTCATTCCTCTTTTATTGACTGTATTCCCCATCTAAGTTAGCATCCCTTTTGCATCGGAGGGCGACTGGAGAATAGATTAAAACACATATGGGTTGCTGGAGGTTGGAGGATATTGGGATTCTCCAAGCAGCTGTTTGTTTGGAAGAAGTCTTAAGAGGGATTGGTATACTGAGGAGCTTCAGGATATTGGAAAAAGTTTAGAGGTCCAAAAAGCGAAAAAAGTATTGGACGCCCAGGAAAGAAGACTTTCATTTACTATATTTTCACTGGAAAAAGTTTAATCTCGGATCTATTTATATATTTTTTTCTTTTTAAAAAAGGTTTACAGAACTTTTTACTGCTAATGCGTAATATATATATATTACTAAAACGCGCATAAAAAGTGAAACAAAATACATTTCATTAATTAATATTAAGTATATTTATTTGATTTTAGAGCCAGCAACTGGGTGATTTGCTCTATAAGCACATCAAATAACTAGAAATACTCAAAGGCTTATGTGGTCATTTGAAATGCTTATTTGAACATCAATATATCATCGCGATATCGTTAAATCGAAAGGAATTAACACTAAAACATTGAAAAAATATGAAAATAAATAAAACCCTTAATTCCCTATTAACAGCTTTTTACTCCTTTTCGCCTCCGAAGTATAAATAAATGCGATACACAATAATATACTTAACTGTTAAATATGATTTTTTAATTAAAACATTACCATACTTTACCACTTTAGTACTTCATCAGATCTGTTGCTTCAAACCTATATTTACTGCTACTACAGGCATGTACTTTGTACTATAAGGGTCACCCACAATTATATTTAAATATAGTGAGTCCGTAGCTCCATCGTAAGGAGTTGGACTGATAGAGCATTATTTTTTTATTTTATTTTATTTGCTTGATGAGATTCGCAACAAGGGTGATCTGCTTAAAGAAAATTAATAATAAAAATAAAAATAATAAGGGAATACTTTCAAATTTACATTCATAATTAACATTGATTGTTCATATTTATAGAAAAAATATATATATAAATAACAAAATAAGTAACAAATAATAAGTAATAAAATAATGGTATAATTGAAATCATAATAAAAAATTATAAAATAATAAGTAGGCCCTAACCTAAAGAAACTAAAAACACCACAATGTAGACAAATTGCTCTAAAATTATTTTGAGATCAGAAATTTTGAATTTGATTTTAATTGTGCGTCACTTGTAATACAGCTATATTTCGTTGTATGTATTCGTGGTCTTCAAGAGCACTATTTAAGAAATTATATTTATTTATACTTGCTTCAAGGTCTTTATTCAATAATAATTATTGAATGTATTATTATAAAATGTATGTATAATTAAAATTATTAAACATTTAAGAGAAAATATCTCCTGGGTGTCTAATCCAGCTCGCCGTCACCAAACACTCTTCTCCCCCATTACTGCCCTGATAATAGCCTTATATTAAGTATATTCCGCCATTGTTGAAACATTTATGAGTGCACATCAAACCAGAGGATGAGGAGTGAACACGTCCTCTAATATCAATAATATAGCAAATAAGTGGGTAAAAATGATTTAAAATTTATGTATCGGAATGACAAATTGGGTAGTTTTCAAGTCATCATAAACTAAGGTGCCAAATAATTATTAGTTTATTGGCAGAGCCCGCTTTGGATCAATTTGCTCCTTTTTTAAATGTCTTATATTTAAGTAAAACCATTACTGAAGAGTATAATTTTGAGTGTAATTATATTTTTCGCAGCTAAAAACCATTTAAGACAGTTCATACATGTACTGAATAACACTGATTGTGTAATTTGTTATATATATTTTTATTTTGTTGATATTGCAATACCCATTCTATGTAGGGGCTACTTTTAGTCATAAATCCGTTGCTACCAGTCCTTCGTCCAGACTGTTTTGTGATTTCCGAGGCCCTGTGATTTCGTTCACTATCCCAGACCTCGTCACAAGACATATTCCCAGCACTGACCATATTGGCTCACCAATTCTCAATACCAGCACCACTCCGGAAAAACCTCTGAAAATTCGGGAAATCGCAAGATCCAGGACTTTACCCTACCACTGTTTCCTTTATTTCTAATTAATTTTATTGGCCATTTTATTGTTTAATCGCGGCATTTTCTGAAAAGAAGCGACATGTGTTACACCGGGTTGTCCGATTATCATAAAATCAATGGATTTCAGTTAATCTTCCCTCCTATATTCATTGAATAAGCGACTCTTGTTAGCGGTCTATTTCAAAGAATATCATATTTATAAATATGATTTGTGAAGGAGCCCTGAGCTAGGAAGCTCCAGATTTAGAATGTAGTATAAGTAAAGCCCTGAGTTATTAGGTTTGGATTGGCAGTGGAAGAAGGAGGGTCCGAGAGGACGTCCTGTCTGACGGCTGTCCTCTAGGAGTTTACCAATTACACCAAACTCACCTCTGACCTGGCGAGTCTCCAACATTCCGCGGTACTCTTCCAACAGCTGGCTCGCAAATTGCCCTCACTCTTCTCTGTATCCGCTAAATCCTTCAGAAATAATGTTTTCCACCGGTAGGTTACCATTAAATCTGAAGCCTGAGGTTATGGCATTTTTCAACTAGTCCACATGCTTTCCTCGTTATCAGTTTTCATACCACCTTCAAACGATAAGAATTATAATTTCTCATTGGCATATCATATTATATTTCGAACTTAGATTTTCATCTTGATTGCCTTGTCTTAACTCCCGGCTCTATTATGAGATTACTTAAAGCACATATGCGTTTATAAAAAAACCGAACGTGTCTCGAGTAGCCGCTGCCAACCCCAGCAGAATTTTTGTTGAGCTAATAAGAAAGATTACACAGTTGATTGAAAAAACAGTCCACAATAAGAGACATGGGGAGCATTTTCTCGTTGGTAGAGGACATTTCTCTAGGCATATTTTTAAAATATTACATTCTAGTAAAAATCTAAATAAACTAACTTAATCTAAAATATAAAGTTTATGTTCCCAGTTCTAACTACTTATTTTCATGTGTTTCAGGTTGGTGTAAAGCAGCTTTCTCTAAAGTAGACATTATTTGTGAAGAGCTGAGCTATTCATGAGTAAGTGATTTTATTCATGAGTAATGTATATAATCTTTAAGTTATGATTGTTCTACTTAAAGTTATGACATCCCAAGGCTAATTATTGTTGGGCCACATCAAATAATTATTATAAGACAGTGACCCTATTTTTTCAATATATTCGTCTGTGGCAGAAGGTCAATTTTATAAAAACACACTTTCTTCCTTCTGGTTTCTTTTATTAGGCTCTACATGTTTCACGTCGCTGTGACGCCTCTTCAGGAGCACTTAATCTAGCACTTAATCTAAATAAAATAAAATATGGTTACAGCCTATCCATTAGAGAACCTTCCGCAGGTAGGGCCACGTCTGGACTGATAAGATCAATCATGTCTACTGGGTATCAGCTGATTAAAATCGATAATTTTAATGTCGATTTTCCAAAAGAAGTTTTTGTCATTTTATAATTTTTTTTTTTTTTTTTTTTTTTATAAAAAGGAAAATTAAGGAAAATATACACATAATTAAAAATAGGAAAAAGGCCGTCAACAAAAAAACAGATATTAAATACCTGAATAAAATATTTTTTAATTTAATAAACAAGACGACTTTTTCCTATTTTTAATTATGTGTATATTTTCCTTAATTTTCCTTTTTATAAAAAAAAAAAAAAAAATTTTTTATAAAATGACAAAAACTTCTTTTGGAAAATCGACATTTACCCTAAAACTATCGATTTTAAACAGCTGATACCCAGTAAACATGATTGATCTTATCAGTCCAGACGTGGCCCTACCTGCGGAAGGTTCTCTAATGGATAGGCTGTAACCATATTTTATTTTATTTTGATTAAGTGCTGCTGAAGAGGCGTCACAGCGACGTGAAACATGTAGAGCCTAATAAAAGAGTACAGAAGAAAGAAAGTGTGTTTTTATAAAATTGACCTTCTGCCACAGACGAATATATCAAATAATTATTGTTGTCTACATCCATAACTAGGATATAAAAACTATTAAAAAAAAGTCCGACTCGCAGGAACTGCATCATCTTAGCGCGGTTCCGATCTTATCTCTAGACTCATTTAAAATGATTAAAATAGAAGCTGTTATTATTTTAGGTCCACATTTCTAGAAAGCATGAAGATTAGATAGTAAGCCATTGAGGTGATAAGTAAAGATGGAATGGCTGGGATTCGGCTAAAGAAACCTCAATACGATAAAAAATCTATATTTAGGACGTTTTGGCTACTCATTGGTAGCCTTCGTCAGCAATGAAAGTGCCGGGAGGCAGAGGAGGACCAACGTTAACAGTTCCATATTTACTTTCAAGAAAGGTCTTATTTACGATCTTACCTGGATACCCATCCAGGGTATCCAGCCCTAGGAAGGACCCCGCTAGGCATTTGAAAAGCTCCATATCTCATGCATCTTGGAAATCCATATCTCTAAGATTAAATTGTTTTTCTTATTTTTCTTAACCTGATTTATTATCAAATACATTATCCAACTACAAGCAGTTAAAAAATAACAAGGAATAAAAACAGACAAAAAGAACAGTTCGAATAAGCGAAATCAATTACTTTAAAGTTTTAAGCACTTATTTCTCCGATTGACATCGTCTAATCAAAACTTTCATTAGAACCTTTTTTTTAGAGAATTTAGTAAGCTTTCTAATGGTATTCTTCCGTTTGCCAAGATTCTCAACCTTTTTCGAGATATTAAGGAAAGTATACAAAGTTACCAAAACTTTTTATGTCTGTTAATAAAATATTTTATTCTAACCCTTCCTTAACTCCAAACGCAACATAAATTTCAACATATTAGTTTTGATGAAAGTAGAACATGCAGAAAATTTTTCAACTGAATCCCATGATTCTAAGTACCAAAACCAAAAACGGTATTCAAAAACTATTTTTCCAATTTTCTCAAAAACGGTTAAAGCTATCGCCTTGAAAATGGTTTCATTCGTTTTCCTAGCCCAAGAAGCCTATAAAACGAGTACTTACAAGCTTATGAACTCAAAAACGTAAGCGTTACGATTTTTTCTGCGCGAATTTCGCCCCAAACGCCATCTTCCAGTGGGCGGATTTTGCTGGTTAACGAACTCGACCTTTCAAATTGGACGACGGATTTTTGTACCAAATTTCATCAAAATCGGACCATCAGGGAAGCCAGAAATGAGTGAACAGACAAATATATATATATATGTGTATATATATATATATATATATATATATATAAATATATACATATATATATATATATATATATATATATATATATATATATATATATATATATATATATATATATATATACAAATTTGAACCACCGTTATTTTCGGTCTCTAGGGGTTCTGAAACGCGAAATTTTCTAGTCGGCACTTCCGGATTGTTTCATTGTATCAACCTTATAAGCGGGGTTCCTCCCTATGGGGGAGGGAGGAACCGCGCTAAAACTGGTTGGCAATAGTATTACGAGTGAATGGTCCTGGGAAAATAGCAACAACTGCTATTCTGTTGGAATCCATCTATTAATGACAAAATATATTTAGTGTACTGTATTTTTCTTATTTTATTAGAAGAATTTTTCCTTTTAGAAGGTTACACTAAACGTCATACCTACATAAATAATGTTTTATTTCCAGAGTAGCGTTCAAAAAATTATATTATATTTTAGAAATTTCTTACAGGCAGTGATTCCAGTTGATGGGAACAACCAAATATATATTGTAATTATTAATTGCGTAATGTTGTACATAAAATAATTAAAACAATTTTTATTTATTTTTTTAAAACAATTTATTTATTCTTCTCTTGAAATAAGTCTTCTCGGCTATTTTGTATCTTCACGAACGAATATGGAGATCTAGTTAATGTTTCTTCAAGATTAACTTTTGCAGGCTGTATGACTACAGTGTGAAAATTACTAGTTTCTCCAGCCGACGATTCCTACATTCATGACTGGCTAACTGTTATCTAGAACGGGCAATCATTCATGCACCAGTCTGTAATTATACCTTAACTATACACGACACTCACTCACAGACCTACTGATTGCACTCCGACTAGCAATGCAACATGCCGGAATTGCATAATGTTTGAATATGTAGCCTTACTTTTTGACGGTCGTCAAAAGAAGAAATATTTCATAATTTATAAACAGAGCTTTCTATCTTTATTTTATTTTTTTGCTTGGGCTTAAGGCCTGTCAATCTTTGAGGTAATTAACTCCAATAAACTGTTTATTGCCCACATTTATTGGGTTGATATAAACACAACATTCTTATCAATCTTTCGAAAATTCGTTTTAGTTGGAATCAAAAATATTTGTAAACCTTTGGGATTCATGTTTTAATGAAATGTTGAATGAATGGAGGTTTGAACAATATGGGTGAAATAATTTTAGAAGATTGCTGCTAAACAGGTGTAGTATATATGATAGGTAAAAATCCCAAACTATCCATTTTTTTTTTAAACTTTATTGATAATTACAACAATATGCTATACATATTTCCAGTAATTTTGCTGGTTATTGAACAATAGCTTTGTGAGACATGATGTGGGAATATGTACAATTACACAACCCACTAGAATAATAAACTTTGAGCATTGCTGATGGCAAGTTATAACAGGTTGTCTCTAGGCCACCGCCGCTTCAGCCTTCTATGAGGATTTTGTGGATTATGGAAGGAGGATAGAGAGTTTATCAAAGGATTTGGATGGCCAGGGAGATTGGAATGAAACGTCTGATAGACTGATTTGGCCAGGGATTGGATAAAGGGGATATTGAAATCATTATGCAGGGTTAGGTTCGAGACGTAGTAAGGAGCATTGGATATTTTTCGAAGGATTTTGGATTGCATTGTTTGTATTCAGTAGGAATTGGAAGGTTTAGTGGAACCCCATAGTTCCAGTCCATCAGTCCATATTGGTCGGAGTATGGTATTGTATATAAGTCGTTTGTTAGTCAATGAACGTTTCGAGCGATTGTCCAATAAGCGTGATAAAAGTCTAAAGCGTCTGTTTAGTTCCTGTCTTTTCTGTGTTATGTGTGGCTTCCAAGTTAAACGTTTGTCTAATATCAGTCCTAAGTATCTTACTTGAGATTTCTGTGGAATTTGAATGTTTTGGAGGGTTATTGGTGGGCAGCTTGATTTACGAAGTGTGAATGTTGCATGGCTAGATTTTTCTGCATTTACTTTGATTTTCCATTTAGTTAGCCAAGGTTGAAGTAGACACAGGTGTTCTTGAAGGGAATTGGAGGCAAGAATTGGGTTTTGGTTAACAGTGAGGATAGCGGTGTCGTCAGCAAACATGTGAATGGATGTTTGGGGATGGGAAGGGATATCAGCCGTATAAGCCAGGAACAATACTGGACTGAGAATTCCACCTTGTGGGACACCGGCACGTTGGGGGAAGATTGGAGATAATGAGGTACCATAGGATGTCTGGAAAAAACGGTCAGAGAGGTAGGATTTTATTAGTAGGTAATATGTTGAAGGTAAAGTTTCTTTGAGTTTAAACAGCAAGCCCTGGTGCCACACACGTTCGAAAGCCTGAGCTACGTCAAGAAAAACGCCAGAGCAATACTGCTTATTCTCAAAGGATGAGGATATGCTGTCGACGATACGGTGGCATTGGTGAATAGTGGAGTGGGAGTGGCGAAACCCAAACTGGGAAGATGGGATAATGGGATCCAGGAGTGGATAAAGGCGTTTGAGAAGGAGTTTTTCAAGGATTTTACCCATTATTGGAAGGAGTGATATAGGACGATAGGACGAAGGTTGATGAATAGGTTTACCAGGCTTTGGGATCATCCGGATAACTGAAAATTTCCAGAGGATAGGGAAATATGTCGTTCTGAGTACAGCATTATATATGTAAGTTAGGAAGAGGTAGTCTTTTTTCGGGAGTTTATTAAGGATTTTCGAAGTGATGAGGTCATATCCAGGGGCTTTTTTAGACGGAAGATGTTGGATTGCAAACAGGATTTCTTTAGGATTAAAGGCTTTTGGTGGGAGTGATAGTTGAAGAGGAGTGTCCAGTTGACTTGAGACAAGGAGTGTATGGTCAGGATCATTGATATCATGGTGAGGATTCAAGGCTTGGGTGAGGTGTAGGCCAAAGGAATGGGATATTTCTTCATCAGTTTTGGCCCAGGAACCATCTTCTCGACGAAGGGGATGACGGGAAGATTTATAGGACAGAATGTTTCTCGTAGCTTGCCAGAGTGTTTTATCAGATGTAGTCAGTTCAAATTGGTCGTTTCTGTGTTTTCTGAGTTCATTTTTTAATTCCCTTGTAAGTTGATTTAGTCGAGTTTTGTCCGTGGGATACCTTGTGTTTTGCCATATCCTTCTTGCTCTTCTCTTTTCATTCAGTAAGTTGTGTATGTTTGTAGGTAAGTAATCATTCGTTTCAGGTCGAAAAAGGTGTTTTGTAGAGAGTGGCCCTATGTTTTAGGTCGTCGAGGTGTTTTGTAGAGAGTGGCCCTATGTTTTAGGTCGTCGAGGTGTTTTGTAGAGAGTGGCCCTGTGTAAGCTTTGTTGAATTGCAAGTGTGAAGTTTTGTACAGCGTCATCTATTTCAATATTTGTTTTTAGTGGAATATTGAGGTTGAGGGTTTCTTCTAGGGTGTCTTGAAAGGATTTCCAGTCAACTGGTCCAGGAGTGAGCGTAGGATAGGAGGGAATAGAATAAAGGTCAACATTAGAATTGAGAGAAAGCATAACAGGGCTGTGATCAGGGGATAAGTCATCTACTGTTTGGACATCGAAAGAAATTTGGGAGATACCGGAAGTTATAAAGAAGTCGATGATATCGGGAAGTTTAGAACGGGATGTTGGCCAGTAAGTAGGGGATGAAGGAGCAATGACTTTCGATGGAATGAAGGAAAGGGTTTGGAGAAGAGCTCTGCCTCGAGGGTTTGCTGTTCTACAACCGAACGCAGGGTGTTTGGAATTGAAATCGCCACCGGAGAGAAAACGGGGACCAAGGAATTGGAAGAATGAGTGGAAAGTGGAAGAGGAAACAGTTTTATTAGGAGGGCAGTATACGGCTGAAATTGTGATGGGGAATTGGGAAGATTGGAGAGAAATAGTTGTACTTTGGAAAGGATCAGAGGGAAATTGGTTTGGAATTGGGAAATGAGAAAATGTTGCACGAATAATTATTGCAGATCCACCGTGGGCAGTCCCGTCAGGGTGTGTTTCAGTCAGTAAAGCTACGTCAATGTTTTTGTTTTTATGAAACATAGTCAGTTCGTCAGTGTGGTTAAGTAATCCGTTCGAGTTCCACAGGAGGACAGTGAGTTGTCTAAAATGGGGATGGGTCATATTTGAGAAGATTGGAGCGGGAGGTGAGTGAGTTTTTCTAGTAGAAGAATCAATGGCATTAGGAGGGATCTTATTTCGACGAGGAATACATTAAGGGAAGAAGGCATAGAGTGTAATTCTGCTAGGGATGAGGAATAGGATGGTGATGAAATATCAGGAGATGAAGATGAAGGTTTGGTAGCTGAAGCATAAGTGTGTAAAGAAGAAAGACCCGAAGCTCCTGAATCGTCTGGTGTTTCGGGCTGATGAGTAGTTTCTGATTGTTGGCTAACCTGGCAGGGTGGTGGACCGCTGGAAACCTTTGCTACAGGCTGATGTGGAATCGGCTGTGATGTTGACCTTTGCTGCGTGAGATCTCTTGTTGTACGCTGTTCTTCAGTTCTGGGAGAGCTATCTGTCATGGTAGGCTGTTGATAGAGTTGGCGTCGTCTCCGGAGAAGCTCTTGGTACGTTTGACAGCCCCTGTAGTTAGCCGGATGGTCTCCTTGACAATGCACACATTTTGCCTTCTCTTCTCTGGATTTTTTCGGGCAGTCAGCTGTGAGATGTGAACCGGCACATTTTACGCATGCAGGGTTCAATCTGCAAAAAATTTTTGTGTGATTGAAGCCCTGACATCTTTGGCACTGTATCAGCCCTTCTTTTCTGTGTGGCTCTTCTACTACAACACTCGTATAGAGGAGTCTTGTAATTTTGAATATATCCTTAGAGTTAATTTTGAATATATCCTATCTATTAAAACTTATTCCGTGAATACAGATAATTTGTTTTATTTCACTCAGAGTATGAAGTCCTGTGGCAGTCTTGCGATCGTCCTTCTCCCTCGTACCTCAGGCCTTGAACACACACTGTTCTGAACGTATCATCAATTTTTAGTTTGGTTAGAATTCAATGCATTTAGGTTCAATGTATTTCTTTTAGTTTATCATTTCTTCCGCTTATTTAACTGATAATTAATTAACCTTATAAGCAAGACGTTGATAACTTGGAACCTCATTAACCACACCTTAAGCTTATTTTTAACAGCTAAAACTTTTTTCTTAGAGGATATTTGAGAAATGGCGCTGTATATGATGATCGCGCCATGTGACTAAGGACATCATTTGTTTGGACACTTGGTAAGCACATGTGCAGGAGTAATGGTCTCTGTGCCGCAACTGCGACAGATGTTCCAACCTTAAAAGCTTCAACACCTCTCAATGAGGCGTAACTAGTATTCAATTTTAAGGCTTTAGTATTTGGAACAAGATAAAATAAATTGATCTATATAAATACAATTTCATGATATTTTGTTTATCTAAGACAGATGACTCTCTACATGTGCAATGTTTTCCCGTTATAGGGTTAGTCTTGGCAAACGGAAGACCATGGAATTTTGTTCAATGTATTGAAGTATCGTTGAATAAAAACGTGATCTTATAATGAAAACATAATGTTTACTAAAACTAATGTTACGAACGTTTGAGTAATTTGAAACGGCAAATTTTCTATATCGTAGAAGGAGATAAAACAGCCTCAAGTGTACAGTCAACTAGATTCATTGATTAAATATTTCCCTGTCTACGATCTCTGCGATGAATGCTCGCGAAAGGGAAAACCCGAGAAGGTGTGTTCTTTCAGTTTCTCGAAGTACAAAAAACTTGGACAGTTAGTACACATTTTTAATTTGTACACTCTATTCTACGCGTTAGCGAATATTTTTTTTAACTTTTAAGTTAAAAGTCCTCAGACATTTTCTGTATGCGCAAATTTAAGCAAACGACTGGCACATCAGCTAGTCGTAAATCAATGTACGGGCTTGCATATCATAAATAGCTCAATATATAGTAATGGTGGTCTTATTTTGACTGAAAGCACTGTGGAATTTCCAATATGAAATCACTAAATAACTTTGCAAATACTCACAAAAATAACGAAAATCAATAAATCAGTAAGAAAATGATAATGAATTGTTTATGCTTTCATAAATAATACTATGAAATGTTTGGTTTTTATTGGATTACTTGAGCCAGAGGATAGCTTACATGTTCTTTAAATAAATCATTTACGAGAAGATTAGATAACAGGAGAAAGCCCCTAAAGGTAACTTGTTGTAAATGTTACCTTGTTTCTGCTAAATGAAGCATGTTCCGGAACTCCGGCCCTCATGTTTCGTTCCTAAGCTGTAATCGGTTTACTGTGAAGTTACTGTTTGTTTATATCAGCCTGACATGCTCTACCACTCTTCTATCTAACCAGACTTTACCTGACTGTTTTGGTTTGGCTTTGTCTTCCATTAAAACCCGCAGGTTAATTCGGCCAGTACCTAGTGCCGACAAACTGTCCTATATCTGGGAGTTGAGGAGTGTAAACATTGGCGTCCGTCGACTATAAACGTGTGGATTATCTGATTTGGCAGAAATGGCTTATTTACTCAGGACTTTATTGTATTTATTCATTGGCGAATAACAGGCCAGAAATTTGTGCCAACTCGGATAACACGAACATTTTGAGCCAGTAGACATTTTATTTTAAAACGCATTGTATTTTCCTTGTGTTTTTTTTTGTGAATAATTTCTTAGGCCTCCAATTCATTTTAATCCCAATTAACCCTATAATGACCTATAGCGAACAACAGGGTACCTTTAGACGGACTCAAAAAATTACGGTAAACATATGAAATGAAGTACGAGGTTAATTTTATGATTATTCTACATAAATAAAAATCTCAAGTTTGTCGTAGTGTTTATCAAAAAAACTTAATACTATTTTTTTATGATATTTTCTGGCCCTGTCTGTAAATTTGCTGAGAATAATATTGGGTTGGTCCAAAAATAATTCACGTTTTAATATTCATTTTGTTTAGGCAAGTGCTTGCCAATTAAACGAAGATAATCTAAAACCTAGTTAATGGATTATAAACAATGGTTATTGGTGTTGTTTTTTCTCAAAGATTAGTTTAGTTTGTGTTACATTCTCTATAAGTAAGGACTTCTGAATTTAACCCAGTCTAAACAAGATTTTCGTTAGTGTCGAAGTGTGGCTCAAACGTAACATCAATGTTGTTTGGGGTAATGGAAGTAATGATTCCAAAACTTCGTCTTGGAGATTTTGTTCTCGAAGACAAGAAAGATCGTGGTAAATATTGTATTCTTGATTACAACCAACTGGTG
>OX328127.1:40243435-40273435 GCA_946811695.1 Gonocerus acuteangulatus | reverse complement strand
ACATACACATAAATATATCGAAAAAGGCAAAAACATAAAAACATAATATACTAAAAGATCTTTTAGAGCACATTGTTCTTCTATATATTATGTTCTAGTATATCATGTTTTTATGTTTTTGTCTTTTTCCATATATGTATATATGTATGTGTATGTGTGTATGTAGGTATATATATATATATATATATATATATATATATATATATGTATGTATATATATGTATATTTCAGTATTACATCCGTCCTACTTGTTTTTTACAGCCCTGATGAAGGCTTGAAGTTCAAGCCGAAACGTCGGCACAATAAAACCATTTTTACGAAAAACTATTTATTTCTCGATATGATGATTGAACAACACCCATTAAAACGATTCTCTATATGTCATAGGACAGAATTTCAGCTCCGATTTATTGTAATGAATAAGTGATAAATCAGTGAGTGGAATCGAACATACAATTATAAATATAATACATGTATATAATGTAATATAGATTTTCTTGTTAAATATTTATTCCAAGGAATAATTCTGAGGTTGATTTTTTTAACACATTCTTACTTTAAAGCAGGGGTTTCCAAACTTTCCAGCCTTAGGGCCAAACTGATTACTCCAGTAGGTTCCGAGGGCCAAATCCATATTATCATTGTTGCCGGTGGTAAAAAGTGAAATAGTCCACTGATGAAAAAAAAAGTCCGAAAAAGTACGCAACGTTTAAAAAAGGCTGCAAATCGGACTAAAGTCCGCAAAACGGCAACACTGCATATTCTTAAATTTAATCTCTCTCTCTCTCTCTCTCTCTCTCTCTCTCTCTCTCTCTATATATATATATATATATATATATATATATATATATATATATATATATATATAAATCACGTGTTTGTTTGTTCCTTATACAAATTCACACCGTTTGACCGATTTGGACCAAACTTGGCAGACAGGTAGGTCTTGATACGGGAAATCTCCTAGGCTAGGTCAAAAAAAATCTACCAGCTGTCTGTCTGTATGTTTGTGCCTTATACAAATCCGCACCGTTCGTCCGATTTTGAATAAACTCGATACCGTCTCCACACCGTTCGTCCGATTTTGACTAAACTCGGTACACATGTAGATCATAATCTGGGAAGTGTCGTAGACTAAGTCAAAAACGTCTTATAACTGTCTGTATGTATGTTTGTCCCTTATAAAAATCCACACCGTTCGTTCGATTATGTTTGTCCCTTATAAAAATCCACACCGTTCGTCCGATATCGACTAAACTCGGTACACATGTAGATCTTAATCTGACGAGTGTCGTAGGCTAACTCAAAAACGTCTACCGGCTGTCTGTCAGTAAGTTTGTACCTCATACAAATCCACGCCGTTCGTCCGATTTTGACTAAACTCGGTACACAGGTAGATCCTAATCTGGAGAGTGCCGTAAGCTAGGTCAAAAACCTTTACCAGCTGTCTGTCTGTATGTTTGTTCCCTATAAAATCAAAACCGTTCTATATTTTTTGATCAAACTGGGCACACTGGTTGGTCTTGATCAGGGGATTGTCATAGGCCAAGTCAAAAACGTCTACCAGCTGCAGTCTGTATTTTTTTTTTTTTTTTTTTTTTTTTTTTTTTTTTTTTTTTTTTTTTTTTTTTTTTTTTTATAAAAATCCACTCCGTTAGACCGATTTTCACCAAACTTGGCATAAATGTATGTCTTGATACGGGGGTGTTATAGGTTTGGTCGTCTAGGACTCAAAGTTGGGAGGTCATGGGTTCGAAACAGTTACAGGTTTGTTTTATTAGATTTTAATAATACTCTTTTGGTTTCTAATTTTTTTGGGGCTCTTCTATATGCAGAATGTAGGTGTAGCATGGCACGCCGGGTAACAGCTAGTTTGCTATAAAAAATATGTTCTCTAAAAGGAGTTTTCAAGTATGCTAGCTCTCCGCGGGCCGGACAAATTCTGTCCGCGGGCCGGATGTGGCCCTCGGGCCGTAGTTTGGAGACCCCTGCTTTAAAGGATCATCACCTCAAACCGTTTCATTTATTATTTTCACGTTTTAATGTTTCTGATTTAAAGCCATTTTCATAAAACTAGATGAAAAATCAGTACAATTAATATGAATTAGAAGAGGAAAAACTAAGAAAAATAAGTAATATGAAAGATTAGGAATTGGAAAGAATATAAAGGTAATTAAATACATTAAATGTGCATATATTAAAGGTTAGAGTGAGACAATTGGAAGATCTTAATACGAATTTGATGTGGATGAATAAAAAAAAAAAAAAAAAACCACATAAACCAGTTAACATTAAAAAAAAAGAAGTTTGTGATGACCTTAAAAGAAAAGAAAAATTACCCGATTGAGTGGATAGTGGATTAAAGCAACATCGTTATGATGTAAATAATGAAATAAAATATCCGAAAAAATCTGCGTTAGTGGAACATCCAATAAGTAGTAAATAATTCTGATTTGGAGGAATCTAGAATTCTGGACAGAGGAGGAATACAATAAGAAGAAGTGAAGAGGATGTTTTTGATATCTAGATGTAAGGAACTATTGACATATGTCAAGGCCTCCGGGTAGTATTATCGGACTAATGTCATAAACACATTTCTCGCTTCAAGAGTTAAGTTAAAATACTCTGGGGATCCTATTTTAGCGTGATTCCTCCCCCTGCTTAAGAACTCCAAACCTGCTTATGATGTCGACGTAATCCGGAAGCATTTGTGAAAATATTTATTCATCCATCAAGCGGAAGGTCAACAAAAAATAATAATAAAAAAAACTGTTTAGTGAGTTATCAACAGCTAATCCCAGCCAGCAAGAGAAACTTCAACTATCCGGGCCACTTAATAACTGACACATAGAACAATGTGGTAACCAGCCAGCTGATTCAAATCGATAAGGACCATCAACCAAACATCGATACCCAAAAGAAGTATGAACAAATAAAAAGTGTGATATCGATGTGCCCATTATTACCCAATCCGTACCCAAAATAATAATCTGCCTATGCTCTACTAATGTAGAGAGAGAAACGCTTATAGTTTAAAAAAAAGCAAAATCGTTCCAATACAAGTACGGGCCTATTGAACAAAATTAATTATTTAGTCAGTTTTTGATGCTAAATATTTATTTATTTAAATTTTTAAAGTCTATTTCTAAATAGCACAGATTATTAGAACGGGTTATCTTCATGTGAAAACCCTTTTCTAGCACGCATAGTGCTCATGCATTCGCAAAATATATTTATTTACATTAGCAACACAATTTATGCTTAAAATAAAGAAATATATATGGTCAAATAACCATATTCTTTGACTACACAGCAAAACTAACACAATGCCGAGTTATGTGCTTTTTTATAAAGATTCTGGATCAGGGACATTTTTTTTATTACAACAAAATTAGACACATAAAAAAAGAAATTGATAGAGGTTTTTTTTAAAAGTAAAAAATATTTTACGCTTGTTTAAAAATATGTGTAACAAAAGGGAGGGCATTTAAAAAAGCTAAAACTTTGGGATTAAGATCTTTTAATCTGAATAGAACTTGAAAACTTTGAGCCCTCTTATTTTTTTTCTCCTACCTCTTTCAGTGGCATTATGAGAATTTATAATTCCTTTCTGGCTTTTTCTTTAATTAGACCCTCATGAGCTCTCACTAAAATAAAAATAAAAAGTTTTCTATTAATGAAAAAGCCCTATCCATATGACTTTTTATATCACTCCGAGTATTTTTAACAAAAGCTTCTTAACGAGAACAGTTTTTAATACGCTGACTTCTTTATGACTTGTAGATTTTCTGTTACCTAGATATTTAACATAAATTAATTTAGCCCAACTCTTCCCTAAAAAAATTGTTGTTGTTTTCGCAGAACGTTATTAACGACCACGCTAATTATTTCGATCGAGTCAGACTATCAACTTTAGGTATATATACATATGTAAAATGTATACAACTAAAAAAAAATATATATATTTTTAGCCCATTTGGAAGAAATGGGCTAAAAAAATCTAATTGCGGTTGAGCTTTTGAAATTATTTTTAAATATAATTTTCAAATCTCCAATAATATTGCCTACTAGATTAAAAACAATGTATTTTTGTATACACATCTCTGACAACACATCTTAATGTATTTACCAACTGCGGCGTTTACTGTGCTAATGGGATTCCTGGAGAATCGTTTCCTGCCTCCATATATATCAAGGAACTCCGCTTATGAGGTTGACCCCATAACGTAATCCGGAAGTGGCCACTAGAAAATTTCACGGTTCGACTTTTCCTTACTAGGCTTACATTTTCTAAGTAATCGGTAATGGGGAATCTAATTAAAGCATTCAAGGCCGTATCTAGAACCGTTGCTTAAAAAAATCGACTTTTCTTTAGATGTTTTGATATGTATATTCTTATATATCTCGAAACCGGTTGGAGAGTCTTAGTTTATTAATCTTGTCAAGAGCGTATTAAATTTCCTAAAAAATAACAAAACAAGTTTCTTATGCGATTTTTGACAGACCGATCTAATTCGAAAGAATCGGTGCAGAAATGGAGTAATTTCAGCTTAAGGCACTCTCAGTTTCTTTTTGTTGAGCATAAGGTATTTCGCTTTGAGATTTTATTTTTACAACCTTTTTCTATTCTATGGGTCATTTCATGTCAAAACGACCAGTGCTATGTGCCGTCATGTCTCAAATATTTTTCAAAATTTTTTCATGAATAGAGATGATGAGATAATCTCAAATTAATTTTTTCAGTTTTTTTTATCAAAAATTGAATTCTTGTTTTTTGCATAATTTTGGTTACTGCCTTTCTGATAACAGTTTTGAAAAACATTTGTGTTTTACTTTGTTTTCATCAAATCTGGCTGTTCTTGGTATTAAAGCTAATGATTTTCTCTATCAAAATAAGCTATAATAGTGATACTATAGGCAAGAGTGTCATGCGCAAAGTTATTTTTTATACTTTTTCATTAGGTAGGTTCAGTAAGTCATACCTCAGAAATCACAATTACCACATGCATCATAATTTTTTTCTAGAATGATCAAACAATGTACTAGTTATGTTCGAAAAATAAAAATTGTGTAATTTTTTTTCTTAGGAAAAAGTTCACTTAAAATGTCAACTTCGTAAAATGTAAATTTAAAGTTTTTCTGAGCTCAAAGTAACTCAACACATTTATTACAACCAATAAAACTATAATATAAAAATTAATTTGAGATTATCTCATACATCTCTATTCATGAAAATATTTTGAAAAATATCTGAGATAGGATGGCACGGACATATATTAAAATTGGGCGATTTGTCGTGAATTGACTCCTATGCTTTGTAAATTACAATAGTGATAAGAACAGGAACGGCCAACGACCATAGCCACGTTGAATGCACCGGTTCCCATAGATCACCGAAGTTAAGCAACGTCGGGCGTGGTCAGTACCTGAATGGGTGACCGACCACTTGCTGTTGGCATTAGAAAAGGGTGGCAACCTGTAGATAGCCCGGCGCTAATGACCAAGATGTAGATGCGCCGTTAGAAAAAAAAAAAAAAAAAAAAAAAAAAAAAAAAAAGAACAGGAACGCCCTAAGATGGAGTAAGTTCCTCAGGTCCTCGGTCGGACATTTTTTTTTAATAGTACTGGTGGAGTATTCAATTTTGATTTGGGCTGTGGCAAGACGAAGAATCGTTACGTGTAAATAAAACGGAAAAATATTTTTGTTACTTTTGGTTTTAAAGAAGTATGATAAAATAGAACCAGTTCGACCGTTATAATATGTTGGCAGATATCAATTGAAAACTCATCAAATGTCCTTCAAAGTAGGATCAGGCCAAAATTTTGAAAAAGGTAATTTGATTAAAAGAAACCGTGCAATATTCGTCCTATTGAAGGCAAGACTTTTTAAAATTTAAATAGTATATTGTAAATGGTGAAATTTATTTAAATTTAAACTATTATTTTAAGCATTAATTTTAAATGATTGAGAAGATATGGTCGACCGTTCGGAAGTAGGAAGCGTTGATCGTCGGGGTTTCGGTCAGTGTTCTTATTCAATAAAACACATTTTATTTGCTAAAATGTATATTTATTGCCGCCAACGTTTCGGCTTGCTATACAAGCCATCTTCAGGGCTGTAAAAACATATTTGGTATAACAATGGTAAGGACAAAAAAAAAGGCTAGAAACATTAACATAAATATGAGTATCTATATGCTTGAAAATATAAATATAAATATATATATATATATATATATATATATATATATATATATATATATATATATATGTATATATATATATAGTATAATAATAGCAATATAAATAAATACACATGTATATGGTATCCAAGAGAATACAGTACAAGTGTCATAGTAACATACCTATTGAGAAGATTGAGAACTGTCCCGTTTCAAGAAGAGAACATTTCTCAATCTTCTCAATAGGTATGTTACTATGACACTTGTACTGTATTCTCTTGGATACCATATACATGTATATTTATTTATATTGCTATTATTATACTATGTATATATATATATATATACATATATATATATATATATATATATATATATATATTTATATTTATATTTTCAAGCATATAGGTACTCATATTTATGTTAATGTTTCTAGCCTTTTTTTTTTTTGTCCTTACCATTGTTATACCATATATGTTTTTACAGCCCTGAAGATGGCTTGTATAGCAAGCCGAACGTTGGCGGCAATAAATATACATTTTAGCAAATAAAATGTGTTTTATTGAATAAGAACACTGACCGAAACCCCGACGATCAACGCTTCCTTAATTTTAAATGTTTTTTTATATCTCTCAATGTTCATCTTAAAACCACTTCTGCTGTTTGCTGTTGGACTGATGTACGTTGTGGCAAACTCTCGAAAATTAAAAAAAAAACGTTAACAATACAAGAAAATCAAATTAACGAATGTGCATTAAGTCTAATTAAAATATGAGATAAAATATATATTAAGTCATAAGGTTTTCACATTCAATACTTTGCATTTGTATCGACGATATCCCCGTTGTTGCGGTGCTCGGATTAATAAATAAAAATAAGAATAATTAAGATTTCGAATTTTTCTATTTGTAAGTTTTCAGGATATTCGAAATAAGTAAGATTGTTTTGTGAGAAATATAATGCTGGAATACTGAAATCTGTATTCATGGCCGCTTGAATTGTTTGCCGGAGGCAAGTTTTTCGGATTCTTATGGAAGCTAATTCTCTCTATTGGGGTTTGAGTGCCCTCTGCCGGCGCTGGCAGGAAGTCTGTCGTTATGTAAACAGCAATATCTTTTATTATGAGAGGCTTTCCTGGGGGCTTCCCCTGGTTTTTATGCCACCCTCTTGAAAGCGAGGCGAATCTCAACTCTTCTTCCTCGTCCTCCTGCTCCAATACGGTCTAATTCAAATAGAACTTTCTTTTCCTTTTAGCGCGTTTTCTCAATTCGGGTTTGGAGAGATCCAGTTCATGATATTGACCCAACGACACAATCCGGAAGTGGACTGTGTTTGGATAAATAACAACGTTCCATAAACCATTAGTCCCAAAAATTCCGGTCTTTCAATTTTTAAATGTCTTGTATGAATGAATTTATATATACACACAGGGAATAGGTTGATAAATGGAAAAATAGGTAAAAGGATTTAAGTACACTAAGATTATCTCCTAATAATCATGCTTAGTATAATGAAGTCACTAACTCACAGCCTTGATCGTTATCGAATTTTAAAGGTCTCATGGCATCTCGAAAAATGGCGTGTTTTCACTGTTGGCAAGCTAAAAGGTTGAGATTGAGTTTCGAACTCAAATACGTTGTCTCGTATGAAAAGTCAAGTTTGATAACCAGAGCAATCCATCAACTCATAATTCTAGAAATTTTGTGTACCAAAAATTGTTGCGATTATTCATTCGATGTTCCTTGTTCACTTCGTGTGGATATTTTGACTTTATGATTCGAGTAAAATCACATTTAATGCGGAATAATTCGCCGTTTTGAAGATAAGCGAAAACAAATTAGATTGTTTGTCACTGTATAACGATCCTTTATTGCTTAATAGTTTATTAATAGTAATAGTTTTTATATAATATGCAGAGGGTCAATATCAAACCCAGGTCGGACCAACCCAGTAGCCCTTCATTCCTTCCTTCGTAGAGGTCTTATTACTTACTCAAATGGTATCAGTTTATATGAAACCTGTAGAACAATTCTTTATAATATGACTAATTAGTAAATACGTCAATATTGATTGACCTGCTTGTATGATAAGAAGTCATTTATGTTTTGGGTCGCTTTCAAAAATAAATTCCGAAGTATTTTTTTTTTTATGTTTATTGGCGAATAAATAATGAAGCTATGCGATTGGGAAAGTTTCGCATTGTTTGTGTATTTTGACCATTTTAGCACAGATCGCTCTTTTTTTGCGATTTTTAAGAGTTTAAAATTATTATTACTTGAAACAGAATTCTAAGTTATAGAATTATATTCTCGGCTGTTGTCCCAGATATTTGATATCAGTAATATATTACATTACGTTCAAAATTTATTATTATAGTCTACTTTTTTTAATCTAACCTTTACCTTAATTGTATTGTACAAGTCTTAAGGTGTATTCGAATTCATATTGTTTTGCAGGGAAGTCTGCTATTGACCATTTCCCCAAAGTATTCCTTACTCAGGCCTAAAAAACAAAAGATTATTCAGGCATATCTTCGAAGTATTCAGGCATATGTTTTTAATGAATGTATAAAAATACATTTTTGGAACTTTGGAAAGAGTGTACTTTGTATGTACTTTGGAAAGTGTGTATTATCGATTTTCAAAAACTGCATTATTTAATTCCCATTTCAAGTAACTATATTTGGAAGCTATAATACAAAAGCAAAAAAAAAAAAAAAAAAAAAGAAGTTAATTTTTGGAAATCTCAACGGTCATCCAGAACTAGTGGAACAACAGGAAAAAAACATTTAAGAAAACAAATAGATACCAAAATGACACGTAAACGAAAAGCGAAGTTTACAGAAGACTAAGCTAGGCCGAAGAAAAGTTTAATATCTAAATGGTTCTTCCAAAGAGACGAAGGGTTCGGTTTATTCTCCAAGTTTTAGTCTGTAGTAAACAGGATTACAGGATTGGAGCGGAATAACTGTCAGAGGCCGTTTCTCTGTCTCAGCTCTCGAGATTCTGACAGATATGTCTTATCGCCGGAAAGGAGAGGGAATTCCCAGATATGCCAAGGGAAGATCCTTTCAACGAGCTCTTGGAGTAGGAATCGATCAATTGGAATGATGTTAGAGAGTGGATTAAATAGATACCTGAGTATGTTTGATTCACGTTCCTTATTAGTAGTCAAATTTGTTGGTTTTATATTATTTTTACTTGAATTATGATTTAACTTTTTCCTTATAATTTGTGTAGTACTATGCAAATATTTATGTGAATACATATACACGGTTTTTCAAATTGAATACAGAAAATGTTTTTCACATTCTTTTATAACCAATAATACATTTATTTATAAATAGGTTATGTATTAATAGATGTTTTGGAGATGGGCGCGCGATAAATGCTGTTAGGCCTATGACATCGGCCGTTCATCAAATGACAGAAACATATTTGATTTATTTATTTAGAATTTAACGCCCACTTTTACATTACAGAGATATTTGAGGCTTGTTATCTAAAATACCACCATTTCCATGGCAGGATTGTGTCAATGTCTTTTCTTTTCCGAAATAAAAGCCACTAACTCAAGAGGAAATCAAACCATTGACAGTAGGCACGGCGTATTTACGCCTTAATAATAACAAATAATGTTTATTTATACATCTACATATTAAAGAGATTTCTTAACATTATAGAGCATGGTGACACCATCAACTCAAGTTCGTTTACAATAACAAAGAATGCATGAATTAGAACAATGAACTTATTTAACTTTTCCTTATTACATGTATAAAACAAACATACGTAGATGTATATCCATAGAAATAAATAGACACACACTCATACTAGTATACGTCTTTCAATGAAAATAATGTCAAAAAAGTCCGACTCGCAGGAACTGCGTCATCTTAGCGCGGTTCCAGTTTTTTTTTTTTTTTTTTTTTTTTTTTTTTTTTTTTTTTTTTTTTTTTTTTACGGCACATCTACATCTAGGTCATTAGCGCCGACATCCAGGGTGTAGCGAGGAATTTCACCAGCGAGCCGTGGGATGATAAAATTTCTGCCGGAGGTTGGGAATCGAACCCACCATCTCCCGCTTATGAATCCAAGGCGCTAGCCAGTAGACCACGGGAGACCCCGGTTCCTGTTCATATCCCTATTCTCATTTGAAAAGCATAGAATAGAAACAGATAATATTTTCCTCGGCCTTTGTTCAAAGGGTTTTATGGCTGGCTATACCTGGGGTCAGGTCCGCAAGACCCTAGAATCCTCTTTTACCGATACTTCATTTCATACGTTTCAATGAATTGGAAAATATCAAATATTTTCACACATTCCTGTGTTCTTTTACTATAGTAATAATTCTACAGATAAAATCAATTAAAAAATAAAATAAAAAAACCAACAGCATAAAGGCAATTGAAAATATTCAAAAGACATCAACGAATCTTTTTCTCTTGGCAAGCTATATTTCTAACAATGAATTGTTTTTCTTATTTTGCCTAATCTGTTTTATTCTAAAATACATTATCCAACTATAAGCAATTAAAAAATAACAAGGAATAAAAACAGACAAAAAGACCAGTTCGAATAAGCAAAATCAATTACTTTAATGTTTTAAGCACTTATTTCTCCGATTGACATCGCCTAATCAAAACTTTCATCAGAACCATTTTTGTAGAGCATTTACTGAGCTTTCTAATGGTCATCTTCCGTTTCCCAAGATTCTCAACCTTTTTCGAGATAATAAGGAAAGTATACAAAGTTACCAAAACTTTTTATGTCTGTTAATAAAATATTTTATTCTAACCCTTCCTAAACTCCAAACGTAACCAAAATTTCAACATATTAGTTTTAATGAAAGTAGAACATGCAGAAAATGTTTCAACTGAATCCCATGATTCTAAGTACCCAAACCAAAAACGGTATTCAAAAAGTATTTTTCCAATTTTCTCGAAAACGGTTAAAGCTATCGCCTTGAAAATGGCTTCATTCGTTTTCCTAGCGCAAGAAGCCTATAAAAAGAGTACTTACAAGCTTATGAACTCAAAAACGTAAGCGTTACGATTTTTTCTGCGCGAATTTCGCCCCAAACTCCATCTTCCAGTGGGCGGATTTTGCTGGTTAACGAACTTGACCTTTCATATTGCACGACTGATTTTTGTACCAAATTTCATCAAAATCGGACCATTCGTCTTCGAGCTAGAGAGCGAACAGACAAATATATATATATATATATATATATATATATATATATATATATATATATATATATAAATAAATATATACATATATATATATACAAATTTGAACCACCGTTATTTTCGGTCTCTAGGGGTTCTGAAACGCGAAATTTTCTTGTCGGCACTTCCGGATTGTTTCATTGTATTAACCTTATAAGCGGGGTTCCTCCCTATGGGGGAGGGAGGAACCGCGCTAAAATTCATATGTTAACAACACCTGATTAGTAGTAATACCCACAAGAATAGCACATGATCAAATGCAGTTATTTTATATAAACTAATAAAATATAAAGCGGTAAACATTTAAAAATAATATTATAATTTGCTTTTAAAAAACAGACTCCGTTCAATTATTTGAATTTTATAAATTACTAGCTGTTATACAGTGTGCCATGCTACACCTACTTTCGGTCTATGACTCTCCGCGTATCAAGATCTACTTTATACCCAGTTCTCTGTACCCAGTTACGAAAATTGGTCAAACGATGTAAATTTGTTTATATCTGTCTAGTAGTTCATAATGCAACCGGCAGAGCATAGCACTTCATTTAACAGCCGACAGTAGCCAGAGCCTGCGAGTAGATAACTCTTATCAAAGAAAGGCCAGCGGTCCTTAGTTAGACAGTGACTGTTGATATAAAATTGAAATAAACTGCATTACATGATTATATAATGATGTAAAGTCATCAATGAGTTCGAGTTATCTAATTATCAAGAAAATTAACAAATAAATTTGAGACATTATTCAAAATGGCTGTCGATTCAAAATGACCGTCAGAATCTGAATGGTTTAGTGCAGCCAATTTTTCTTGAACAAAACTTTTGACCTTTTGACCAAATTTTGAAATTTGACTATTTTGACCTAGCCTAGAAGATTTCCCGTATCAAGACCTACCTGTGTGCCATGTTTGGTCAAAATCTGTCAAACTGTGTAGATTTGTATAAGGAACAAACAGACAAACAGAAAAACATACATACATACAAACAGACAGACACGTGATTTTTATATATGTAGATATTCTGACAATAAAACTTGTCTTTAGTTTCCAGCACATTTGATAAAGCCTACTAGATTATCTGAGTATTCACCATTGAATATTTTCCCACTTCGTGATTATTAAAATTTATTAAAAATAGATGATTCTGAACTCGACCGGACAAACATGTATGGAAATATAAGATGTCTTCTGTAGCCTTCAAATTACTAAGAGATCATTCGAATTTTCTTTCTTCTCTCTAGGGATTGGATTTAGGGCTGATCCCTTTCTATTTTGCTGTAAATAAAATTGTTCTCTCGTTCATTTACAATCTCCCATCAAGAAAATATAACCCAGGATGAACAAGTTTCATAAATAAATGCTTACGCCTTAATACTCACAACCAACAAGTCTTCCATCTACTTTCAACATATAATGCGTGTTGTTACTTTCCTAATAATAACTGAAAAGCTAATATAACTAGAATACAGTGACTAATGTCCTTGAATTTGATCCGGGGTAATGGACCTGGCGAGTAATTAGGAAGTTGAGATGGATACTCTGCTGCTGGAAGCATATTAATTAGAAGATAACTTGTTGTGAATATGTGGGTTTAATGATAGGACGGTTAGCAGAGCATTAGACACACATTGTTCGGGTGTCACAGATGGTCGTTCGCAATAAGCTCACAGTGGTAGATTGGCATTTCTAGCGAGCTATTTGCTTTATTACAGTTCACAGTAGTATTGGGCGGAGATAAAGCATCATTATACTTGGCTGGATCTTTTTAAAATTATGTTCATTCCAATACGTAGGAATAATGGTCGTTCAATAAAGGACACACAAAAAGCTAGGCCTTCTAGTTCCCACGAAAACTGCTATAGGATTTGCTTCCTATTCGCGGATAAAGCGCAATTATTTAATGAACCAATAAGAGCAGCAAAAATGTTATATATGTAATACTGCTCTCATGATAAAACATTTACTTACAGACTACATGGGTGTGGGGCGAGGTTAGCTCAGTGGTGGAGAACTCGAGGTGGAGGACCTTAGTTCAAAACCCGGGCGCACATCCCGGGATTCTAGATCCCCGACCAACCCTAGGCCCACCCTGCCATTTAAGATCATTTATTAATGGGTACTTGCAAAAGGGGTCTCCCTATTGTGCCGAAGAATTAGAAAACGTTTTTTTTTCTTTTGCAGACGGCACTTGTACATAACTTACTACATTACTTACAATAGACTTAAAGATTTTATTTGAATGCAAGTAGTTTTATACTACAGTGGGATTATTTACAAAATTAAACCATCTCATGTTAATTATATTGAGTTACAAATATCTTAGGAAAATATATTTTATAATTGCCTTCAACTGATAACTCTTGTATTCCAGAAGAACTATTGTAACATACAAGTCACTAAAAGGCAAGGACAGAAAATTTAAGTCAAACCACTAAGGCAAAGTGTAAATCGGCTTCAAGTGGGGCACCTACCAGTAAATATATTGGTTAGATTTAATTATCTAATAGGTCCAGAGAATTTAAGAAATGATTCCGTTAGATATATTAATTCCCTATTCATATAAACGAAATTATTTCAGCTTGTCACTTTTTATTCTTAGTTTATCCCTTTTTCTTTAAACTAATTTTTTTTTTCAGTTAGTATGAACGTTTCTTCGATATTTGAGTCAGATTTATCAATTCACAAATCATACTTGATTAATCCATTATCTTATCTTGAGTGTTTTTAAAAATCTTACCAAAACAATTATTAATCACATGATAAATCTGACTGTAAGGTATGAAATCGGATAAAGAATCTAAAACACATAAAACCATTCGGTGGCTCAAAATATTTATAAAATCAATGGTTAAAGGTTTTTATTTTTAGCGCGGTTCCTCCCTCCCCCATAGGGAGGAACCCCGCTTATAGGGTTGATACAATGAAACAATCCGGAAGTGCCGACTAGAAAATTTCGCGTTTCAGAACCCCTAGAGACCGAAAATAACGGTGGTTCAAATTTGTATATATATATATATATATATATATATATATATATATATATATATATATATATATGTATATATATATATATATATATTTGTCTGTTCGCTCTCTAGATAGAAGACGAATGGTCCGATTTTGATGAAATTTGGTACAAAAATCCTTCGTCCAATTTGAAAGGTCAAGTTCGTTAACCAGAAAAATCCGCCTACTGGAAGATGGCGTTTGGGGCGAAATTCGCGCAAAAAAAATCGTAACGCTTACGTTTTTGAGTTCATAAGCTTCGAAGTACTCGTTTTATATGATTCCTGGGCTAGGAAAACGAATGAAACCATTTTCAAGGCGATAGCTTTAACCGTTTTCGAGAAAATTGGAAAAATATTTTTTGAATACCGTTTTTGATTTGGGTACTTAGAATTATGGGATACAGTTGAAACATTTTCTGCATGTTGGAGTTTCATCAACACTAATATGTTGAAATTTTAGTTACGTTTAGAGTAAAGGAAGGGTTAGAATAAAATATTTTATTAACAGACAAAAAAAGTTTTGGTAACTTTGTATAATTTCGTTAGTATCTCTAAAACCGTTGACAATCTTGTGAAGCGGAAGATTACCATTCGGAAGCTTACTAAATGCTCTACAAAAAAGGTTCTAAAGAAAGTTTTAATTAGGCGATGTCAATCGGAGAAAAAAGTGCTTAAAGCTTTAAATTAATTGATTTCGTTTATTCCAATGGTTCTTTTTGTCTGTTTTATTTCTTGTTATTTTTTAATTGCTTATAGTTGGATAATGTATTTGACAATAAAACTGGTTAAGTAAAATAACAAAAACAATTTATTGTTAGAAATATAGATTTCCAAGATTCCAAGACCTTGTCACTAGCGGGTCTGTTTCTAGTGTAGCGGACCCTTCCAGGTAAGATTGTAAATCATGACCTTTCAAGACTTTACTACTCACAGGAATGGCGTTAGTGACCTTAAGGGTTGACACGCCATTATAATAATTAATTTAAAAAAAAAGACTGGTGGAACCAAAATAATAACTGCTTCTATTTTAATCTTTCCAAATTAGACTAGGGATATGAACGGAACCGCGCTAAGATGATGCAGTCCTGCGAGACGGACTTTTTTTCGTATCCATGCGACTAATCAATTATAAATCCAAGGAATATGATTTTTTTTTTCTCGAAATCATGGAGTGATGGTCATCGTTGAGATTTATCGGGGAAGTGTGCGCATGCTTTTTGATAGAATAAACAGAAAGAGGGTTGTGATAAAGTAATATTAAACGAAATGAGGCTTTTCAATCAATTAACACTTATAACGTTTAAAGAGAATCACATCGTTACGATCGTCATCCTTCATTAATTTCTGATAGGAGATAAACTGATTTGGTGCTTAGTGTTTAAGAGTTTTCTATCCTATGTGTTTCCATTAAGATTTTGACAAAACCTTTATCCCAAAATTAGCCTTTTTTTCTTAATATCTAAATAGAGACTTTAAGGTGGTGAATGTAGTTCAAGCCTTTTGACCGAGAGATATGATCAGTAGAAGAGGCCTAAGGAGGAATGAAAATGTAAATTGAAGATATCCTCGCTTGAAGATGCTACGTCAATGGTTTGTGTAGCTGTGAAGGGTTCTAATCTGATGATTTAGAGGAGCACTGACAATGCAAGGGCTCTCAATCCAATTTAAGGAGCTTAGTTATCCATCCGGAATACCAAGTCTTAGATTTAGGATTAAACAGAATTGTTGAATAATACTCATCTTCAGAGAAAATAAATGGAAGCGATAAGGTGGCACTCAGTTTAATGGATAAAAATGACTGAAAATCTACTTAGGTGACTTGACTGAGAAACAGTGAGTCTCAGCGGTGATTGAGACTTTCTGGGGGGACTTATGTAAGGTTAATAGAGACAATACAATTTTAGCGCGGTTACTCCCTATCTCCATAAAGAGAACCCGCTTATGAGGTTGACCTCATGACGCAATCCGGAAGTGCCGACTAGAAACTTTTACGTTTCAGACTCTATAGACCACGAAAATATAGGTGGCTCAAATTTGTATATATATATATATATATATATATATATATATATGTATATATTTATATATATGATTGTCTGTTCGCTCTCTAGCAAGCTCAAAAATCGTCCGATTTTGACGAAATTTGGTACAAAAATCTGTCGTCTCATTTGAAAGGTCAAGTTCGTTAACCAGCAGAATCTGCCCACTGGAAGATAGTGTTTGGGGCGAAATTCGCGCAAAAAAATCGTAACGCTCACGTTTTAGAGCGGTTCCTCCCTCCCCCATAGGGAGGAACCCCGCTTATAAGGTTGATACAATGAAACAATTCGGATTTGCCGACTAGAAAATTTCGCGTTTCAGAACCCCTAGAGACCGAAAATAACGGTGGTTCAAATTTATATATATATATACATATATATATATATATGTATATATATATATATATATATATATATGTATATATATATATATATATATATATATGTATATATATATATATATATATATATATATATATATATATTTGTCTGTTCGCTCATTTCTGGCTTCCCTAATGGTCCGATTGTGATGAAATTTGGTACAGTAATCCGTCTTCCAATTTGAAAGGTCAAGTTCGTTAACCAGCAGAATTCGCCCACTGGAAGATGGCGTTTGGGGCGAAATTCGCGCAAAAAAATCGTAACGCTTACGTTTTTGAGTTCATAAGCTCGTTTTATAGGCTTCTTGGGCTAGGAAAACGAATGAAACCAATTTCAAGGCGATAGCTTTAACCGTTTTCGAGACAATTGGAAAAATAGTTTTTGAATACCGTTTTTGGTTTAGGTACTTAGAATCAATGGATTCAGTTGAAACATTTTCTGCATGTTCTACTTTCATTAAAAGTAATATGTTGAAATTTTTGTTACGTTTGGAGTAAAGGAAGGGTTAGAATAAAATATTTTATTAACAGACATAAAAAATTTTGGTAACTTTGTATACTTTCCTTAATATTTCGAAAAAGGTTGAGAATCTTGCGAAACGTAAGATCACAATTAGAAAGATTACTAAATGCTCTACAAAAATGGTTCTAATGAACGTTTTGATTAGGCGATGTCAATCGGAGAAATAAGTGCTTAAACCTTTAAAGAAATTGATTTCGCTTATTCGAACTGTTCTTTTTGTCTTTGATTTTGGTACTTAGAATTATGGGATTCAGTTGAAACATTTTCTGCATGTTCGAATTTCATCAACACTAATATGTTCAAATTTTGGTTACGTTTGGAGAAAAGAAAGGTTTAGAATAAAATATTTTATTAACAGACAAGAAAAGTTTTGGTAACTTTGTATACCTTCGTTAGTATCTCGAAAACCGTTGACAATCTTGGGAAGCAAAAGGTTACCATTCGAAAGCTTACTAAATGCTCTACAAAAAAGGTTCTAAAGAAAGTTTTAATTAGGCGATGTCAATTGGAGAAATAAGTGCTTAAAACTTTAAAGTAATTGATTTCGTTTTTTCGAACTGTTTTTTTTGTCTGTTTTATTCCTTGTTATTTTTAAATTGCTTATAGTCGGATAATGTATTTGACAATAAAACAAATTAAGTAAAATAAGAAGATCAATTTATTGTTAAAAATGTAGCGTTCAAAGAGAGAGATCCCAAGGCTTTCCAAATGCCTCTGAATGGAGGCCTTTCTGCCCGACTTATGGGATAGCTGACCCATCCAGGTAAGATTGTAAATCAAGACCTTTCAAGATTGGTTTGTTTGAGATTTCATTTGGATAGGTGTTTCGCTATTAATCTAAACAAAGTAATAACTGTTTCTATTTTATGCCTTCATAAACACTAAAGATAAGAACGGATCCGCGCTAAGATGACGCAGTTCCTGCGAATCGGACTTTTGAGTTTATATGCTTGCAGGTACTTGTTTTATAGGTTTCTTAACATAAGAAAACGAATGAAACCATTTTTAAGGCGATATCTTTAACCGTTTCTGAGAAAAGTGGAATCAATGTTTTTGTAAGTCATTATTTTTTTATGAGTACTTAGAATCGCGGGATTCAATTGAAATATTTTCTACATTTTGTAAATTTATCCAACTAAGATGTTTAAATTTTGGTTATATTTGGAGTTAAGGAAGTATGCGAAAAAAAATATTTTATTAATATACATGAAAAGTTTTCGGATCTTCATACATTTTTCGTAAATATCTCGATAACGGTTGAAATACGGGAAATCGTAGTAAGTGGAAGGTGACCATTCGAATGCTTACTAAATTCTCTACGAAAAAGGTTCTGAAGCCATATTCGATGGGGCAACGTCAATCAGAGATATAAGCGCTTAAAACTTAAAAAGTGTTTGTTTTGTTGTTTTGAAAGGGTTTTTCTCTTTGTTCATCTCACTTTTTAATTGTTTGTGTCTTGTTTTAAATTGCTTTTATCGGTAAAATTAGTATTGTAGTAACATAAGCTAAAAACGGTGAAAGGTATTGTTAATAAGTTTGGAGTGGCTGTGGTTATCATGATGGCAGTAGCTAATCATGATGACGTATGCATAATTTGTTTTGAATTCTCCTATATAACCTTCCTCATAGCACCCAAATGAAGTTATCGTTATTTCTTATTTTATAGAAAGATTTACCCACGACAGAATGGAATTTTATTCGCCATGAAGCACATATTTACAGTTGATTATAACAGTAAAATGAATTTGCTAGTAAAACAAGATACAAAAATGACGATTTTTTGGTTGTTTAGAATAGAGCCTTCTCAGCAGTAGTCGAAGAATAAGTACGTTTTCAGTACATAATTGTATTGACTTATACAGATTAAGAATTATCCGCGTCTGTGTAAGTTGGCACTGTCAGTTTCCTGAGGTTTGTGAAGCTAATCTATTCCACTTCTTCGAGATGTACGTAACCGCGCTAAGATGACGCAGTTCCTGCGAGACGAACTTTTTTTTTATTATTTTTTATTGCCCAGAATATGTTATTTACGTTATATGTATGGAGATGTGGTTTTACTTGATTAAAGGAGATAATGTTATTGATCATTTTATTTGCTTATACTATTTTCATTTGGAACAGTTTTGGGTATGTATATATATATATATATATATATATGTCCTATGTGGAAATATAAGCTAAGACACAGTGTAAACACGTGTCCAATTGAACTTAGTAATAGAATAGATAAAGCTTGTATTTAGCGTTTATCGATATTACGAGTAAAATATTAAAAACAAGATAGATTATTTAATTTTTTTGTTGTTTAAATTTTAAAGAAATTACCGACATTTATTTCTCATCAACAGATTTTCTTACAACAAGAACAAACCCTTTCTAATTGACCAGAACAATTGTGAATATCTGAGTTGATAATTTTGTTTTACACATCACAGGCTCATTATCATTGCTTTAGAATAGGTTTCGTTTATTTTTCAAAATAAATACTGCTTATGCCGAATTGATCACTTCCTTGTAATTATTCTCAATATTATATATATAGTCGTCAAATGCCGACTAGAAACTTTCTCGTTTCAGACCCCATAGATCACGAAAATATAGGTGGTTCGAATTTATATATATATATATATATATATATATATATATATATATATATATATATATATATATATATATATATTATTATTATTATTTTTTTTTTTTTTTATTAGTTTCCTCTCTGCAGTAACCCTGCAAAGAGGCCGTTTATTTTGTGCTACACGTTCCAATACATAATGTATATCGCATGTATTTTATAAAATTTTGTCATCAAATGTTCTTAGATATATTACATTAATGATTTAACATTAAATAATTAATAACTAAATTTAAATAATTAGAAAATAAATATACATAAAATAAATATAATTTTATATATTTACATAATTTGTTTGTTTACATTTTTTATTATTTCAATTGTCTTTAGAAGCATCGTTCGTCTTTAGAGTAAGGCATGCTCTCTTACAAAAATCTCTGAAGCTTGAATAGTGTTTATTAAACAGCTCTTTTTCTGTAATGGGCCAGTTTTTTATATTCTTTTGAATTGTTTTTCTCTCTTCTATGAGTAACTTACATTTGTATATAAGGTGCTGTGTTGTTTGTGGTGTTGTGTTGTCGCAAGGGCATGCCGAGCTGTTAGTTATCTTTAGCTTGTGTAAGTATGTGTTTAAAAATCCGTGTCCAGTTAGCAATTGTGTCGTGTAGAAGTCACAACATGTATGTTTTCGTACTAAGTGGCTATGTATGTCAGGTATAAATGTTATATAAATATATATATATATATATATATATATATATATATATATATATATATATTTATGCTTGTCTGTTCGCGTTCTAGCAAGCTCAAAAATGGTCCGATTTTGATGAAATTTGTTACAAAAACCTGTCGTCTAATTTGAAAGGTCAAGTTCGTTAACGAGCAGAATTCGCCCACTGGAAGATAGTGTTTGGGGCGAAAGTCGCGCAAAAAAAATCGTAACGCTTACATTTTTGGGTTCATATGCTTGCAGGTACTTGTTTTATAGGTTTCTTAACATAGGAAAACGAATGAAACCATTTTTAAGGCGATACCTGTAACCGTTTTTGAGAAAAGTGGAATCAATGTTTTCGTAAGTCATTATTTTTTCGTGGGTACTTAGAATCGCGGGATTCAATTGAAAAATTGTCTACATCTTGGAAATTAATTCCAACTAAGATGTTTAAATTTTGGTTATATTTGGAGTTAAGGAAGTAAGCGAAAAAAATATTTTATTAATATACATGAAAAGGTTTCGGCTCTTCATTCATATCTCGATTACGCTTGGGAAATCGTGGTAAGTGGAAGGTGACCATTCGAATGCTTACTAAATTCTCTACAAAAAAGGTTCTGAAGCAATATTCGATGGGGCTATGTCAATCAGAGTTATAAGCGCTTAAAACTTAAATAGTGTTTGTTTTGTCTTTTTGAACGGGTTTTTGTCTTTGTTTGTCTCACTTTTTAATTGGTTGTTTTTTGTTTTAAATTGCATTTATCAGTGAAATTAGTATTTTAGGAAAATAAGCTAAGTAACGGTGAAAGGTATTGGTATTAAGTTTGGAGTGGCTGTGGTAATCAAGATGGCTGTGGCTAATCATGATGACGTATGCGTACTTTGTTTTGAATTCTCCTGTCTATTTAACCTTCCTCATAGCCTCCTACTGAAGTTATCGTTATTTCTTATTTTATAGAAAGATTTAACCCACGACAGAATGGAATGTTATTCGCTATGAAGCACATATTTACAGTTGATTATAACAGTAATACGAATTTGCTAGTAAAACAAGATACTTAAAACGACAACAAATTTTTGGTTGTTTGAATAGAGCCTTCTCAGCAGTAGTCGAAGTGTGAGTACGTTTTCAGTACATAATTGTATTGACTCATTCAGATTAAGAATTATCCGCTTCTGTTTAAGTTGGCTACTGTCAGTTTCCTGTGATTTGTGATGCTAATCTAATCCATTTCTTCGAGATATACGTAACCGCGCTAAGATGACGCAGTTCCTGCGAGTCGGACTTTTTTTATTATATCAACATCATTTAAAAACTTTGCATAACCTCTCATAGTCTTCTAAGGATGAAATTTCTTATTAAATGGCATTATGAAAAAGAATTTATGCTGTCAATTCCGTTGATAGAAGAACTGATTCGATCGAATCAGTACTTCGTCACTATTTAGATTCGAATCAGTTCTTTGCCTCTCCACACGTCCTTCTGAAGGAATGTAATTCCAGCCTAGACGCTGACAAATAAAGACTTATTCCTTCAAATGTGTTTCTGTTCGAGAACAGATCTCTATCGATAGAACCTCCACGGAGGACTGATAAGTAAGTTTACTATAGAATTCAGCTATGAATAAAATCTCTTCTTTTTTTTTTTTATTAGCAGCATTAGGCTCGTAATTTTTGGGTACTTGTTGTTAATTGAGTATGTTAGACTTTTGTAATCGGTTATGATTTGTTAATTTTATTTGCTTATAGTTGTTTCATTTTTAACAGTTTTGAGCTTTAGGAAATATTTAGTTTTTATAGTGAATCTGTGATAGGCGAATTTGTTTCTGCTGTGATTGAAATTTTTTATATAGTTTACTGCTAAATTACATTAGTGTTTAGTTTGTTGGCTTTTAGTAATATGTTTAGCCCACACATCAGAAGGTCCACACCGCGTATTCTCATGCAAAATATCATTGCTTAGGAACAAACAATAATCTTATTTATCATCTTATTCGAAATGATATAATTCCTCATATATTTCATAATTTGGTGACAATAATTCGTATATTTTCCCTGAATTAGTAGATATTCTGATTAATGAGTTAGTAAGTCCTCGATAGCTCCCTAATTGGGTGTTTGGCTAATCATGGGATGAATATTTCCGATACACTGGTTTTAGTGATGTCCTAATTTCGTTCATCTCTTTACAACCATTCGCTTTTACAACACCAAATCCGCATTTGACACTGCTTTAAAGAGATTATTTCATTTTTTCAGATGGAAAACACGTATTATTTCCGAATCTGGTGAGCACTTTTCGAACAAGAATTTTTGCTCTCTGACTTTAACGCTTAGATTTTTTCTGTAATTTTTAATCATATCAATTGACTCATGGTGGCGAATCAGACATTAACATGTAATAACATGAACTATGGGACGTTTATAGAACAAATAAATGACAGCATCGATAAACCAAAAACAAATACTAATTAATTTCAATTGCTTCAAGGCTTATGCATGAATAAGATGGGATGGAATAGTAGATTAACTTGCAAAACTGGTTTTCCGAGGAAACTAACCTTTGGACTTGGCTACCGAAACGGGAAGCTACAGAAAAGGATCTAATTTAATAAATATACAAAAATCATTCCCACATTCGAAATTATCGACAGGGCAAGGAAATAAGATAGATATGGGGGCCCTACGCAGTGACCCGAGCCCGCCGAAGAACAACCAACGGCACTGTATGGATCAGGGTATCGATCTATACCGTGGCGGTCCATTTAAACATACTGACATCGACTTATGCACGCGCGAGAAGCACAATGTGCATTTATTAGACGAATAACACAACGTGAACGAAATTATTAAAAATCTTCTATTAAAGACTATTCCTAATAAACCATTCAATACATTTGTTTCCCAGAATAATTACAGATATTAAACAAGCTGAAAAAGGAATGGGGGTACTTTCTAAAAGGTGCTCACCGCTATGAATATTTATGTTAAGTTTTAACTATTTTATAATTAGTTTAATCAATAATTTTTATATTGTAAAATGCATTGTATGTTATCAATTAATACATATACGATCTAACGTAGCGGACATATATGTCAATGATGTTATGGGATAAGCAGAAAAAGGTTCAGTATGTTATGGAAATAAAAATATATGAAAAAAACCCCGAGATTTTAGGAATACTCCCTCATTTGAAAGTGTGTAAATTAAAATGATAAAAAATAAACAAAGATTGTATTCTTATCTAATATCCCCGTGACGTATTTAATTTAAAGCGTAGAGAGACATAAGTAATGTAATGTTTAGAACTGTGTATAGAGTAGATAAGAGGTTGTGAAGTGAAAAATAACTCCATTCCAGCAACAATAACCCATTCCTGGCTCCCATTGTTCATTCTCTGTTCAACACGAGAGGCTCTACAATATATCTATATGTCTGACTCTGTTTTCAGTAGCTCAACCCTCTATTATAGTCATCATACGCATTTCACTTACAGAATTCATGGCAAAATATTACAAGATAAAAATGCATTTACTACATTTTGCCTTCTTCAGTAATATCTGCCTGTTTTATTTTTGTTTTTGGATTGTAATTCGTGTAGGAAGGTACGTTTTTCCACGTTTCCTGACCCATGTATATATATATATATATATATATATATATATATATATACACATATACATGTATGACAATAGAAAAATCTTTAGTAGGCCTCTGAGTTTCAATCTCGGGTTCTTCAGAACAAGGGTATATTTTCACAGCTACACCTTATATAAATAAATGATTGAAATTTCATAGGTTTTGTTCCTTTCGATGCAAAATATCAACAGTTTACATTCTAAGCTTTTCAAATCGGGCGAGAAATACGTATTGTATAAAAATTCACTAAGATGACGCAGTTTCAACGAAGTGGCCATTTTTTTTTTTTAGTATAGAGAGAGTAAGGGAAATAGGAAAGGAAGTAGGTCTAACAGAGGTGAAAAGTAGAAAATGCCTAGGTAAAAAACGGCACCTGAACAAGGCTAGTCCGGATTATCTCCAAGTCTCCCCCAATAATACCCATCTCGGTCACACTGATCTCTCCCTATCTATTTTAACGGATCAGGATTCTTGTGCAGTTCAACTCCTTATCTTGAGTAAAAATAATATTTTTGAACGAATTAAACAGTAGTTTTATGAAAAACCTAGTTAAGAGCAATTAAAAAAAAATTGACGGACCCATGTAAAAAAAATCAATTTTTTTATTTTATCGATTATTTTAGTTATACTTAACTAAGCTCTGTATAAAACACTTGCTTAATTTGTTGAAAAATCTACGTTTAATTAAGAACATAAAAAAATGTTTTTCTTTATTATTATTTTTGGAATACCTACCAGGTTGATCAATATGTTGTGTATGGAACAACCCAATTTAGTTGGGCAACCAAACTTTTTTCCACAATAACGGGTTTTCCTCTCCTATTTTTTATTATTTAAAATTTGGATTACTGTTTTAATTATTCTCTTATCGATTGAGTGAATATTTATTTTTTAGCTAGATGAGGCTACCGAAGAGTATGCCGAATGATTTGAAGTGTGGATATTTATGAATATCTGACTTCTTCTCTTTGCCGAATCCCTATCATTCCTTTACTTCTCATCACTTCAACAGCCAACTATCTGTATCTCATAACAGCATGTTAATGTTATCCACTTCTTCTTGTTTCTTTTTCTGGCAGGCGGTCGACATTGCAGTTGAACCTTGGTTCACATTTTCTACTTTATTTGGTATGTTTCGCCCGACATGTTTTGTGCCTTTTCGCACCTCTTCAGGGGCTTTCCTTATCAGGAAGTTGTACTACGCCTGACTCAAGGTAGAAAATATGACCAGAGGACTTCCTGATAAAGAAAGCCCCTGAAAAGGTGCGAAAAGGCACGAAACATGTCGGGCGAAACATACCAAATAAAGTAGAGAATGTGAACCAAGGGTCAACTGCATTGTCGACCCCCTGCCAGAATAAGAAACAAGAAGAAGTGGAAAGTATATATCGTGTCCTCTTTCACAAGAATTAATTTAATGTTTATATATATATATATATATATATATATATATATATATGTGTAAATTTTAACGGGGGTAATTTTCGGTATGTAATAAATAGGATACATGAAAATTTGAAGACATTTCTCGAAAATTCTTTCAGTCTTTCTTTAAGTGCAACCTCAATATCTAAATTCCTTTGGAAAGTGTTACATGGAAGCTAGGAGGAACTTTTTCTAAAATCTCCAAAATTGAATATGCTAGAGAGCATTCCACATTTTTATCAAAGACTCGGAGCCTTTGTATATGTATGTATATTAGGGTGTCCCTTATTTTTCAAAGTTTTGATTTTTTAATGCATAGGTCTTAGTTTTGTTCATTTACTCCTAAAACACTCAAAAATAAATTTTTACCTTAATTGGAGTAGGATAAGCCGTGCCGAGTAGCGTAGACAAGTTCATACCGTTGCGGTTGGTAGTAGCTGCGTGCACTAGCCGTATTTATCAATTGTTCTCTTTTATTCTCATCATTAACACATATTGATTTACATTTAGAAGATGACAGTTGTTATTAAGAAGCAATAAAAAACAACTTTTTCTTAGTTGGAGCCGTGAAACATCAAATATAATAAAGGTCAAATAATAAAAACCTCACCATACCGTATCACCAACTCTACTGTATGGTGAGGTTTTTATTATTTCACCTTCCGCCTACCACGAAAATTTTTTTTTAAATATTTATTTTATGAGCTTTTCGCAACTATAGCGACTTGCTCAGAACAAACATTACACATACATACACATCTACATGCATATATACTTAGATACAATTTGGTTATTACATATGTGCATACAAACACATTATTATATATATACATCAACATCAACAATATATACATCATCATTATTATATATATACATCAAATTATGCAAATATACATTACACTATGTTTATATAGTTTATTCTGCTTCTAGACATAGGATAATACTATTCAGATTAAGATATAATAGAATAAATACCTTAATAAAGATATACTATCATAGAACATTAATAAATATATAATAGAGAAAGATAAATAAAGATATAATATAATAGAGCGTTAATAAAGATATAATAGAATAAATACATTAATAATAATAAAAAAAAAAAAAAAAAAAAAAAAAAAAAAAAAAAAAAAAAAAAAAAAAAAGGGGGGGGGGCTTAGCTAGAATTTTATTTAACTTTGCTAGTTTTGTTTTGTCACAAGATATATATATATATATATATATATATATATATATATATGTATATATACATACACATATATACACACACAAATACATACATGCATGCATACAAATATGCATGCACACGTGTACACACCTGCATACACACACACACATATAACATATAAATTAACAATGGTATATTTTTTATATAAATAATAATGGTATATATAAACAAATCACTATGGGTTGTTTTCACTCTTCTTCCTTTCTAAATGTATGCAATAATCTGGTTAGTAAGTTTGTCTTGTTTAGGTAGTTCAATATCTCATCGATATATTTGCTTCCATTGCCGAGTAATTCAGTCATATTGTAAGGTAAGTCATAGTTTTGTCGCTGTAAACATTCAGTCAGTATGTGCTTTATAGTCAGTGGTGTGTTACACTGTGTACATGTCGGTCTGTCCTGTCTTGTCATGAGGTAAGAGTGTTTCAGTCGGGAATGGCCAATTCTCAAGCGGACCACGAAAATAATAATATTTTCTAGGCTGTGTGCAAGAGCACAGAAATCTGTATCCAGACTGTATAATGGGACTCTCAAAAGAATATTTCCTTGCTAATCAGTAATTGATTTGTTCTTTTAATAAATATGTATCTATTTGATAACTTTCTTTTTTATTATTATTTTTATAAAATAAAAATATTTAATTTAATTTTGCTATATAACGGAAGGGGTTAAAAAAAGTGATTTTAAAAATTTTCAGAGCTCGGTCGGCACGGGTTAATGTTGACGAAGAAAAATAAAATTTTGTATACGAGTAAGTCTAAGTAGTTTAAAGAGAATTAGAGGGTATGCGTTTCGATATTAAAAAAAAAAAAAAAAAATTTTTCGCCCCTATAAGGGACACCCTAATGTATATAAATAAAAATGGGGGTCATAGAACACTTTTTTATGCTTCTTTCAACGTCAATAGCTACAATCGTTACCTTATTAAATGATAATGAATTGGTAAATGGAGAAGTTCTATTTAATTTATTTGTAGAAGGTTTTACAAGAAGAAGTGAGATTGTATTGAGATCCTAAAGCCAATCGAGCGTTTTGATGAAGTTCACGGTATCTGATTCCCCTTTTCATCATGACTTGTCAAGTAAAAGCTTGCTATTTCTTAAGCTGACTTTCTTTTAGTGACTCCATTAAAATTTAACCTTATTTCCCTTTTACGGTGTATCAGATTTCTCTTTTCCTCTATTATTATTTTTTTTTATGAGCTTAGTCATTTAATCTATTTGAATGGTTTGAACTTATAACTGCATTCCCTTATTAACTATACTATTTATGTCACTCCTCTTGACTTCATCACATTAACGACTAGTAAATATTACAAAACAATATTGAATGTGGATGATGCATTGGATAGAACATGAGGAGATGCGGATTCGATTCCCGCCTCGGAGAGGTGGCATTTTTTAATCTTTGGGTGCTGAATACCTTGCACCACCCCGAAATAAAAACGATTGTTGAAACTGAGAGGACATTATTCTTAGGGCAAAGTGGAGATTTTCGGGGTTTGGTCATGAAATTTAATAATAAAAAAAAACTATTACCGCTGGATAATACCTTTATGGCCTTTTAGAATGGATATACTCTATTTGATTTTAGCATATTGCTGGTCTTCCTTAGACATACTTCTAGAAAAGCTAGATCAAACATCGCGTAATTTAAAACCATAACCCAACCGACTACAACAATTGGTGGTTACTTTAACATCCGCGCTGGTCTCCAAGATAGCTTCCAGATAATCTTGGCTCCCACTATCTCAATTTCTGTTATGATTCTTTTAAAACTCTGATACGAGTGGGCGTATTTCGGGCGTATTTTACGATTTATCTCGGATTTGTCCTTATCAATGATAGAACATTGAGTTATATTCCTGCGCGGTTCATAACCCGCCCACAGCCTTTAGATACAGAATTATGGATTTAGTATGATGCCAAGATACCTATATAAATACTATATGTGACTTAGAGTACTTATAAACTGCCCATACTTCCTCCCATTTACCTATTTCTTCAACGCCGAACTTTAGTACCTCCTTATTTTAAAAGGTCTGCTTTTAAATTTTAAGCATTTAGAGAAGGGAGATGGCTAATAGACAACCAGGATCTGAAGGAGTATCAGTCGATTGTAGGAATGTTACGCTGATTAATACTATTAAAGATCTTGCAGAGGTATCAAACGTGAAAGTAAATCATAAATGCTCAACAAAGCCAAAAATCAATGAAACAGTGGACTGTCCAGTCGTGGAAGCCCTATGTAGGAGTTAAGGAATTGAAAGTAGGATTTAATATGCCGTTTTTGTCTGATTTTTTTTTTAAAGAATTACCTTTCCAGCAAGAATTTGAACCCCGAAACGTTTTACGCTCCGCTTTATAGGTTTATATCACATCGTGGTGAGTAAACTCATCTAATGTAGCAGAATTATGGACCCTCTTTGGCCTAGAGATAGCCTTAATCTGCCAGACCCGCACTGCCGAAAGGTTCTGCAGGCATGTAGAGCGCCTGTGTTGCGGTAATTGCGCTAGGAGTGTAACACTCATCCTCCATTTATTTAATTGTAAAAAATTGTGTTGCAGTAGATGATAATTTATAACAAAGTATAAATCTCTCTAATTGTTATTCTCACATGCACACACGCATACTCATGGATATATATATATATATATATATATATATATATATATATATATATATATATATATATGCGCATGCATGCATGCGCGTGTCTTTCTTTGTGATACGGCATATTTCTCCAGCAAGGACAAATATAAGAATGTTTGTGTATGTATGTGTGTGTATGTATGTATGTCTTAAGCAATAAAATTCACTCATGTCAATTAATGATGCTTCTATATTAGTAAAGACAGTAAACATATATTTACCTATTTTGTTTAATAGTAAAGATTTAATTGTGGTGTACCACAATTAAATCTGGAAATAATACCTAAAAAGTTGTTTTCCCTAAAGCCCAATTAACCAACCAACCTCCTTAGTGCTGTAAGTGTCCTTATCTCCATCACAGTGCAGCATCTGGCTAGCAAAATCTCTCAACTTACTCCTGATTCA
>OX328127.1:39893927-40243235 GCA_946811695.1 Gonocerus acuteangulatus | reverse complement strand
ATCCTCACTTCAATGGCTGCCTGAGAGTTAGAACCAGGATCGGTTTGGCCTAACCGAAGCCAAGTAAGCTTAAATCTGATTAGGTTGGCATTCAAGGAAAACCTAATACCTGCAAGCTTCTTAATGAAATTAAACGCCACCAGCTTTAGTACAATCTCATTAAACGCAAATTAGTTAGTTGATATACAATGTTGAAACCTTGTGAAAACAGCATATAAATTTACTGAATTACTTAGGACATTTTGGTTTTACAAGTAGTCCATGGTGAAATATCACGCGTAAAAACTAACGCAAGACGAAGACATAACCTAATGTTTTAATTAAAAAATATAGGATTAATAAACTGAATAAATAACTCCCGTGCGCCTAATTAATGATATTTTAGATTGGATAAATAATTAGCTGTTATATCTGCCTACCATGTTGTATTCTTTAGTATTGACTTAGCCAGAAGGTGGTGGAATGTTTAGTCTCATGGGCTCTTTAAAATGCTTAGTGACCAAAACTAGTTTTTTTTACAACCTCCTGAATTGGCGCCGGAAGTGCTTGAAACAAGTGGAAAAAAGTAATAAACGATTTGGAGTTAAAACAATTTATGTTTTTCATTATAAACTTTTCACAACATTTAAGTAATGCAATATAAATATTTTTTATATTAATACTTAATAATAACTGAGACCATGTAGTGGAGTTTAGTAGTATAATAAAACTATTATTTCTTTATTTGGTTTCAGAGCCAGCAACTGGGTGGTTTGCTCTATTCAATTGTTGGGTGCAACGATTGCACTTCACTGCATGCAAACATTCCTATTCGTACTACATGTAGTGTCCTTTAAAAGAAATCATCTGCCCATTGAGGCAGAAATAGTCCGACAACGATGCCTGTGTCGTGCTAAAAGCACTTCCCCTCCTCTTGTTTTGACAATATCTGAGCAGGGAAAAGGTCCCGTGAGCCTGGAGACCTGGAAAATGGATAGAGGTGTTTATAAAGGGTGCTCTTAAAGTGTCCTCGTTTAGTAGAGGAGGTCTACAAGAATCATGTAGAGGAAATATTTCTCGAACTTGTGTCCATTATCCAGGACATTTTCAGCTCCCGGTCTGCAGTGTATCAACGTTAGATTATTTTCTTTCTTTCATCTTCTTCTATTTGTTGTCTATGGAATAATATATAAACTTTAATTAAGAGTAATAAATAATTAAATTACTCTTTACTCTAAATTATGAATTGGTGAATTATTCGTTTTATTCGCTTCCCTACATATTTTTTCAATTTTTAGAGAATATTCAGGGGACTGTGTTATGATTGAAAAGGCTTACTGCATCATCTTGAGGAGGTTAAATTTCTCCCAGATGGGCTCATTATTCATTCAATTTCTTGAAGGATCAGGACAGTGAAATGAAAAGTGTAAGTGAAATTTGGTAAGGAAAATATAAAGAAGAAGACACTTTTCAAGCTAAGATAAGTTGTTACTTTTCTAGTCTTAGAGGAAATCGAAACCAAAACCATAGGAAGAGAATGTTCACCCTTAAACGGACCACATAAAATATACAAAAATACCTATAGAATTTAAATAAAAATAGAGTGGAAAGGGTAGAAAAGGGTGAAATTTCAATACTAGTAGTAAATTGATTTTATCATTATTTTTGTATTTACGTGCCAATATTAAAGCACGTTTTGAAGGATTTCGATTAAGAAAACTATCCAAATAGTGCCACATTGTTTCCGTGCATTTAGGCTGTGTGTGATCTAGAATTCAAGTTTTTTGATTTTTAAATATGCCAGAAGTTATTGCTGCCAGAAGCAGCAATAATAAGTGATTTGTGAGTTGCTGGAAAAATTAAATTTAATACAGACATTAGAACTTCCCGCGATTGTAGTTTATTTAAAATGTTGTTATTATTATTATACTAATTTCATTATTAAAACTAGGTAGTAATTCAATTATTTAGTTATATATATATATATATATATATATATATATATATATATATATATATTTTAAATGCAGATAACTAGCCATTGATATGATAGGAAGTCAATGAGTAGTTGGGATTCAACTGAAAGAAAGCGACAGATTTTCGGAAACATCCATATTTTGAACGTTTCTGTAAGCCCATTGGCAACCCTCTTCAACCCAACGAAATATTGCAGAAAGGAGAGGAACACCGCTGGAGAGAGAAGCCGTTTCACCAATCAATCATTTCAACCCCAGCGAAGCAACTTAAAACAAAACATATATATATATATATATATATATATATATATATATATATATATATATATATATATAAAGAGAAAATATCGGTCCATCCAAAAATATGGTACTTATGGAGCAAAAGAAATCAATTTTTTTTATTTTTTCTCGAAACGTTTAAGTTGTAGTTTCATTCGATTTCCTACTCCTAAAGAAATTACCTTAAAGCCTATTACGGAAAGAGGGTGAATCTCCATACATATGTATAGTTCTTGTACCGCACAATCTAAATAATAGAATTTAAATATATGTGTATATATATATATATATATATATATATATACACCTACATACATACATACACACATACACACACACATACATACATATACATGTATGTGTGTATATATGTTTTAATATATATGCTCCTGTGTGTTTTTTACACATGTATGTATGCTTGTATATACAATATATAGAAATGTATTTAAGATTCATAATCACTGAAAACTTATCTTCTATTTATAAATTACTTTATTAAGCTTCCATTTTAACTGCTCATATTATAGCCCACAATGTTCATCTTAAAACATTATTCATCAACTCCACTTGCTTTCTGTAGACATCTAAGTAATTTGTCACCATCTATTTTTTATTAAAAACTTTATTTTTAACTGTTAATAGCGGTTCTTGAGAAATGTAAGAGGATATCGCTCTTGTTGTGGTGCTCTAATAAATAAATAATAAATCAATACATATGGAATTTCTCAAGGAAAAACTTTATAGTTATTTTGCATACCTCAAGTCTCCTTAATATGAAAACGTAGGTATGTTACTTATTTTGAAAATAATATTATTGCTATCGCTTAGACAGCACTTCCCGTTGAGGGGAAGAAGTAATTATAGACGTGGCCTCAAAGTTCCATTATCACGTAGATACTGTGAAGGAAGGGAAGGTTAGTTGGTTTCAAGTTGGAATAGAATTGAGCAAGAGTCTGGAGGCGGCCGAAGCCAATCGGGTCAGCCCGGGACAAATCTCCAGCAAGTTTGTTGCCAATTCCAGCTTGACAACTAACTTACGACAATTTCCTGAGACTTAGTCCATTACAGTATTAGACCTTTGTCTCCTACCTGTCCTATCTCTGCTTTGTATCTCTAGGCCGTATAACAACTTACCATTACCTCGACCTACAGTTTCTAGGTCCTGTCTCGAGTTATTGCTACAGTATACTATCGTTTCTACTTTCTTACGGCGGCCCGCATAGTGGTCCCGGGAGGGAAATAACCCAATCCGAAGGTGTTCAATCGCGTTTAAACTAATATTTTTAGCATAAATATGCTTTAGCGATGACTAAACTGAAAAAAAAAAACATGTTACAAGAAAACTTTACAAAGAAGTGTTACAAAAAAGTGTCCGCTGGCGTTCGCGTTGGTGGTGTGGCCATGTTTGAAAAAGAGACTGTATGTTTTACAGTACATATTACATACGTTTGTCGGGTGGAGCAAAAGCATATTTATGTTCCTGAGTTTAGCAGAAAGCTCTAAACAAATTTATTTTTTTTATACGTAATTACTTCTAGAATTCTGCTCTAATATTGATTTTCCATTTTATTACTTGTTCTGATCTCAAAACACCGTTCGTTTTCGCCGACGTTTTCTCGGCGTGTATAAATATCACAGTTTTTAGTAAATAAAAGTAAAACGATATTTTATACCACTTATTATATTGCAGAAAAATTGGTTTTACCCAGGAAGTCTCAGGTTCATTTGTAGGTAGTAAACGAAATTGTTTCGTTTCCCGAAATGTACCATGAACTTGGCACACAAGAGTTGTGAAGATGTTTTTAATGAAACTAAATAATCCTAAGTTCATTTGGAGTAGGGAAAAGAAATAAGCTATGGTCTCCGCTAAGTATTACCTAAAAGTGCATGTATTTGATTTGATATCCTATAAATTTCTTCATCCTCATGGGCCGTATTGTGCATAGCTTAATAAAATGAAGTTGACAATTAGCAATTCGATTATTATATGAAAAACGACTCTACCTTATAATTATTCCTCAGTTTGTGGAATTTGGCTTATTCTGGACCTGTCTAACATGACTTCTTATCGGCTCGACTCCCTGTATGATCATTTTCAGTATCTTAGGCAGTCCTTAAAGTTTGTTTTCTGTTACACTCGTTGATTGTCATTTTTTTTTTATCATTCTTAGATCGTCTTAAAATTACTTTGTGATATGATTAGGGGTTAGGACCGAAGTGAATTCAGAATGTCGCTGCACATTTTTACATTTGACTGACGGATAAATGGGACATTCTGTAGCACGAGATTATAATTTAAGTAAACAAAAAAAAAAAATGTAATTAACATAAAACTATCCCAGAGAAAAGGAGAGCGCGGACTTAGATTCTCTGCATGTGGAGGCAAACGCAAATCCCACAAATCCTGACCTGATTGGAGTAAGGCCAACAGATCGGACACAAGTCTCGGTCTCTTCCAATCGCTGGGACACTCTTACTGAATGTCTCTCCGTCTTATAAATAAACTTGTAGGTCCGCTTTATTTGTCTTGGATAATACTTCTCTATTTCCGTTTGACACAAGTTTTTGAACTTAATACACACTGACAGTCACATAACAATTTTTGTGACTTTTTCTTATTATTGTTTTGTTGTCATGATGAGAAAGTATTCCATAGAATTCGGCAGTATCTCCTTGACAGGTCAACAACTTAATGATGGAATGGAATAATTGTCATTAGAGAAACAAAAGATAGTTTTCCTATAAAAACCAAATTTACAGTATACGAAGTAAAATGTAGTTTTTGCAGTAAAAAGTATATATTGGAGAGTCGTCGCAGTAATTTAAGAGGAGGATAAATAAACAAATATGGGCGAAGACGAAAATAAAAATAAATATAAACACAAATTTGATTTTTATTAAGTCAGGATTATTGATAAAGAAAATAATGCTGCTAAGCGCAATATCAAAGAAAATATAATAATTACTAATTAAATATAATTAATGTTGGGCATGTCAATATCGAACTTGTAGGAAAATTTAAACAAATAGAAATTAGATCCAAACAAAAAAATGGTTTCCACGAATTGTGTCAACACGATGACAGCTCTCATTAAGTAGACTATTCATGTGTTGTCGAGCGCTAATTCAGTCTCTCATTGGACTGTTAAATCTCTGTCACAGATTTGGCATGCCGGTTTTCCACAAACAAGTCGAAACTTCTTTCTTATCTCAGTCCTTCTCCAAGAAATTCCCAGTTTTTTTTTGTATTAATAATTTCTTCCAGTAATTATGACAAGAAAACATACTGTTACTGTGGGGGTATCTTATTCATATTCCTACGGCAAACTCGGGAATATGAATAAAATATTCTGGCTGGGTCGGCCTAGGGAAGGTTTGGTACAGTAGAAAATAAACAAATTCGTGGGCGTCCGAGTTTCGAACTATGGTCACCATTACATAAGTCGAGTGCTCTAGCACTGAACCAAACTAGGTCCGCGCCCTTTGAATTTTGAAGGATGAAATGTACCAATTATTTTGAGTATTTATAAAAAAAAATTAACAATCTATTATTTATAAAAAACAGCAACCATTTATAAAATGGACAAATGTTATCATATAACCTATATATACAGCAGCTTTTTCATCTATATATATATATATATATAAAAATAACGTGTCTGTTTTTTTCTTTGTTCATTATACACATCCACACCGTTTGACCGATTTTGACCAAACTTGGGATAATGGTAGATCTTGATACAGGAAGTCTCGTAGGCTAAGTCAAAAATTTCTAAGAGCTGTCTTACTGTATGTTTGTTCCTTATAAAAATCCACACCCTTCTTCCGATTTTGACCAAACTTGGCACACAGGTAGGTCGTTATACAGGGCTTGTCATAGGCTAGGTCAAAAACGTCTACCAGCTGTCTGTCAGTAAGTTTGTTCCTTATGCAAATCCACACCGTTTGACCGATTTTGACCAAACTTGGAATAATGGTAGGTCTTGATGCAGGAAGTCTCGTAGGTTAGGTTAAAATCGTCTATGACTCACAGTTCGGAGATCACGAGTTCGAAACAATGAACTCAAATTGTTACAGATTTTAATATTAATTATTTGGTTAGTAATTTATTTTTGCTTTTATAGATGTAGAAAGTTGGTGTAGCGTAGCACGCCGGGTAACAGCTAGTTAATAATAAAATTGATTTGTCTAAATAGACAAACAAGTGAATATTTTGAATTTCTATAGTCAGAGAATGAAAACGACAATCCAGTTTAAATAATAATGGATAATAGAATAGTTCCTGTTCGAATTAGAAGAAATAGTTTTTGCTCAAATAAATTTATTAAGAATACTTGTTTATCCCTTAACTAATTACGTTGAAACTATGTTTACATCCACTTACAATATTGTGGATGACTAAAGACATTAAAAATATCCACTTAACAAAATCGTTAACATTTTAAATCTTAACGCTACTGACTTCGTTAGAAGCGGTATAAACCAATAAATAAACAAAATGTTAAATTATTTCTTATGAAGCTAATAATATATTTTAAAAATTAGGAATAGTTTGGAAAAATAATAACTGGGACGTTTAGTATAGAAAACACTTAAATTAATTAATTTTTTACTTTATTGGGCAATTCGACAAGTGAGTTTTTTTCAAACTTTTCTTTATCTTTACGTCTACTGACTAAGTGAAATTTAAATATCAGCACCCATTTATGATTTTTTCCGAAAAAGACGTTTAGAAGACATATTTCGGTTATAATATTTCTGTTTCATTTTCTCTCTCTCTTTCTCTCTCTCTCTCTCTCTCTCTCTCTCTCTCTCTCTCTCTCTCTCTCTCTCTCTCTCTCTCTCTCTCACTCTATCTGTCTGATTTTCTCTACTGTGATGGCCTGGAAATGAAATCAGGCCCTGTTTCGAAGGAGCAAATCGACTCTGCATTTGTAGGAAATAGACCTCTGAAATCAAAACATAGGGGAAATGCCTCAGAAGGGAATATCTCAAATCTACATAGAAACAGCAAGATGTGGATAGTCTCAGTTCGGCCTTTCTGGTTGAATAAACTATATTTTTTAATGAAAAAAGATTTTCTATTTTTGTCAGTGATTTGTCTTCATTTTCAAGGTTTCAGTAATACTTGTAAACATAAATGTTTCGAATAAGTACAATAATAAATTTAAACCCATTATTAATCGATATTAATATTAATACGTAATTATTATTTATTTTACTTATATTTATGATTAGTCAGTTAATTAAAATTGTTTATTAAGTAATAACGATTTATTTAGATATGTAATGCATTTAATTTTGTTTTATTTAGGAATTCGTTACTTTACAAAACGGTATACAATTACCTTATGGTAGATGGCAGATGCTAGGGAACTCCGTTGTATGTGAGCAGAAGAGTTAACCTCAATTAAAAAGGTTACTAAGCTAAGTGCGCGGGCAATTGGATGAACAATTACAGAGTCCAGCTGTTCTCTCTCAAGAATTAAATTCTTCCTGTTTATTTGTAACATTGTCTCACCAGTCTTCATGAATATATTCTTTAAGGCGTGGAAGTCCTGGAATAATTAAAAACATTTTTCACTTTACACTACTTAATAGTTCTGTATTAGTTTCACATGTTCCTTAATTTCTCTTCATCGGCCCTCTTATTTCGGAGTTGTTAACACAATAAGTTCCATGTTGTTCACGTCATATAACATGGAACACAGTAAGATGACATAAAATATAGAATTCAGATGTTGTTCGTTATTATTATTTACTAAATAATTATTATTTTTTAATTATTATTATAGCAAAATTATTATGTAATGTTTAATTTTACAGTTCAAGTGAGTCCGCCCTATTAAACATTTAACCCAACTTTAGACTAAGGGGCAGCTTGAGAATTCCAGGATTCTTAGCCTAAAATTCCTTCCAAAATACCAGCTCCGGCCGTTCCCCCTCTTCAAAATTATTATCATCATCGCTCATCACAAATGATTGTCACTTTTAAATATACATATATATGTTTTGTATATATACAGTTTCACAACTTTTCTAGTTGTAAATATTTATATATATATATAGATAGATAGATAGATAGATATATGCCATTCTAGGTCACTAAAAAAAAACAATAATAACTCAAATTTTGGGTCAATTTTGTCCACAGCTCCATAGAGTCTATTACTATAAGCCCATCGTCCAGATCCAATGACAAAGAACATCGTGGATGATATATTCCGCGATACACTATTAAAGCAGAAAAAATCCTTTGAACCAACTTCGCCATTAAAGGTAGCAATATTTCCATTTTAAGAAATCCGCTTTCTTTTCAATATGTTGTGAAATTCTGAACGTTTTTAGCTGGGTTAAGATCAAGACATCAAGCCATACAATTTTTTTGTTTTCAACATCATGAACTGATCCCGATTTTATTAGCATTAATTCCAAATATTAACGACCTTAATCTCTAATTTGACTAAAAGTAAAGATTTTAAAATTAAATAACTGACATTTATTATTTATAGGGTGGTCCCGTCTAATATGCTAATACATAGTGGTGCTGATAACCACACCTGTCATTGCACCCCACCCAACTATTATAAAAAATAGACTCGCTTAACGAGAGACCAACTATGACGTATTTATTAACACTTTTCATTTTTCTAATGTACCACTTTCCTTATTTATGAAATTTATGTTAATAATTATCGATCCGAGGTAGTAGCCTTTTATATATTGTCCCTGACAATAAAGTGCTGTGTGTTACTATAAATAGGGGGTATTTGTATTGTGAAGTAAGAGAGAGCCCACAGGTATTGTATCGGCAAAGCCGTACATCAGCATAGACTACAATACACTCCTGGTAATAATGTTTCAGCCTGGCTGCACAATATCTTCTCAGCCGCTGCCCTCCGTAATTACCATATCTAGCTTACTAACAGCATTTGTGGGGGCTGAGGGTATTGTTGTCGGTTATATCGTTGAAGTTATAACATATTTCAAAACATCATTTCCCCTTCCTATTGTTTTGTGGCTTGTAATTTAGTTATGATTTGAGTTTTGGATCATTTGTTAGTTACTCAGTGCTCAATTTTTCTTTTATGAAAACTCTCATGTCTTGGTAAAAAAATCCAACTCGCAGGAACTGAGTTATCTTAGCGCGTTTCCGTTCATGTCCTTGTGCCATTAGTAAAGGAATAGGATATTGATGATGAATAGGATTGAGTGATGTAATATTTTAGGCACTACATTAGGCAGCTGATAGTATCCTAAACTGATATTACTCCATCCTATTTCTCAAAGGTCTGTTTGGACGTGACCTTACTGGTGGATGGTTCTCTTTCTCGAGTTGAGGCTGTAAGTTGTATCATACTAACACCGTGCTCCCCTGAAGAGGCACCAGAAGGGTGCGAAACGTGTAGGGAAAATAAAGTAGGTATGTTAAACTTTTTATTGAATCTTATTTTTTTACCTTCTGCCAATGACGAATATTTAAAGAATGAAATATAGGGTCAGCTTGTTAATACTTATAAACAATACGTTTCTCATTTTCTTATCCTGTTTCACTATCTTCAATTTCACAGCTAAATGCAATTACAAAAAAACAGTTTATATGTGAGGTAGACCCATTCAAAAGAGGTTTCTCCGATTGACATTGCCCCATTGAAAATGGGGCATTATTTTGTAGATAATTTAGTAAGATTTCGAATGGACACCTTCCATTTATCAGTCTTTCCCAACCAGTTTCGAGATATTTTAGAAAATATACCAATAATCGAAAACCTTTCGTACCTGATAACAAAATTTGTTTTCCTAATACTTCCTTAACTCCAAACACAACTAAAATTTATTCTTTATTTACGGTGCACCGACAGCTGTGTAATGTGTATTCCTGGTTATTTCTTCCGACATGTGACTCCAGGTACATATATCCCTTGGATGTGGGAGTTTGAAATTGACAAACTATATAAGATGGAATATCTTAAATAACCCCTACGATTTCCTGGGAGAAGGTGCTACCTTATATACATACAATATTTAAATAGTTTAGAACCCCACATTTCTACTCCAAATTGCAAATAATTTATTAATTTTTTTAAACTACGTTTGAAGCTTTTATTCTGACAATTTTTATATTTATTTTTTACCTAGTATATATTTTTTTGTTTAGCTGCTACTAGTTGTTAGTTTATTTTTATTTTAAATTTTACTTGCCTTTAAGGTTTAAGGAAGAATTAGCACGTTATTCTTGTGGCCTGCAGAACTTTAAATCTCTAGTGAAGGCACTTTGACTAATTGGCAAAAAGTTGTCGGGCCTTTTGAAATTCCCGGTGAATTGAAGCTGACAAAGAGAATAAACTTAAACAAAACAAGTAGATGAATTGCTTTCAACTGAATTACTGCGAAGGTGTAACTGGGAACTCCTCCTTGGAATAAGGAACGAGGTACCTTTAAAAGACCTGGAGTAAATGTGTTCATTATTCAAAACAGAGTAAATATTTGGGGACTACTTTAGTCGGAGCTAAGTCTGAGACGTCCTCCAACAACTTGAGGCTTAAATGAGCAATGATAAATCTTAACCGAGAAAACCTCTTCTTGGGAAATAATATTTCCTTGTGTCTGACTTAAAAATAGACATATTTTCCCGAGACCAACTTTGGGATAGGCTTCATAATAAAGATAATAATTCAATAATACAAAGTTTTTGGTTTCCTGTTTTATACGTATGGCTCAACTGTTTCTTCATTTGCACAAAGGAATTTACGAAGGTAGCAAATTATAATAATAGCCTAAACGTTCACAAAATCTTCGTCATTTTGCGCGTTATATATATATATATATATATATATATATATATATATATATATATATATATATATATATATATATGATTGTATCGGTTATAAACCATTGTAAGGTTAAAAACACTTACTATGTCTCCTTTGAAACGAACGTAACCAACACACTTTTCTAAGTTGAAGCACTGTTTTTCCGAAGAAATGAAATTAATCTTATTTCTTAGGAAATCATATTGGGTTCCGATTGCTCACCAACGACATGTTGGATATTATGTGGGTCTATCAGTTCAAACGGTTATGGGCAACAAGATTAAGTAGCATACAGAGCTTGCAGTCATATTTTTGTTGCATCATATACTGATAGTCCCACATAATATCCAACATATAGCAGCTACATACAGTTAAGGTTTGTTAAAAATGTTTTTCGGCTCTATTTTGCCCCGACCCTTTCAATTTTACTTACGTGAAGGACTTCATCCCAGCATTGTTTGTCCATAATTTTGAGCCTCTCAATCTCAATCATAATATAGAAAGCCTATTTTTCGGCTCTATTTTGCCCCGACCCTTTCAATTTTACTTACTTGAAGGACTTCATCCCAGCATTGTTTGTCCATAATCTTAAGCCTCTCAATCTCAATCATAATATAGAAAGCCTATTTTTCGGCTCTATTTTGCCCCGACCCTTTCAATTTTACTTACGTGAAGGACTTCATCCCAGCATTGTTTGTCCATAATCTTAAGCCTCTCAATCTCAATCATAATATAGAAAGCCTATTTTTCGGCACTATTTTGCCCCGACCCTTTCAATTTTACTTACGTGAAGGACTTCATCCCAGCATTGTTTGTCCATAATTTTGAGCCTCTCAATCTCAATCATAATACAGAAAGCCTATTTTTCGGCATTATTTTGCCCCGACCCTTTCAATTTTACTTACGTGAAGGACTTCATCCCAGCATTGTTTGTCCATAATTTTGAGCCTCTCAATCTCAATCATAATACAGAAAGCCTATTTTTCGGCATTATTTTGCCCCGACCCTTTCAATTTTACTTAAGTGAAGGACTTCATCCCAGCATTGTTTGTCCATAATTTTGAGCCTGTGAATCTCAATCATAATAGAGAAAGCCTATTAAGTTATTGGAATTGAATTAGTAGGTTTTTACTGCTGCAATATAAATGTTTAAATCCATAGTTTACTCAGAAGAGCCGAGACTGAGCCTCCTGATCACCCCTCTGCGGCTGACTGACGGATTAGAACTAAAGCCAACACTGAACTGTCTTCCTTCTCCAGTCCCACCAACTCTAATATCCTTTCTATTCATCTCAATAATACTTCCTCTAGACATTTAGATAAATAATTTGTTCCTCTCAGTTATTTGATAAACAGTATGTTTTTAATTAACTTTTCTTTCGTCCCAATGTTTTTAGTGACACTTGACGTCACAAGCTCCCACCTGTCGTGAGGGCCTAATAAGGGTTTAATTATTTATTTAGTTAATTGAATTTCACAAGTAACTTGGACAACTAGCTCTATATACAATCAATCTATTATTGTGAGGAGTAAGGGAAATTTAAAAGCGAAAAATAAAACTACGTAGAAGGGAACTAACAAATGTGAAGACAATAAAAAATATTAATAAATAATTAAATGAGAAATATGAAAAAAAAGAGAGAGAGAGAAGTGAATAAATAATAAAACTATAATACAAAAATAAAAATAAGACAAGGAATGGATGGGATTCTGCTAAGGGAAAACGCCAGATTTTTATAAAAATCTATATTTTGAACTGAAAGAAATTCAGTTCTTATGATGCGCTTTATCTATGTACAAAATATACACTTAATAACTTGATAAATTCATCTTTTTGAAAAAAAGGGGCCTCCCTATTGGTTCTGTGGCTAATGCATTCGGTTCTTATGTTGGAGATGCGGGTTCGAGTCCCGCCTGCGGCAGGTTAGATTTTTTTTTCATATCAGGGCCCTTTAAAAAAATCCCCTGACCACCATGGATGTCTAAGAAAGGTTTCGACCTATACATAGGCCGAAAGGCCGAGATGCATAAGCATAGTTAAAAAAAAAAACCGAAAAAAAATAGAAAAGGGACGATAAATTACACAGGTCAACATTTGTTCTAAAAAAATAACAACACTCGGAGCGGTATTGCAGGATTTTTGGGTTCGCTTATTACGATGTGCGGGTTAATTATACTTCATCACATCAGATTCCAGGTCATTTGAAAGTCAAATGTAGAAAATACTGTACGCAAAATCTGAAAAAATGCATACGTATGTTTTTGAGGTCCCTGAGTCTGAATCAGTAGTTTGTTAGTCTTACGCCTTATCCTAGAGGTAATTTAAAAGTCATTTGAAGGTCAAATAGGGCGGAAACGTTGAAAAAAATCTGAAAAAAAATATTCAAAAATTATTTTTCCGGGAGGCAGTGCGTGTCAAGGTAACTCCGGTTCGGACTCAGGGACCTCAAAAACATATGCATGAATTTTTTCAGATTTTGTCTAAGTTTTTTTTTTCTTTATTTGGTCTTCAAATGATCTTGAATCTGATGAGATCATCGTAATCAGCGACTCCAAAACCCCATAAGGACCATACCGCTCCGAGTGTTTTTTTGTTGGTCATGTGTTATCTACGATTATTTCACAAACATATACGAGCCAGCTAGTCGCATTGTAATTGTGACCTCATGCAGTAGCTTATTCCCGGCATTTTTCTTGAATAATAGGCCAGCTGAATGGAATGATGTTTTTTTCGCTGCTTTCAACGGATGTGTACTGCGCTTTTTTCTGGCTTTACCTAAAAGTTTACTCGACGTCTTCCTCGGACATGGTTTTCTTTATTCATTAAGGTGAAAATCACTGGAAATTACAGCCCGAATTCTTTTATCTTCCTACACTTCAGAAATTAGTTTAAACTTATCGCTAGTTGACGAAGTTTTCAACTACTGGACCGAATAACCAACTGACTGATTGTATGTATAAAGGACAAAGATAAACACTGACAGGAATCAGGAAATCAAGTAGAACGAACTGAAGTTGGTAATTCGACCTCGAGTTGTCTTGTGAGAGTTCGACTGATAGAGTGAAAGTCCCTAGAAGTCCCCTTCCAATAAATCTTCCACGTTTTTTTTTAATGTCTGAAACACATTTAGTGAGGTGAAATTTACAGGTAATGACTTATGACTGCAGAATATTTTCGACCTATTCAAGGATTCGATTCACACATATCGAAATTTGACTGTATATGTTGCCATATAATATCTGAATCTCAGGAACTGCGTCATTTAAGCGCCTTTCCGTAGTTATGTAAAGCGGCATTTGGGAAACTTTGAATAGAAATAAACCATTTCGTCAAAAATACTCGAAAAATCAATCGTAGAAAAGGGATAGATTAGGCGTCACAAATAACAGTAAACTAGCAGTAGCCACTTTATACAGAAGCGAAAATTACTCATTCCTCCTTCCCCCTTATTCTTAACGAAGGTTCCAGAAAAATCAAAATAATATAGCCCGTTACAGGCTCTAGAAAGCCATTCAAACTTTTGTTAGGTTTTGATGTTTCTTGAAAAATACAAAAACTAGTATTTCAACTATGGTTGCAGATTTCGCTCTACAAATAGTTTTGTTCATTTTCCTGCGTTAGAAAACCTATAAAAAGTGTACCTGCAAGTCTACAAACGAAAATCATGCTCTATCATCAGTCAAATTTTTTATTTATAGGTTCATTCAAAAATTCAAATATTGATAGTGCTTTTGTTTAAATAATATGAATGATTTTTGTTCTTTTTTTTCAGTACATTGGGACCCTCGACGTACCAAAGCCTTCAACTAGGGTTGAAATAGTAGCAGCTATGCGGCGTATTAGAGTGAGTTATATTCTTAGTTTCTTATTTAATTTTTAATTTTACAATTAGACTCTGTATCACGAATGATCTTTTATAATGAATGATAAAATACTTTTTATGAATGGATGGATATATATATTGCATTAGTACCTACTCTATCCATTTTTATTTATAGCCTTTAGGAATGCCTTAAATGCAAGCTGCAACGTTGACAATAAAAACCGGGGGGGGGGTAATCCATTTTTTTTTTTTTTGTATTAATGTCATAAAATGACCATAGATTCGACATTGATCTAAATCAGAGGTAGATCATATGGTTAGAGGATATCTCTAGGGAGAATGCTTCCATTCCTTCCTCCCTCCTTTATTTGCCGAACCTGAGGCCCATGCCCCAGGGATCCCTCAAAGAGATTCGGCTTCCTTCCAACTTCCCTCAATCAGCTGGCTGATAATTGAAGTCCTCTGATCTAGAGAGCTACTCGGGGAGCTCTTCCAATCAGTGTTGCACGTTTTTTTTTTTTCTTCTCCAGGGAAATAATGAAAAAAATCCTGATCGGTTTGAGTTGCCTATGCAAAAATATCGCTTCAAATACAAAATCTCATTATACTAGCGAATGATTTTGATTTGGGCTTGAGTAATAGCGTTTTGTAAATCATAAAATATAATATTACACATCAAAACACTATATTGTATATAGTCCGTCGGCCCGTGACATTTTATGCAACGATTTTTAAGATTCTTCAGTTTTTCAATATTGATTATACAAGTCTTAACTAGAAAAGTGCCACTTGTCAGCTGGCTAGGTAGCGGTGGGTTTGGGTGCGGGGGCTTTGCAAACTTCGGAAAAATATGAAAATGTGAAACGATTTTAAGATTCATGAAATTTGTTGGAGAAACACCTTTCATTATACAATAATCATTGGCACTTGTCAGTTGGCCGGCCAGCGGTGGACTGCTTGTCAGCTGGGGGTCTAAACTTGGCAAAAATACGAAATTCTGAAACGATTTTAAGATTGCTGAAATTTTGGTGGTTACTGGTATTTGTAGTGAGATTAACGAAAAACATTGTCAGCTGCTCATATCTTGGTGGAAAACTTGTCAGCTGGGGGGGGGGGGGGTATAAGCGCTGAGCGTATGGCGCGCGCTCCGCTTTATACCACCAGCTGACAACTTTTCCACCCACATATAAACAAGAACCTTCAAGTTTAACTCCTCTGGATTACGGATGGGATATTGAAGATAATATATAAACCTCTAAATGGTTTGACGGCGAACAATTCCGTCGAGTAGTTGATATGATTGTTCGAGATCAGCAATTCACTGAAGATATTAAAACTATTTATTTTCTATGCTTTATTAACGTTTAATTATTTTATCAATAACAATAATTAGTATTTTCAGTTGAAAGACACCAAGAAGAGGATGACCGCACAATTACTGCGGGGGGGGGGGGTTGATGATTCTGAAGGTGCAGAGTCAGAATCAGAAAACGATTGACTTTTTTTTATTATTATATTATTAAGTGTCTTTAGTATACTATTATTATTATTATGATTAATTGTATAATACTTTGTTATTACCAATTCAGTATTTTATACAAATAAATTATATATTTTTTCATCTTACCTTAATGCAAATACATAATATATTTTAGTTGATAATAAAAATATTCATTTACAGTCATATTCAGAAGTTGTAATCAATATAAGCATGCTTTCGCTATTAAATAGTCAAAAACTATATTAAGATTCCTGAAATTTTGTTAGTAGGTAGTATTCGTAATAAGATTGACGAAACAAATTGTCAGCTGCTTATATGTGGGTGGAAAAGTTGTCAGCTGGCGGTATAAAGCGGAGCGCGCCATACGCTCAGCGCTTACATTAAATGGTATTGAAATGTTTCGGACTTCATTGTCCTTCCTCAGGCGTAATTCTGCAATTTCAAAATTTTATGTAACGAATTATCATAGGATGGACTGTTATGTTAAATATAATAACACTATGTAATTAATAACGTAATCCAATATTGTATCTAAAGTTGAATACAGTATTTGATTTTGTTCACTAATAAAACTTTCACAGTGTTAATATATTTCAACATAACATAGTCCATTTATAATAAATCATAACTGATATTACATAAAATTGTGAAATTAGAGAATTATCTCAGAAGAAGGAATTTTTATTGCAACGTTCCATAATTAATGGAACGTTGCAATAAAATTGGACATACAATTTCGATATAAAAATCTCTTTTAAATAATAATATTTTATATTTTTTAGTTGTATGTAGTATGTACTCAAAAGCTCTACTAAAAGAAAATAAGGAATTTCGCTAGTATTAAAATAACGTTTAGCCAATTATTGTATTCCATATATTAGTTGATCTTGAAATAAATAATTTGATTTTTACAAAATTAATACATTTAATTGAGTAGTATCAATGTTTAATCATTAACCTGTAAGGGAATTTGAGACAGAGTCGCGTGTAAACGGCGCATTCATTGAAGAAGGGATGTGAATGTACGATAAGGAAGGAAATAATTGAAGTTATGGCGACAATTGCCTCGGATTTTGTATGCTTCTCTTCAAGTTATGAAAAATATATCTCAACACTTCGCATAAGATGTAGCATGTTATTGCGTTGGGTTAAAATTTAATGTCAAAATATTACCGTTAACGTTAATTATTAATTTTTATCAAAAATACCGATAAATGAGACATTCCTATTGAAACATGTCAATCGTTAACGGCAGAAATTGTTGACTCTTCCTTGATTAATCCTTAAAAAGGCGAGAATGAAGAATTTTAAATTGTACTAGTATCTCGAGATAAATTTCAATCTCGTTGAAAAGGCTGGGGTCAATGAAAGCTTTGGCCTCCGAAAGTAGGCAACTTATAAAATCCCTACCCCCACTCCTCCAGGCTGCTCTCGGCGTTTAACTTTCCTGAAATGTAAAAAGCTTTTTAAGAGTCCGCTGGCGGCTTCTGGCGCTCAATTCTAATTCACTTATCCGTCTTTTTTGAGATAATGGTTATCCCTAAGCTCTTATAGTCTCATATTCACTTTGACTCGAAGTACCTTTAAGGAATCTTCTTCTACATTTCAGGAATACAAAAAATACTCCCAAAAAATCACGACTGAAATGTATGGATTCTACCATCCAACCATCCCTTGACTTCGTATCACCGCAACGGCTAACTATCTCATCTCATGATTAATAATGAAGTTTGCAAAAGTAAGCTACTCATCCCATCAAAAAATGGAAATTTCGATATGCCTTCCTACGGATTGGGTTTTGAGAGTTTAGACAATTTTCCGTATAACAATACGGATTATACACGAAAGATGATGAAATAGGATACAGAATTAATAAAGTAAACCCAATATAATAACCAGTGGTGAAATAGTCGGGATGACTGTGAAACCATTTCAATACTAAACTCAAGGAACTTTTCGATTCACTTAAGGACAATATCGATGGAACAGGAAACGTATTTTAATACACATTTCTCCATTACGGAGTCTACCTATATTATCAATTATTAAATTTTAACGTCCATTTATTATTAATTAAGAATTTTAGGACGGGTTATCTATAGGTTACCACCCTTTTCTAGCTAGGATAGGGCTGATGCCTTTTCTTTTTTCTAAAGAAAAGCCACCACCCGTAGTGGGAATTGAACCCATGGCCCTTTGGCACGGAGTGTTAAGTGCTCACGCCCTAACGCTCATGGCCACCAGGCCTCCCTTATATTGTTAAAAAAAAACAACAACATACATATATCATTCAAGCCAAACTTTTGGCAATAAAAACTCATTTTGAAATGTAGTTTTAACTCTCTTGTGAACAAATATATGAACTCATATGTAATCATTTAGACGATCACCGAAGCAGTATATCTCCTAACACTGACCTATCGGAGGGAAAGCTGAATCATGCGAGATGAAGGTGTTAGCCGAATCACCACAGCTGATAAACACTAATACAGGTCGGTAGGAAAAACTAGTTGGGAGCACATATGAATTGGGAGCTTAAGCAACGGAAAAGATACAAACTGCAATCGTCAGAGCTCAACACCTCTCTATAAAGTCGCGACGTCAGGTGGCAATTTATAAAAATAGTCGAGAAGAGAGAACGTCTCAATGGTTTTGGGATACATGGCCGATGTGAAGAGGTGACGTTCTCCTGTGAATAGTTACTATATCCATATTTTTTGAAGTGAAAACCTTGACCCAAATGAAAAATATGTTTCGGGACCGGGAGGCTGGTGCCGATCTATGCAAATGAAGTTTAAAGACCCTACGTTGTTTAGCTTCAATCAATAGCGGATGCTCATCGTGCATTTTTAAATTAGAAGAAAATGTGGCTACTTATGAGATATAACATTTTCATTTAAAAATCATTAGTCTGATTACATGATATCGGTTTGTGAAGACTCTGGTTTTTTAGTACAGTAAATTTTTAGCTGGCTCAGTTTAAACTCTATAGTTGATTATAAACATTTATTTATTAAAAAAAAAAAAGAAAAAAGATAATGTCTTTATATTGAATGTCGACGTGATGTAGAATGCTTTCTATTGTTGTTTTGAGTGATATTTTACCAAACATATCTCATTAGTATTTCTAAAGTGACACAACTCAAAATAAAACTCAACTGAAAATGTGTCACTCTTACCTATGTAGAGCCCCTAGGATTAAGACAGGAAGGGTGAAACAAGTGCCCCCTGGTGTACAAGCTCTGAAGCTAGGTGCATACAGTTTTGATATTTGATAAAGATATATTTACCATATCTTTCACAGTCACATCTATGACGGTGTGAATAAAACCGATTTTTGAGTTGTGTCACTTACTAGTGCGATATGTAAGTTAGTCTTCTGCAGATGTATGTCCACTGTCAATTTGTTTCTTTGAAACACACTGAGAGATTAGATATTTGTTAATTTAGTTTTATACTTTTATTTGTTTTCTTTTTTTTGTATTTAATTTTTGTTTAGTATTTCTATTGGCATACAGTATGGCGATTGAGATCCTAGAGTGCGGTGTCTATTATAGAGATCAGGTCGTGGTTGTATTGACATTGGAGAATCATAGATCTGATGGATAAGATCCATTTGAAGACCATTAGATTACTGGCGAGCTAAGACCTTTGAGATGACGAAGCCCCTAGGAAGGGGTTTGACTCATGACGTCGTTATCGCTAACTGGCCACCATTAGAGTAATTACAACATTCCACCAACTACTGGCAGATGGCTGCCCCTTGGACGGCTGTTTCCTACTTCTGCGGATTCTTGTATACCCTATTCTTAGTACAACTACTAAATTGGTTGTAGGAACTCGCATAAATCGCATAATTTGTCGTTAAACAGAAGTAGATTTCAATAATTCTTTCGATGAGAAATTAGGAAGCTCAAAACATTTCAGATCCAATTTCAAAGCTGTTTCAAATTATGAGAATACTATACAAAGGCAAATAATTATCCAAGAAATTAATTTGTGATTATTATTATTCTTTATACCTTCGAATTATTCTTGAATGAATATAAGAGAAAAAAAGAGATTATGCAAGTAAAATACGAAATCACTAATAATGTCCCCATTGTTTAAGAGAAATATAAAAACTGAAATTAAAAACTTACAAAATTTCAGCTTAGGTTCACCTGCCATTCGTTAACTCTTAGAATTGCCATTTGAGATGAAGAGCCTCTGGGTGGGTGGAGCACGATTCCAAAATTAATGAGGTAGATGCTTTCTTTGAGACTGCTAACTCACCCAACTATAATATATCTATTTTATCATATTAATTCTATTGGAAATGTATTACCTCTGTGGTCCTATTTTAAGAATTATTTCTACTATTTTTATTTGACAAATATAATGAGACAAAACAAAGAAAAAACCGTTCAAAATTTACTTTAACGTTCTATAGTTGATTCTCACTGTAGAATATATTCATCTTTTGTATTCGATATTTACGAAAAAAGAAAAATAAATTCTGGAGCAGCTAGTTAAGAGTTGTTTGATAATTTTCACTGGTATTGTTATAGCCACTCAACAATTCCTCTCGCAAATAGTGGATAAGGCTGTGCATGTACTAGCTTGTGTAAGCAACCACAATATACTGACTGACTAGCTGCGGCTCATGTTTGATCAACCTTTCGCTCAGGATTAACATTCTCTCTCTCCCTCTAATTCTCTCTCGAATATATACATACATTTCAGTTAGCGCTCTAGCAACCTCAAGAATTATCCGATTTGATGAAATTAGGTACAAATATAGTTAGTCTCAATCAGAAAGGCAAGTTCGATGCGCGAAACCATTTGGCTTTTCGTTTTTTGGTTTCGACTTTTCGACTTTTTTTTATGCGAAAGTGCTTGAGGTATTTAATAATTAAATAGTTAAATGAATTAACCCAAACTAAAAAGTCTACGTTTGTTTTAAGCTATATAGAGAAGATGGTTCAGTAAATTATAGGTACTCGTCATACCATGGAGAGGGGAATCTGATTGGCTGGACGGAACCCGATAGCGCTGAAAGGATCAACCAATCTGAAGACTGGAATTCATCAAAGAAACCTTGAGGAAGCCGGCAGAATGTCTGGTGAAAGTGCGGTTATTACCACATGAACATAGCCATATCTAGAATACATCAAAATGTCGAGATATCTTAAGGACTCGATAAGAGTAATGAATTCCATGACATTGTAAATCTTATACAGGATGTGAATTCCGTGATGGATTAAGGTACTTTGTAGAAAGGTGGGAGATACCTAGTCGATAAAGAGGGTGACACACTTCGGGTGAATATCCAAGCAACCCTACTTGTTTCGTACAAGAAGCACGCCTCCCAAGGATTTGTCTTTCTCTATTCCGAGGCTTTTCACTCTTATAGAATAGCTCTTCAGATTTTTATCCAATCCGAAGCTGGAATTTTCTTACTGTTTTTCCCCCTACTTCGATGACAAAGTTTTAGAAGTGGGCAATTGGATTGAAAGTTGAAAAAAAAGTCTAAAAATGCGCAATGTACATGTGTAGCGAACTTCACCAATCCATTTCGATCGAAAAACAAATCACTCCTAACTGTAAAACGTCCTCGATTCTAAGTGACCACAAAATAAAAAACAAATCACAAAACATTTGTTCCATTTCTCAAACACGTTTACACAGAGCACCTGCAAGCATATGAACTCAAAAACGTAAGCGTTACGATTTTTTTCGCGCAAATTTCGTTCCAAACACCATATTACGCTACACGGATTCTGCTTGTTAATAAACTTGATCATTCAAATCAGGCGAAAAATGTTTGTACTTAATTTAATTAAAATCGGGCCACTTTTCAGGGAGCTACAGGGCAAACAGACAAATATATATATATATATATATATATATATATATATATATATATATATATATCCAAGAGGGTGAAACAAAATTCAGTCTTCCCACAAAAGACTGAATTTTCTTTCACCCTCTGGAATTAAGCAACCACACTATCGGAAAACATCAATAGTATATATATATATATATATATATATATATATATATATATATATATATATATATATATATATATGTATGTATATATATACACAAACAAATTTGAACCGCCGTTATTTTCGTGATCTATTGGATCTGAAACGTGAAGTTTTCTAGTCGGCACTTCCCGATTGCGTCATGAGGTCAATCTCATAAGCGGGTTTCCTCCCTATTGAGGGAGGGAGGAACCGCGCTAAAAAGAACGGAATTTAATTGAAATCATTTAGGAGAAAGAAAACATAGCAGAAAATATATCTTTTTGTTCTTTCTCTTCCAAACATATTTTATTTGTTTTGTTGTTGTTGTAATATTTGAATAATGGCTCTTTATGATCACTCTCTTTCGTTCCCATAAATAACGTGTAATTTCAACAAACAAAAATTGTAATTGATTTCTTTATAGTGATTGAAACAAATTGAATTCTATCGAGCTTCGTGTTTGCATTGATAACGAAGGCTGAGCTGATAAACGAAGAGATATATCTGACATTGCAGAGAGAGAGAGAGCGAGGGAGTAGAGTTGAGAGATGGGGTTGGATACAGAGGGGACATCGCCCAATCAAGGATCTTCAAACAGTGCCACTACTGGACTGGTAAACACTAGCTATCGATAGTATTAAAGTCCTACATTTGATAGTTTACATACTGTCTGACCTGAAGTTTATTAACTCTAGAAGCCAATAGAGGAATATAAACAGATAAGAACTATGCTTAGGTTATCTTTAGATATTTCCTTTTACATTCAACGCTGTTTCTTGAGTTTTATTGAAAGAGTATCATTAAATACTTACCGTGCTATTGTAAATAAATCGTGTAAGATTATTTTCGCTACCCCGTAGCACCTCCCATAATTTCGGCCTTTTCCTACTCTTCTCTCATCCTGCTGGCCGTCCAGTTAAAATATTGTTAAGCTTTTTAAGCCTACTCTCCATAAACGAATTTGCACAAGGAGTGCCTACGTTTCTCCTTAATACTGGACTTTAAAATTATTGTTATACTTTAAAGTTTATTTTGAAATTTTAAGTTATTTCTAACTAGATTTTTTAATGCGTCATTAGTTTAATAAAAGTCAGAATATTCTTCAAAATTAGCCAATTTCCTAATTCGACCTCCGATCATAGAAGGTTACAAAATATTATTGTTAAAGAAAAATTCAAAATTAACTCGAGACTATTTCACCGAAGTTCAAAGTAAAGTCAAGTATGGCCTTAATTAATAATCTATATATATAAAAATCACGTGTCTGTCTGTTTGTCTGTTTTTCTGTTTGTCTGATTGTTTGTTCCTTATACAAATCCACACCGTTTGACTGATATTGACCAAACTTCGCACATAGATACGTCTTGATCCGGGAAATCTCGTAGTCTAGCTCAAAATCTTCTAGGATTCACAGTTCGGGAGTTACGCCTTCGAAAATGTCATTTATGAAGGAGTAAATTCTCCGAAATAGCCACTTTCTTCCAGTGTTGCAACTTCTTCAAAGAAGAACGGCAATATAGATGGAAATTAGCAAGCCAACAAAACTCTTCTTTTTTTTTAAGTTTTACTTTCTTTTTGTTTTTGTTTTACTTTTTTTTAAGTTATACTTATTTTTAGAGTTTTATTTTAACTTCTTTTAAAGTTTTAACTATTCTCAAAATAGCCTTATATTCTCAGAATTTGGAGAAAAATCATATTTCTGTTTAAGAAGTATATATCAAGTAAGACAACACTGGGCTCCTAGGTGTTATTCAGTTTTGCAACAGAATTAAGCTTGAAAATACATTTAAACGGTTTAAGTTTTTAACAAATCTTTTTTGAAACATTTCGTTAAAACTTTGTTCTAAAACATTTCAGTTTTAACCTTTGTTTGTTTAATTAGAAATTACAATTTAAATTACATTACGTTTGCAAACATGTGTATCAAACTTTTTTAACTTTGAACTTTTTTAAGTTTGAACATTTTTTAAGCCTACCTTTTAGTCTTTTAAGTCTATCTTAAAGTAATAAAAAGTAAATATATCGTATAACATAAATTTATTTCTGTAGGACAACACTGGGCTTAGAAGCCATTTTTCGCTCTAAAACATTTACGTTTTAAGCTTGAACATTTTTTCTTTTTTTAGCCTTAGTGTTTATATCTAACATTCATACATCTAACTTTTTAAGTTTCATGAAACTTTTTTAAGTGTCTGCAAACTTTTTAAGTTTTCAAACGTGCGTTAATCAAACTTCATAAAGTTTGCAAAAGTGTCTGTATCAAACTTTTTTAAGTTTGGTGTTTTCATTTATCTTATAACCATGTAAGTCAAGTAAGTAGAACTATAAGTTTAACTTCCATTCCCTTTGTTTACTATTTTTGTTACTATGCTATTTTATTGCTTATTAAAAACTATGCCTTTAATAATTAATTTATGCCTCCGTTTTATCACATGCATTTGCTTAGTAAAAGCTTGCAAATACATTTGAACGGTTTATGTTTTTAACAAATCTTTTTCGAAACATTTCGTTAAAACTGTGTTTTAAAACATTTCAGTTTTAACCTTTGTTTGTCTATTTTCATCTTTTAGTTATGCCATACATGGTGTTAATATAGAATATGGAAGTGTTTAATTGCTTGGAAAATTAACCAATAAGAGAATTAAAATTATGAGATGTGACAATGGTAAGGAATATTTAAATAGTATGATTTATGCTTTTACAAAGAATAAGAGTACCTAAATTAATCCATGCCCTCATATATTCACAAATTAAAGGGAACTGCTGACCAATTTTTTAGAACAATTATGAATATATGTCATTGTTTACTGGCAGAATCTATTGTTGTAAAAAAGTTTTGGCCAAAAATTGTTTGTGGAGCAACTTATTTGAAAAATCGCACTTTAGCTAAAACCATTGAGAATAAAACATCCTATAAAATATATTTGGAAAGAAACCAGATGTTTCTAAGTTACGTTTATATGGTAGTAAAGTTCTTCTTAAGAAACCAGAACAAATAACGACTTAAATGGGGTAAGAAGGTGAATATTTGCATTTTAATCCGTTATAGTGAAGCTTGGGAGTACTTTTGAATAATAAAATCATAGTCACTATGCATGTTGATGATGATGATTAGTTAATAGTTAGGTTAGTGGGAACTGATGAAAAATTTTAATGAAGAAAAGGAACCAGACTTGATTTATTTTTAGATGAAAGCCTTGGATAAATACAAATGTATAGTTTTAAACAAAATAATACTTGGGATTTAGTTGAAAATAAGAAAGTTGTAAATGCAAAATGTTGACCAGTTGGACATAGAGACTGCATTCTTAAATGGTAAAATCAATTCGGAAGTGTATATTTGAGGACATTGGTATCAAAGTTGGACAACTCCATTTTTTTTCAATTGAAAAAAATGGAGTTGTCTAACATTTGAGTCAAATGAATATATTGGAGACATGCTTAAAAACTCATTGTGTAAAGAAACATTTGAGAAATTCAGAAATATGTTAAATTTGATATTTTATATTTCATATATTGTTCATACTTCCTGCCTTAGGGAGGAACATTTTTGTCGGTTATACAATTTATAATGTGAGGTGATGTACATCTTGCTGTTTGTGTATGTAATAAATGAATATGAACTTGACATGCTTTTATGAATCTCCCACACTTTTACTACTTTTAAATAATTTCTTATCTCAACAATTTTAATTATAAAAAGGGTCAAAAGGCACATTTAATTTTAAAAAATCTGGTAGTAATACCCACTATGAATAACTCCTACAAGGAATCAATTACATTCTCTTCTAGATTTGTACCAAAAATATTTACTTTATTATCATAAATTATTCCTCCAAGCCCTCAATCTTAGAACCTTTAAAAAAATATGTTCCATTAAGGAGAAGGCAGCAACCATGGAGTTTTATATCATTTTTATTGTTTCATAACGTTTTGTCCATCGCAAGCCTAACTTAATTTCACTTTTAATATTTAAATTTATATCATTTTAATTTGCTGTCATGGAATTGTCTTTAAAACATTTCCTTCTTATTAAAATGAATTCTTTCATTTATCCCCCCCCCAGGTGAATTGAATTTTCCATGCAATTTTCTATTAATCTAAATATGCCAAGCCTCTTTATTATTGACATATTTACACCCAGCAGTTTTATTACATTTTTATATCTGCTTTCTTTTGTCTGAGATATTTATATCCTCTGACTACTCCATTATTTAAATACGCTTGCAATTTGAGCGCAATATTGTTGCAAAATCAAAATGGTGTACAGCACACTAGGGAGATAGTGTGGTGAGTACTATGCTCCAACCGCCTGATTTTCCGCTAGGCTGCTTCGACACCTCAAGCCATTAGCACCCAGGGTATCCATTGGTAAATTTATTAAAGGCTGGGTTGGCCTAGGGACTGCCAGTGAAGCCAAATTCAACCCAAGAACGAAGACATTAGAAGAAAAAATCTTTATTGTTTGCTCGAGATTCGATCTCAGGTGCTCCAGTTTATTAGTCCAGTGCTCTACCACTGAGCTAACCTCGACCCCTCGCCAAATCAAATTAATCCCCCATTAATATATTTAGTATAAGTCCTTATTGAAATTCCCAAATAGCTTTAATTCATTGTTGTCTATAGCTGCAACAAAAATATCTAAATTTGTTTTTCTTAGATAGCCCTATTTCCTATGACAAAAGGGCTATCCTTAAAGAAGAGCTCATAAACCTTAAGAATTGAAAGAGAAGCTTTAATATAACAGAAAATGTCAACAACAAAATGTGAAAGTTTATTTAGAACAAAAAGTTTTTAATACTTTCCTTTTGGCTCAATTAACATAAATCCTGCATCAATTACTTTTTCAATCATAGAAAGAAAAACCTTAGTTACAGATTATTACATGAAAAGGTATAGAACATAACATATTAATATTATAAGTAAAGATGGAATGGTTGGGATTCGGCTAAATAAACCTCAATATGATTTTGTTTTAAAAAATCTATATTTCGGATGTTTTGGCTACTGATTGGTAGCCTTCGTCAGCTAAAATGACAAAAAAAGAAATTAATACAGAAACCAAAAAAAGTTTATAATTGTGATAGGTAACAGAACTAAAAATATAATTAAGATATAAAAGAACATATTGTCTTAAATTCTTAGAATGAGTAGAATGAAAAAGTAAATAGGTACAATAATTGATTTTAATAGTAATTAGTAACATTAATTGATTTTACAAAGAAATATGAAACTACATACCAATGACAAATATAGTAGCTAATAGTAACATTAATTAATTTTACAAAGAAATAAGATACTAACCTAGCTACTATATTTGTATATATATACCTCCTACTAGCTACTATATTTGTCATTGGTATGTAGTTTCATATTTCTTTGTAAAATCAATGAATGTTACTAATTACTATTAAAATCAATTATTGTACCTATTTACTTTTTCATTCTAAGAATTTAAGACGATATGTTCTTTTATAAGTTAATTGTATTTTTAGTTCTGTTACCTATCACAATTATAAACTTTTTTTGGTTTCTGTATTTATTTCTTTTTTTGTCATTTTAGCTGACGAAGGCTACCAATCAGTAGACAAAACGTCCGAAATATAGATTTTTTAAAACAAAATCATATTGAGGCTTATTTAGCCGAATCCCAACCATTCCATCTTTGCTTATCACCTCGACGGCTAACTATCTAATCATCATTATTAATATTATATTTAAAAAAACAAAAACAATACAAATAAAGAATAGTTTCAGTTATACTAGATTAAAACTTATAACTAAGTAAGAATGACCTTAATTAAATGCTTCATTTTGTTGCTATTTTTTAATATATATTTATATATGGACCACACTTTATTTTCTTTAAAAAATTATAAACACGTAGTTTGGTTAGGATTTTCTTTAAAGTGGTACTAAAATTACATGATTCCAGTATACTTTTTAAAATAAGGTTTAATTTATTTTCCACCCCACATTCAGTGAAAATTTGAAAAAACAATTTTTTAACTGAGCTCTCAACTTATAAACTTACTTTCTCATAATTTGAACAAGTGTCATATAATCATTCATTTTAATATATAATATAAAGTTTTATATCATTTTTATTGTTTCATAATGTTTTGTCCATCGCAAGCCTAACTTAATTTCACTTTTAATATTTAAGTTTATATCACTTTAATTTGCTGTTATGGAATTGTCTTTAAACTATTTCCTTCTTATTAAAATGAATTCTTTCATTTATCCCCCCCCCCCAGGTGAATTGAATTTTCCATGCAATTTTCTATTAATCTAAATATGCCAAGCCTCTTTATTATTGACATATTTACACCCAGCAGTTTTATTATATTTTTATATCTGCTTTCTTTTGTCTGAGATATTTTAATCCTCTGACTACTCCATTATTTAAATACGCTTGCAATTTGAGCACAATATTGTTGCAAAATCAAAAAAGAAAAAAAGAAAAAGAAAGGCCACGAGGACCCTAAGTGGCAGATACTATAGAGGAATCTGATTCATGACTGTACAGCACACTAGGGAGATAGTGTGGTCAGTACTATGCTCCAGCCGCCTGATTTTCCCCTAGGCTGCTTCGACACCTCAAGCCATTAGCACCCAGGGTATCCATTGGTAAATTTATTAAAGGCTGGGTTGGCCTAGGGACTGCCATTGAGGCCAAATTCAACCCAAGAACGAAGACATTAGAAGAAAAAATCTTTATTGTTTGCTCGAGATTCGATCTCAGGTGCTCCAGTTTATTAGTCCAGTGCTCTATCACTGAGCTAACCTCGACCCCTCGCCAAATCAAATTAATCCCCCTTTAATTTATTTAGCATAAGTCCTTATTGAAATTCCCAAATAGCTTTAATTCATTGTTGTCTATAGCTGCAACAAAAATATCTAAATTTGTTTTTCTTAGATACCCCTATTTCCTATGACAAAAGGGCTATCCTTAAAGAAGAGCTCATAAACCTTAAGATTTGAAAGAGAAGCTTTAATATAATGGAAAATGTCAACAACAAAATGTGAAAGTTTATTTGGAATCAAAAGTTTTTAATACTTTCCTTTTGGCTCAATTAACATAAATCCTGCATCAATTACTTTTTCAATCATAGAAAGAAAAACCTTAGTTACAGATTATTACATGAAAAGATATAGAACATAACATATTAATATTATATTTAAAAAAACAAAAACAATACAAATAAAGAATAGTTTCAGTTATAATAGATTAAAACTTATAACTATGTAAGTATAACCTTAATTAAATGCTTCATTTTGTTGCTATTTTTTAATATATATTTATGTATGGACCACACATTATTTTCTTTAAAAAATTATACACAGGTAGTTTGGTTAGGATTTTCTTTAAAGTGGTACTACAATTACATGATTCCAGGATACTTTTTAAAATAAGGGTTAATTTATTTTCCACCCCACATTCAGTGAAAATTTGAAAAATAATTTTTTTAACTGAGCTCTCAACTTATAAACTTACTTTCTCATAATTTGAACAAGTGTCATATAATCATTTATTTTAATATATAATATAAAGTAGGAGTACCATGACATGCTGGGTAACAGGTATTTAATATGAAACATGTGTAGCATGCAACACCCGGTAACACCTATTTAATATAAAGTAGGTGTAGCATGGCACACCGGGTAACAGCTAGTTTTTAAATAAAAGCGGTGACCTTTGCCACCCACTGAATTTTCTACAAGCTCTAAGAAAAATACAAAAGCTCTTCCACTTCAATTCAACATTTTACATTATTTTAGAACCTCTTCGTTTCTCTAAAGCTCATTTTTTTAAATCCAATTTTTAAGTTAACGTTTTACCACACAGCTTGCCACGTGTTTCTTTTGCGTATTAATCTTCAGAAATATATAGCAACTTTCATCAATGGCGTGGGGCCATTAGGTATCATTTTTGGACCTTTTTCCCGCACTTACTCGAAAGTGCCCTACGTTTACTAGGCTTGACGAATTTGTGATTCATCACAAACAGCCCTAAATAATATAGTATCGTTGTAATAACTTCAACCGAATTACTTTCATTTGAATTTATAGCTTCACCGGCTTAGTTTACCTTCATTGATTCTTCAAATGCAATAAAAGTAATGTTGGTTAGGTGAGTTCAAAATCGAAATATCCATAGAATTCGAGAAGTCTGATTTCAGTAAAGTGTGAACGAAAGTACATTTATATTTTTGGATCACACCTAAAGAACAGGCATACTGTAAAGAAAATTTGGCTGGAAGAGAGATATCGTTAATGACGTCACAATATTGGATATGAAAATGAATATTAAAAATGTCATCAAAGAAGTATGAAATTAATCGCTCCCAAATAAGCATGTATGGTATTTTAGGTTTGTCGGTTTAAGTTTTCTAAAGTTCCTTGTGGTTTATTGGGTATGATGTGCTTTTGCCTGCAAGCTTTCTATGGTAGAAACGATAAAAATATTTCTAAATAAGCTAAATTTTTCCGTGAGTTGAAGTAGATCTGCTCCGACATAGAAATAGGTTGGATTACTTGAGACTGGAAAAAGCCTAGCTATTCCTACAAGAGATATACCTTGGACCTCCAGGGAAATGTCCCATCCTCTCCATCATCCCCGTTGGCCAACCCTTCCGACCACTTGCTAGCATTGTTCCCCATCTGTCCACCGATCCCATTTACCTCTGTCGTCTTCAGTCAACTTTAACATTTATCTCTGCTTTCCTCTTTCATTCTCAGTGGACATTCCTACTAGCGCAAAAGTTCAAAGGATCCTTATTTGATTATTCACAGTGCAAATACTTTATTGCTTATAGAAGTGTCAGAATTCAAAGACATATAAAGTCAAAGTATCGAATGTGAAAATCCCCACATTCTAGAGTGAAAAAACTTTTATTTATTACTTTGCTTTTGGACAGTCAAATATTTGGAAGATTCGACCTTTTGACAGTGCTTACTTTCCCTTCCACTGAGTGAACTTAGATTCGAGAATTTGCCGCACATAGGTCCAACAGCAATCAATAAAGATTGAAAATGAAAAATGCGTTTTTTTTTCAAATTCGATTCTTTGCATTTGTATCGACGATATTTTCTTCAGTGTAAAAAGAAAACTTCAGGCGATGCATAACTAAGGAGGGTATTGTACGCTAGATCCCTGAGGAAGTTGATTAAAAAAAACATAGATACAAAATAAACACGAATACATTTGCTCTTTTATGTTTGTAATGAACGACACATTAAATCATATTTTTATTTTATTTTATTAGGTTCTGGAGCCAACTTATACTCCCTCTATTAAACATCGTCGCTGAGTGACTTCATCCCCTACATGCCGCCATCTCCAGTGGTGCGGTTTCCTAAACCACAAATTTTCCCCGACGTTACAGCCGGCTTGCTCAGGTGGAACATAATGCGTGTTCGTTATCTGAAATCAAAATGTCCTGTTAATATGTAGATATTTTGATTTCAGCTAACGAACAAGCATCATGTACCACCTCCGGTGGGGGGTACGATCCGGGACTTACATTTAATCATCTATTCCTTCTAAAAATATACAGCAAAGTATATATATATATATATATATATATATATATATATATATATATATATGTATATGTATATAAACGGCGGTTATTTTTGGTGACTGCCATGTAGGATAAAAGATGATTTGTAGAAATTTTTCAAGCTTCTTTCAAAAGTGGTAATTTAACCCACTAGCGCCGGAGTTTATTTTTCTTCAAAAATTCTAAATACAAATAAATCAGTTTACGAACTGATTATTTTAAATTAATTAAAATAAAACTAATTATTTTAGAGGCCTCTTTTACAAAGTATCTTCGAAGCGAAAGTAGTTGGCTTATTGGGCATGTATTGCCTTATTGGTGATAACAAACAAAAGTAACACTAATTTTGAGCATTGTATTATAATAAATGTTCGTTGTAATTTACAGTCACTTTCTTTTTCAGTACGAGTTCAAAACAAAAGGAATAAAAAAGAAAAAAGTCACCATTGAGATCTCTGTGGAGGGCGTGCGTGTCACATTGCGGAAAAAGAAAAAGGTAAGAATTATTTCATATTTTTAAAATCAATATTGTTTAGAAAATATAACTCGTCATGTAAGGATTTGGATATATATTCTCCTTTTTTGCCCTTCCATGCGTATCCAATGAAATTACCGAACTCCTTGGCAAGTTAATTCATCTGAAGGAACCAACGCTTCGGATAGACGACACAAAATTATCTGATAAAGTTATTGACATAAAGGCTCAGAGTACGCGCGTCAATTAGGATTCAGAAGAATACTACTAGAATTGGCCAGTAATCATAAAAAATTATTAAAAATAATGAAGCATGATTAAATGTATTCAATTGTATTTTTTATATATATGTATATATTGAGGTTGAGGAGGTTGAGGTTGGAAACGTATACGTTTCCAAGAACAATAGTTAATGCTCCCTTCTAGAGAAGGGAGCATTAACTATTGTTCTTAGGACCTTGGATTGGAATGTTTGAATGCGTCTGATGTTCGATGTTTTCGCAGTTCCGCTCAATTGTATTAACTGTGCAGAAAATAAATTATGAAATCACTGTATAATATCCTAATATACATACAGAGAAATTTTCATATATTTATTTTGTTTGGCGTTTTATGCTCGGGTACGTTACCAATTATTTTACAGGCTATACATTATATATATATATATATATATATATATATATATATATATATATATATATATATATATATATATATTAAAAAATAATCACTTAAAAATTAATCCTGGTGGTGGTGTATTAGTTAATGATTATTAATACATTTTTGCGTAGACAGTTTCATTTATTATTTTTCTGTCTATATTTTCAAGATAATTGTCAGTGAAGATAACATGCCTTGGATTTCCCCTCTCGAATAATTGTAACAGTCCGACTGGTAATGGAACGACACGTGGTTTCCTTTAACGGAACTACTTACTTCGTTGAGGCTTACTAAATTCTACCTTCCTACTTTCGGACCTTCCGGAAGATATTATTAACACTGCAGAAGGACGGTTCAAGGAATGGTTCACGTAATAAATAAAATTTAAAAAAAAAATAGCTACGGTGGTTACACGTATGTTTTTAAATGTTTATGTTAACATAAAGGCAGATGCAAATAATGATGACAAAATTAAATAAATGTAGAAACAAATGTTGTGGTTAGTGGCAATAAAGTGTCTCGTTTTAGAGAAAAATAGTGTCTCGTTTTACCAATATGAAAATGGGATATCAATGGAATCTTGAAAGGCCTGTAAGTAAATGCGTGTATGTTTCTATGACTGCACAAATATATAATATTGCAAGTAGAGGCTTCTGCAAATATATATTAATATTTAAACATGATAATAACACGCAACTATTTTTTTCTCACTCAGAAGCCTCTACAGTTATATTATTTATTTGAGAGTTTATGTACTCTGAAAAGGAAAAGATTATGCACTGAGTACTGTATACGTTACAGGTACTAAGCACCAGCTAATGCGCAACTACCTCGGAGCTCAGTGCTTATCTACGTATCGCGCCCATCTGTCGCCTTTATAACCTATATATATATATATATATATATATATATATATATATATATATGTGTGTGTGTGTGTGTGTGTGTGTGTGTGTGTGTGTGTGCGCGCGCGCGTGTGTGTACGTATGTATATCAGCACCTACATCACGTATATTTACTTGTTATCAATAAAAATAATTTTTGAAGTAGGAAGGACATTGACAATCACCTAATAATATGTCCGACTCTTGAATTAATTTTATAAAGAATGTTTGCTATTCAACAATAATTTCTTATTAAAATTTGATATTCATAAAGTTCTATATTATATTCTCTTTACTTTGCTATAGAGTGCCCGTGAATAGAGGTCTATGTACCCTGGTATCCATTGTAGTTCTTAGGATCCTCCGGCCTTTCTCTCCGCGTTGTTTGTCAAATATAAACATATCCACTTAGATATGGAGCCTCTTCTGCTTTTTCTAACCGGTCTCAACATATTTTTGGTACATTAATATTTAAAAATTCACCTGACATAGACTCACGACTTTATTTTTTACGAGGAAACAGATGGATTCTCATTCCAAAAACTAATGGATCAGTCAAATAATTTGCTGAAAAGAAGTATTGAAGAATATGTTTTTAAGTGTAAATAACCACTTGCATTATAGTTTTTAAATATGAATGATAAGGAAAAAAGTTTAGTCATCGGTAAAGCATATTTATGCTAAAAAAATCAGTCCTGTAACAGGCCACGAGGGAATTTTTAAAGTTGCAAGCGGACCTAGGATTTATTTCTGAAGTTTTGCTGGTAATGAAACATTGGTCTACGGAAAAGACACCAAGGAAAACGCAAAAAAAGCTCACTTATTTTTTTAATTGCCCAGGTATTGTGCACTCAGAATTCCTGGGCGAGACGGCTCACCAACATTTCTACCTGCATGCTTTGAAAAGACTGACGGAGAGCATATGAATTAAATGGGCGAATCTTTGAATATCAGAGGTTTGGTTCTTTCATCGAGACAAAGCACCTGCCCACATCGCCCTGTCTGTGAAGCAGATTCTAACGAAAAATGTTATGACACCGACAGTTCACCTCCCCCCCCCCACCACCATTCACATGATCTCGCACCCTACGACTTTTTTTTGCTACGACTCGAAAGGGACATGAAAGGAAAACGTTTAGGTACTGTGGATGATGTGGAACAAAATTCGCTGGATGAGCAGAAGGCGATTCCATTTGGTCGATATCAAAACTGTTTTGAACAATGAAGAAACTATTGTAGTAGTATATTGCAATTAATGGTAATTACTTTGAAGTTGATCAATATTTAGTGTAAGAATATTGAAAAGTAATGGAGTTATAACGACATTTCCGCTTACGACTGATGCTACAAGGTTCTTAAAAAAAGTCCGTCTCGCAGGAACTGCATCATCTTAGCGCGGTCCCGTTCATATCCCTAGTCTAATTTGGAAAGATTAAAATAGAAGCAGTTATTATTTTGGTTCCACCAGTCTTTTTTTTTTAAATTAATTATTATAATTGCGTGTCAACCCTTAAGGTCACTAACGCCATTCCTGTGAGTAGTAAAGTCTTGAAAGGTCATGATTTACAATCTTACCTGGAAGATTTCTGGCTACACTAGAAACGGACCCGCTAGTGACAAGGTCTTGGAATCTTGGAAATCTATATTTCTAACAATAAATTGTTTTTGTTATTTTACTTAACAAGTTTTATTGTCAAATACATTATCCAACTATAAGCAATTAAAAAATAACAAGAAATAAAACAGACAAAAAGAACCATTGGAATAAACGAAATCAATTAATTTAAAGCTTTAAGCACTTTTTTCTCCGATTGACATCGCCTAATTAAAACTTTCTTCAGAACCTTTTTTGTAGAGCATTTAGTAAGCTTCCGAATGGTAATCTTCCGCTTCCCAAGATTGTCAACGGTTTTCGAGATACTAAAAAAATTATACCAAGTTACAAAAACTTTTTTTGTCTGTTAATAAAATATTTTATTCTAACCCTTCCTTTACTCTAAACGTAACAAAAATTTCAACATATTTGTGTTGATAAAACTCGAACATGCAGAAAATGTTTCAACTGTATCCCATAATTCTAAGTACCAAAATCAAAGACAAAGAACCCTCCATAGGAAGGACGCTAGGCAGTTGAAAAGCTATATATCTTGGAAATCCATATCTCTAACATTAAATTGTTTTTCTTAACCTGTTTTATTTTCAAATACATTACCCAACAATAAGCAATTAAAAAATAACAAGAAATAAAAAATAGACAAAAAGAACAGTTCGAATAAGCGAAATCAATTACTTTAAAGTTTTAAGCTCTTATTTCTCCGATTGACATCGCCTAATCAAAACTTTCATTAGAACCTTTTTTTTAGAGCATTTAATAAGCTTTCTAATGGTATTCTTCCGTTTACCAAGATTTTCAACCTTTTTCGAGATATTAAGGAAAGTAAACAAAGTTACTAAAACTTTTTATGTCTGTTAATAAAATATTTTATTCTAACCCTTCCTTAACTCCAAACGTAACCAAAATTTCAACATATTAGTTTTGATGAAAGTAGAACATGCAGAAAATGTTTCAACTGAATCCCATGATACCAAGTACCCAAACCAAAAACGGTATTCAAAAAATATTTTTCCAATTTTCTCGAAAACGGTTAAAGCTATCGCCTTGAAAATGGTTTCATTCGTTTTCCTAGCCCAGGAATCATATAAAACGAGTACTTAGAAGCTTATGAACTCAAAAACGTAATGAACGCGTTACGATTTTTTTTGCGCGAATTTTGCCCACAACGCCATCTTCCAGTAGGCGGATTTTGCTGGTTAACGAATTTGACCTTTCAAATTGGACGACGGATTTTTGTACCAAATTTCATCACAATCGGACCATTAGGGAAGCGAGAAATGAGCGAACAGACAAATATATATATATATATATATATATATATATATATATATATATATACAAATTTGAACCACCGTTATTGTCGGTCTCTAGGGGTTCTGAAACGCGAAATTTTCTAGTCGGCACTTTCGGATTGTTTCATTGTATCAACCTTATAAGCGGGGTTCCTCCCTATGGGGCAGGGAGGAACCGCGCTAAAAAGGAAGACCAAGCCTCTTTTTTTAGCGCGGTTCCTCTCTCCCCCATAGGGAGGAACCCCGCTTATAAGGTTGATACAATGAAACAATCCGGAAGTGCCGACTAGAAAATTTTGCGTTTCAGAACCCCTAGAAACCGAAAATAACGGTGGTTCAAATTTGTATATATATATATATATATATATATATATATATGTATATATTTATTTATATATATATATATATATATATATATATATATATATATATATATATATATATATTTGTCTGTTCGCTCTCTAAATAGAAGACGAATGGTCCGATTTTGATGAAATTTGGTACAAAAATCTGTCGTCCAATTTGAAAGGTCAAGTTCGTTAACCAGCAAAATCCGCCCACTGGAAGATGGCGTTTGGGGCGAAATTCGCGCAGAAAAAATCGTAACGCTTACGTTTTTGAGTTCATAAGCTTGTAGGTACTCGTTTTATAGGCTTCTTGGGCTAGAAAAACGAATGAAACCATTTTCAAGGCGATAGCTTTAACCGTTCTCGAGAAAATTGGAAAAATAGTTTTTGAATACCGTTTTTGGTTTGGGTACTTAGAATAACGGGATTCAGTTGAAACATTATCTGCATGTTATACTTTCATTAAAACTAATATGTTGAAAGTTACGTTACGTTTGGAGTTAAGGAAGGGTTAGAATAAAATATTTTATGAACAGATATGAAAAGTTTTGGAAACTTCGTATACTTTCATTAATATCACGAACACGGTTGGGAAATCGTGGTAAGTTGATTGAAACTATTTGAAAGCTTACTAAATTCTCTACAAAAATGATTCTAAAACTATTTTTGATTAGGTTATGTCAATCGGAGAAATAAATGCTTAAAACTTCAAATACGTCTGTTTTGTTCTTATGAACGGGTTTTTGTCGTTCTTTTTGTCTCTTTCCCTTGGTTTTTTATTGCTTTTTATTAGCGCGGTTCCTCCCTCCCCCATAGGGAGGAACCCCGCTTATAAGGTTGATACAATGAAACAATCCGGAAGTGCCGACAAGAAAATTTCGCGTTTCAGAACCCCTAGAGACCGAAAATAACGGTGGTTCAAATTTGTATATATATATATATATATATATATATATATATGTATATATTTATATATATATATATATATATATATATATATATATATATATATATATATTTGTCTGTTCGCTCATTTCTGGCTTCCCTGATGGTCCGATTTTGATGAAATTTGGTGCAAAAATCTGTCGTCCAATTTGAAAGGTCAAGTTCGTTAACCAGCAAAATCCGCCCACTGGAAGATGGTGTTTGGGGCGAAATTCGCGCAAAAAAAATCGTAACGCTTACGTTTTTGAGTTCATAAGCTTGTAAGTACTCTTTTTATAGGCTTCTTGGGCTAGGAAAACGAATGGAACCATTTTCAAGGCGATAGCTTTAACCGTTTTCGAGAAAACGGAAAAAATAATTTTTGAATGCCGTTTTTGGTTTGGGTACTTAGAATCAAGGGATTCAGTTGAAACATTTACTGCATGTTCTACTTTCATTAAAACTAATATGTTGAAATTTTGGTTGCGTTTGGAGTTAAGGAAGGGTTAGAATAAAATATTTTATTAACAGGCATAAAAAAAGTTTTGGTAACTTTGTATACTTTCCTTAATATCTCGAAAAAGGTTGAGAATTTGGGAAACGGAAGAATACCATTAGAAAGCTTACTAAATGCTCTACAAAAAAGGATCTAATGAAAGTTTTGATTAGGCGATGTCAATCGGAGAAATACCGTATGAAATGTCAGTTTTGGATTTGTCGATTTCCTTGAAATGTCTTGAAACTGTCGAGGCTCCTACTCCGAGTTCTTTGGCATATTCCCTAGTGTTTTTAATTGCTTATAGTAGTCAAATGTATTTGTCAATGAAACAGGATACGTATAATTAGAATCAATATTTTGTTTGTTAGAATTCGAAGATGCCGTATGAATATCTAGATGTGACAGTACTGGTGTTGATTTCGTTCTTTAGAATTATTCTTGGTATTCCCTATTTTCATCTGTTACACATAGTTTTTTATTGTTAGTAGATTTTTCTTATTGATTATAGAATATTAATCTATTTGGCTATAAAACAGGATACGTAAAATTAGTGACAATATTTCGGAGATTTCTGAGCGAAATACGTTTAAGATTTTCTACCACCACGAACGGCTTTTTTCCTCTATTTTTATCCACTAGATAGGCTTTATTTTGCATATTATTCTATATAAGTTTTATTCAGCAGGGGATTCTGATGAAATGTCGTGTTTTTGCTGTGGATTTTAAATACGATGTATCTAAGATTGGATAACATTAGCGAGTCTACATAATTAAGAACCGACGACGGAGGATTACTTCTTGCTATGATTTAGTCTACATACGTATATTAAGTCCTAAATCCAATCCTCCTAAAGTTCAATGCCCGTAGAAACCAGGGGGCCGCAGGAAATTTACCTGCTAAGAGTTAATCCTCAAGAGCTGTAAATATACCCCAGGTATCTGCCGACACAAATACAAAGCCTAGGCGGAGAGCACCCCAAAAACTCAGATCCAAACATAAGGTTATATACTAAATATTGATAAAGACTACTTAGTTGTAAACCGATTCATCAATTAGCAATCAATAGTTTTCAACAAAGGTTATATACTAAATATTGATAAAAAGTATTTAATTAGAAAAAAAAAACAATATTCCACAAGACTTGTTTTTGGTCCATTTGTGTCTACTCCATAGACTTAATTAGGTATATTATTCTATTGTAGTTGGGCAACTAAACTTTGTTTTATTTTGTTAAATAAAGTTTTTTTTCTTGATTTGTTATTCATCAAGACTTTTATTTGTCCTTGTGTATTTACTAGATAGGTTTTATTCAACATATTATTCTATATAGGCTATATTAGGCTGGGTATTCTACTCAATCTTGTGTACTTCTTCTTGATCCTTCTGTACATGGGCGTATATAAAAACAATTTCGGGGGGGGGCTGAGACCATTTCCAGGGTATGGAATACTAAATATTTAGAGCTTGGAATAGTTCTAGGCAACTAAAACGCTATTACACGTAAAATAAAATATGTTTTATGAACTAAGTGATCTTATTTAATTTATTTTTAAGGGTTTTACGAGAAGTTTTTATCATCAATTCAAAATTTCGGGAGGGGCTGCAGTCCCCTCAGCCCCCCCCCCTCATATACGCCCATGCTTCTGTATCCTCTAGAAAGGCTTTATTAGGCATATTTTGTATTGATTTATAGAGCTTTGCTTTAGAATGAGAGCCAGATTCTGTAATTTCCGCTTCTGTGTAAAAGTTAGCTACTGTCGGTGTCCCTGACGCCTTAATATCACTTTTATTCGAGATGTTCGAGAGGATTTTGACAATTTTCACAAGATATATAAAAAAAAATAAGTTTATTTTTTTTCTAAGCTTATCAAATGGCACTAGGGACATGAACGGAACCGCGCTAAGATGCTGCAGTTCCTGCGAGTCGGACTTTTTTTGTAATTTAATCCATGATTGAACCCGACAAATATAGAATAGTTTCATCCTAAATGAAACATTAGGAGTTCCGCCAAAAGATCTAGATAGTACAATGATGTAAGTAGCGTGGCTATACGAATTTAGTTCCTAGCCAACCCTTAGCTATTGTAATTCTATGAAATTTTTTTTCTAAAACCAACAAAATAATTTATTTATAGGCAAGTAACACAAAAAAAAATATTCATAAGTTTTTTATAAAAAGATAACTTCCTTTAAAGTTAGAACAGTGTAAATACATCTATTGATAATGTTTTACCACTGTGAATAGTTTTAGCGCGGTTCCTCACTCCCCCATAGGGAGGAACCCCGCTCATAGGGTTGATACAATGAAACAATCCGGAAGTGCCGACCAGAAAATTTCGCGTTTCAGAACCCCTAGAAACCGAAAATAACGGTGATTCAAATTTGTATATATATATATATATATATATATATATATATATATATATATATATATATATATATATGTATATATATATATATATATATATATATATATATATTTATATATATGTATGTATATATTTATTTATATATACATATATGTATATTTTTATATATATATATATATATATATATATATATATATATATATATATATATATATATATATATATATTTGTCTGTTCGCTCATTTCTGGCTTCCCTAATGGTCCGATTGTGATGAAATTTGGTACAAAAATCCGTCGTCCAATTTGAAAGGTCAAGTTCGTTAACCAGCAGAATCCGCCCCCTGGAAGATGGCGTTTAGGGCGAAATTCGCGCAAAAAAAACGTAACGCTTACGTTTTTGAGTTTATAAGCTTGTAAGTACTCGTTTTATAGGCTTCTTGGGCTAGGAAAACGAATGAAACCATTTTCAAGGCGATAGCTTTAACCGTTTATGAGAAAATTGTAAAAATAGTTTTTGAATACCGTTTTTGGTTTGGGTACATAGAATCATGGGATTCAGTTGAAACATTTTTTGCATGTTTGAATTTCATCAAAACTAACATGTTAAACTTTTGGTTACGTTTGGAGTTAAGGAAGGGTTAGAATAAAATATTTTATTAACAGACAAAACTTTTTGGTAACTTTGTACACTTTCCTTAATATCTCGAAAAAGGTTGAGAATCTTGGTAAACGGAAGAATACCATTAGAAAGCTTCCTATGTGCTCTTCAAAAAAGGTTCTGATGAATGTTTTGATTAGGCGATGTCAATCGGAGAAATAAGTGCTTAAATCGTTAAAGTAATTGATTTCGCTTATTCGAACTGTTCTTTTTGTCTTTGATTTTGGTACTTAGAATCATGGGATTCAGTTGAAACATTTTCTGCATGTTTGAATTTTATCAAAACTAATATGTTGAAAATTTGGTTACGTTTGGAGTAAATGAAGGATTAAAAAAAAATATTTAATTTTTAGTCATGAAAAGTTTTGGGAACTTCGTATATTTTCATTAATATCACGTAAACGGTTCAGTATCTTGGCAAGCACAACATTACCATTCGAAAGGTTACTAAATTCTCTACAAAAAATGTTTGGAAGACATTTGCGATGGGATGGTCATATTTGAAGAGATAAGTGCTTAAAACATAGGTAATTTCGTTTATTTGAACGAATCTTTTTGTGTGTTTCCTACAGTGTTTTTCACTGCTCGTTATTTTTGTGATTGCTTATAGTAGTCAAATGTATTAGTCAATAAAACAGGATACGTATAAATAGAAACAATATTTTGTTTTAACGGCATCTTGGAATTCGAAGATGCCCTATGAATATCTATATTACTGTATTGGTGTTGATTTCGTTCTTTAGAATTGTTTTTGGTATTCCCTATTTTCAGCAGCTTTTATCTATTTATTAATTTTTTTGTTTAAATTCATTGAACAAAAGCATTTTCGCTGTCCCCAGGTACCTCCCAGTGTACCCTCGTCATCTGTAAATCCCTTTCTAGAGTCATAAAGGTAAGCCTCCAAACAACTTTAGGAATGTAGGATTTCTAATTTTTGCGAGTATCAGAACAGCCGCTCTTTACATACCACAGTGGTACTGACGTACCGGTCTATACTGCACTCCACACGGTGGTAGTACTTGGTGTATGCCACAGCAGATCGCTCATTATAACCTTATTTTATTCGTATTAAATAGATACCTAAAAAAAATTTATTTGTGTATAAGTGTAGCGTTATTGGGATTAGAATAAAATATTTTATTAACAGACATGAAATGGTTCGGAATCTTCGTATATTGTCCTTATTTTTTTTTTTTTTTTATTTATTTTATGGTGCATCGAAATCTGAGCCATTAGCACCATTTTTTCCTTATGAGCTTATATAATACTTAGATTTAGCTAGCGACAATATTTTACACCGCAATTAAAGTGACTTGTTCTTCTTACAAATATAATATTTATATTATAATATAAACATAATACATTAATTTGTCTGAAAAAAAGTCCAACCCGCAGGAACTGCATCATCTTAGCGCGGTTCCGTTCTTATCTCGAGTGCGATTAGTGAAGGAATATAGCAGCTATCGGTAGGTATTAGCACCATTTTTTCCCCCTTAATATCTTCAAAACAGTGGGAAGTACGATATAACCATTCAAAAGCTTACTAAATTCTCTACAAAAAAGATTCTGAAGCAAATTTCGATGGGGCAATATCAGTCGGAGAAGTAAGTGCTTAAAACTACGAAAGTTTTAGTTTTTTTTTTTTTTTTTTTTTTTTTTTTTTTTTTTTTTTTTTTACGGCGCATCTACATCTAGGTCATTAGCGCCGACATCCAGGGTGCAGCGAGGAATTTTACCAGCGAGCCATGGGATGATAAAATTCCTGCCGGAGGTTGGGAATCGAACCCACCATCTCTCGCTTATGAATCCAAGGCGCTAGCCATTAGACCACGGGAGACCCCGTTTTGTTATTTTAAACGGGTTTTTGTCACTGTTTACCTCACTTTTGTTTTTTTAAGTTTATTTAACGGTGGAATGAAATTTTCATTAAAGCTGAGAAAATAAGAATCATATTGGTAATAGAGTTTTCTTAGAGTGAGCGTCGCGATGACGGGAGAGTCCCATCCGCTTAGAAAACTGTCAGTTTCCATATGTGGCGCTTTAAGCTTCCTTCTTTTAGAGATTTTATTTTATATTTTTAACGAAAGATCAAAACCTACCGATAGCTGCTACTATTCCTTTACTAATCGCACTTCGGATAAGAACGGAACCACGCTAAGATGATGCAGTTCCTGCGAATCGGACTTTTCTTTTAGATCTTCATGAGTTTGTAGATGAGCTTGAAATACAAAAGTCAGCTGGATGAGCTGGAAATTTCGCAAACTTAAAAATTTTAGCCAGCAGCAATTTTTCAAAAATAAAACTAAAATCAATTATTAGATTTCTCCTTTGCTAAGATCATCTATGGTCATTTTGACACCAAATATATCGGTTTTTGGATATTTCAACAAGGCATGAATATCCATTTTACAAACCAGTTAATAGATTTAAGTTCACATTAAAAATAACAAGAATTTCCATAGCAATGTATTGTGAGTTTTTATATTAAATTTTACAAGTCACATTACGGATATTTTATTTATTTATGATGATGCTCCGCATCTAAAGCGAAGAGCATTTAATTTCCTGTATTAAGCTGATGCAAGTGCTGAACCTAACGATGCCACTCCAAAACAGTAGTTGCTACAGACAATGATATAAGTATGTATGTATGAGGTATAGATCGTAAAGGAAACAAAAATTAAATAGAAATATGTATAAAGAAAAATAATTAAATACAATTAGAATGAATGATGTGTTTATTTAATTAACAGAGTGAATTAGATTTCATTATTATTGCAAAAAAGGTGAAATGGATTCTTATGGTTATGTGTTATATTTTGTCGTACATGTAAGTGTTTTTTTAAATATGTCAATATTGTGTTAATATAATGGCTGCCTTCAGAAAGTATGTCTGTCAGGTCATGAGGAATGTCCAAGTTATACCGTAACCGACAGTCTGTTGGAATATGTTTTACAGTAAGATCTGTGTTACAAGTCGTGCATTTGGGTTTGTCCGTTTTTGTCATCAGGTACTCGTGGGTAAGCGTGTATGGCCGATTCTTAGCCTAGCAAGGACTACTCCTTCTCGGCGTGAGCTCCTGTACGAAGATAACCAGTCTGTAATAGTCGTTTTAATAGTCCTTAGTTTATTGTCAGTCACAGTATGCCAATCAAGTCGCCATTTGTCTAGTATGATTGTGGTAGTATGTCGAATAACATCTTTGTGAAATAGTTCAAAATGTTGGTATGTCTGTTCTTCTGTCACAAGTCTAGCATGTCTGTCAGCTTTCGTATTTTGCCCGAGGTCTTTATGTCCAGGCAGCCATGATAGTGTTATATGTTGGTATGTCTGTCCTTCTGTCACAAGTCTAGCATGTCTGTCAGCTGTCGTATTTTGTCCGAGGTCTTTATGTCCAGGCAGCCATGATAGTGTTATATGTTGGTATGTCTGTCCTTCTGTCACAAGTCTAGCATGCCTGTCGTATTTTCTCCAAGGTCTTTATGTCCAGGCAGCCATGATAGTGTTATATGTTTTCCTGTAGTCTGTAAGTCATGTATTTTATCTTTTATTTCGGTGCATATGGGTGGCCAGTATACATATTTTGGAGACATTGCAGCGAGCCCAACGAGTCACTGAAAATGATAATATGTTTATGATGTGAATTTGGAGTATTTTTCAGTGCAAGGAGGATAGCATATAGTTCTGCCCCTAGAATGTTTATATATGGGGGCAGCTTCTGGGCATAAATCTCTCCTTGTACAACGGCTGCTGAGCCAACTCCGTATTCAGTCTTCGATCCGTCTGTGAATATTTTCAGGCAGTTTTCGTGATGTTTTATGAACTCAGCGAAGTAGTGTGTATGTAGTAATGTAGAAAGTGGGTCCTTTTTATGATATTTTGTTAGGCTTAAGTCTATGTCGTAGTTCCGTATCGTCCATGGTGGGTTCGAACTTCGTCTGTGAGTCGTAATGTTATATTGTCCCAGGTCAAACATTTCTTCCATTTTGAGAAATCTTACAATAAATGGTTGGACATGGCTTCTCCTTTGTTCATATTTACAGAGATTGTCATTTTCCATGATATTGTTCGTGCAACATTCAGTAAGCAGGGATTTAAGTTTGTAATATTACGCCGCCGATAACATTACGGATCCAAAATTTATTGCAACACGCTAAGATGTCAGACTCCTACTATTTGGACTTTCCAAAATTTTCTTCAAATTTACTCTGATCCGGATCTGAAGGTCTTTTAGGGTTGAGAATTTACCGAAGATCCTGGCCAAAATAATAATTTTTAAATATGCTTTTATGAAAATTAATTTATCACAACAAAATTCTGTATTTAAAATTCAAACCTAATGGCAGATTATGAAAAAATGAAAACATTTCGTCGAATTTGGTGTAACAACTTTTTTCCCAGAATGAGTTAGCGTATAAATATTTCATTTTAAATAAATAGCCACACTCTAGATAAAATAAAGTGTATACATTTCTGTTTCAGCTTGAATTCCTTGATGAACCTGACGATCCTAGTATTCCCTCGTTTTGGTGTGTCCACAATCAAGACGTAAATAACCAAGCAAGATATGACTAATATTGTTTTTAAATTAAACGCCCCTGTAGTCAACTTTCGCATGATCGCCGCTTAAGTTAATTTTGGCTCAACAAAAGATCTTACTTCAATAGTTAGAAACTAATGGATTATTCTTAAGAACTCAGCAATTCATGAGCGAACTTTGCAATCTACCCTAGATATACGAGGACGCTCAGAAGGATATGAGGCAACTTGTAACCTTAACTCAATTGCTAGTTTAGGAAGATGAAGCCAGGAGGCAATTTAGTGAATCTGTGGCACGGGATGAGTTGAGGGAATTCAGCAAAATTTCTCTAACGGATTAAGAGTAAGGGTCTCTTTTTCCTAGCCTGTTAGTATATAAATTAAAATACCGTGTGATGGGTACTATTTTCACTATTTTACGGCGAAGTACTGTGGGCGAGCGCTTATTAAATAGACAAGCCAAACCAGTGTTCAGGAAGTACTGAGTCTGGTGTTTATTGTCAAGGTATATATTTCTACTGTTCGTTTATAACATAGCGTCCAGGTAATTAGAGTGCCTATACTGTTTGCACTAGCAGCAGAGGTTTGTCTTCTTGAGTCTTACATGTCAAACAGTCGAGCAGATTGTCCATCTATATTGGTAGAGTGGAATTCGGGAGTAACTTTATAAAAATACTTGTCTTATTTAAGGGTATGTATTATGAAAGTTGTTGTTTTGATTGTCGATAAAGGCTGTATCCGAAGTTCTTTTTTGTTCGTTTTATTATTTGTTAAGTAGGTAGTTCAAATGTTGTGTCTGAGTCTATGTTAAGTTACTCATTGATGTTGTTCCGTTGAAATATACTTGTATGTATATCTCCATGTTAGCTAGTTTGTGTATGTACAGCTACACTGTTGGAATTGTTGGTAGTGATGAGTGCATGCCAGTGTAAGTGGGTGAGTTGTATTTGTGGTCACATGATGTGTTTGCACCCGTCATCGTAACATTAAACAATCAGTCTCTTAGCGCAATACACTGCAGGTCTGTATGACCCCGTGGAATGTCATTGAAGCATTTTCCCAGACTGATTTCGAACAGTATGCGACAAATATCAAAATAAAGAGCTTATACTTGTTATAGCCTACTATTAAAGATCCCGTCCAAAAATCATGTAGGCGGAGTTCTTTGCATATAAGGCTTTCGTAAAAAGAAAGAAACATGAAAAGATAATGAAGAAAGTTTGTATTTTAATTTTATGAATGAAGTGATTACATGAGCAGCCATAAAATATCATTTTGTCTGATTAAAAACTAGATATTCGTCCTAACATTAACAAAAGCCCTGTGCATGTCATTTAATGTAAATTAAAATTTTAAACTATATAAAATGCTGGATTATAACCACTTGCTTTCAAATATTAAATCTGCACTCGAGAATAGTTGTGTTACTAACTGTTTAAACTGGTCTAATCAACCAATAACATAGTGTAACGTCTAACAAATTGTTCTAAAATTTCGATTTATTAAATAATTCTTTATAAATATAAAATGTGTGATGATCTTTATTAATGATCGCCAAGAAATCTACTCATCTATATGATGCTATTGCTGTTGCAAAAATTCCAACTGCTATTAACTTTTCAAGAAAACAGACTTTTGGCGTCAGACTATCGGAATTTTATCACGAATATGATCTTTTCTTCTCGATTGCCTTCCACGGACTTACACAGAAAGCAAAATGAACTCCTCTTTCTTTTTTCATTTTCTTACTTTGATAAACTCATTTAACGACTAAACAATAATATAGAAACAACACTATTGAAGTACTGCCCATTGTTTTGTCCGACTGAAATATTCCTGTTGGATGTTGCATTTGAAACAGTAAAAGATAATTTTCAAATGATTATCATCCACCAATTACGACTCCTCAAGGTTCGAATGATTAAAGAAAATATACGAAAATTCCTAACTTCTCTTTTCAATCAAATATTTGTCTTAATATTGCCTGGACTACAAACGGAACCAAAATAAATATATCTTATTTTGTCAAACATGTAAAAACATAATCAACTCAATCAATCCATCATTTTGAAGTAGCGGTAACCAAAATTCCACTATTTTCAAAGTAATAAAAGTTGCCATGAAAATGACCTGGAACCCCATTAAAGCAAAATTGTAAGTGATACACATTTTTTTCTTGAATTTCGCTATTTGTGCGATTTTCAGAATCTGAACTTTTTTTTTTTTTAAATTTCATGGGGCCTTTTTTGCAAAAATCTAGAATAAACAAATACAAAAACGCGTATATATATATATATATATATATATATATATATATATATATACATACATTATTATTGCTTGTATATACATATACATATATATATATATATATATATATATATATATATATATTGCACAATAATGTATACGATCTCTTTCTTCGTGAACAATGGGTCATAAGACAAAATTTTTTTTCCACCGTCACCGCAGTAAAGAGTCGATTTCAGAAGGTGGTTTCTGCTGTTTTTATTTGGGTGATGTAACCCTCTTTATAAAAATGCATGGTGGCTCAGGAAATGTTTCAATGAGCCCGTCGCCCGTATCTCGTGCATTCGAATCTACTCACTAGACCCCACACGATATGGGGTAATGGACGGAAACGCGCTAAAAAGCGATCCCCAGTTCCACCTTAATCCTGTCATTAGATATCAATCTCCCCCTGATAAAAAGCCGTGTAATAATTTCCACTTCTGGCCGCAGGAGTAAGAAGCAAGGGTTACGATTGAATAGTATAAAAAGCCAATTGGGGCTTAGGAGGGATTTTTCTTGCCGCTATAATAGCATGAAGGCTTATAAGGGGCTTTTACTTCCTTTTTATCTACCATCTTAACTTGGCGATTATATCATCTATAATAATTAACTAGTTTATTCATCTTTCTTTGTCCCTGGTACTTTTTAGAGGTTCTTTGTTATTTTTTTTTTTTTTAGAAAACTTGCCACTTGTCAGACCTACCCTTTTATCCAAAGTTTTGGATTTGCGTATGATTTGTTTTTTTAATTTATTTTTTTTACGGCGCATCGACATTATTATTGCTGGGCTACCTTTAGGTTCCACCCTTCGTAAACAATCATGTCTGAGTACAGTTTTTTCTGGAATGAAAGAAAGTTCAATCTGCTGCAGGGGGGCTCAAACTCGTATCTCCCTCATGAGAACCTACTGCGTTAGACTCTGGACTAAGGGGCGACCCAACAATTTTGTTCTTTGGAAACGAAGCTTAGTGAAGAATATTTTACTAAGACAAATGTACCTAATGAGAAAAATAGTTCATTTAGGGTTGAGGAATTACCAGAAATTTATTAATTTTTAAATATTCTCTAATGCACATAATTTTATTACAACTAAACTCGCTATTTAACATATAACCCTTAGGGACATCGATATGTTTGAAGTAACACCTTTTCCAGTGTCTTACTATTTACATATAAATATTTCTTTATGAATAAATACAATCTTTCCAGAAAAATAAAGTTTATACCTATCTGTTTAAGGTTGAATTCATTGATTCCTGACGATCCTAGTATTCCCTCGTTTGGTGTGAAGTAAATGACCAAGCAAGTAATGACTAATATAATTTTTAATCCCCCGCATGAGAATCCATGGAACGAATTTATTTAAAATTATTTTTTAATGATTCTTCTGATCGTTTGGATAAATAGTGACGAGACGTATATTACATCTACTTACTTACGAACTTAGATGCCAACGTTGTGGAATACGTTTATGGCGCTGTACGTATGAATCAGATTGCTTATAGTTAGGTGTCTAACGTCCTAATGTAAGTGGCTTTTTTTTTTTTTTTTGCTAACTTTAAAAGATTACAAAAAAAAATATCGGAAAAGACAATAGGCCTGTAGATTCTATTTAATAGGGAACCGAAGCAAATGGAAGGAGGTATTGAACGGAACACCTACACCCTGGCAGCTGTCACCAACGGGATGACTGGCAGGTCTGTTCTACATACATAGCTCCCAGCTTTTTCATATGCCCATCCAACGCCCACCATATACTAAGCCGAAATACCCTTATCACCATCCTCTGATAACCTTGATATAACCAATGTGCCTCTTCAGATTTCTTTAAATAACTACACTGTGGGGCAGATCTCCTACTATTATTTTTGTAAATATTTTCCAATTCTCTTAATAAATATTTTTCTAAATATTTATTAAGAGAGATTTAATTAATCCATGAATTATCGTGTCAGGAATCAAATATTGTTACGCATGCTTGGGCGCGTTTATTTATGTATAATTTCATTAAATCCCCAATCTATTTGATTTAATTAATTGCGGTGTTAAGCCTCAAAGCGGTTAACATATTATGTAGTTATGTCACATAGAACTTTCTGTTCTTTTCTTTGTATATCATATGTTATCGGAAGAGGGTACACATCAAGAATAGAATTTTCAAGTCTCTTAACAAAACCATTTTAAACAACCATGAAGAAATTAATTAGTTGCATTAATTTGTGGTTGTGACCCTCATCATTGTGATATGATAGGATATGGGGTTTGGCGCTCAAGAGGTTGGTTATTTGCGCCTTCTTGTATATCAGTTAAGGTTCCTAGTTTCTTTATTACTAATTTAGTTGTTTAACCTATTTTTACTTATTTGATTAGATTTTGGATGCCTTTGAGTTTGTGCTGTTCTTTTTCATCATTATTTACATAATTTTGTAAGTAGAGATTAGGGAGTTCCTAAGGGAACAAAAAATCTCACAGAGTATTATGTTTATTTGAAAATGGTGTAATGTTTCGTTAATGTTTTAAAGAAAAAAACATGTATTTTAAACAGGAATAACCTGGGAAAAACTAACGAAAACGCTAGAGGACGTAGTTTGAGTTGTTCACTCAATGTAAATATTTGCCTATTAAAATGATTTATCCGAGAACATTTCGTACCGTATGGGATACGTGTATATTATATATATATATATATATATATATATATATATATATATATATATATATATATATATCAACTAACTAAGCGTCACATCCAGATTGCTTTGTCAGGTCAACGCTACAACAATGATAAAAATGAAGGAATATACACACATATTTCGTTCATTAGGGGGCAAAGGGGTCTCCCGTGGTCTAGTGGCTAGCGCGCTAGATTCATAAGCGGGAGATGGCGGGTTCGATCCCCACCGGCGCCAGAAATTTTCTCATCTCAGGGCTCGCTGAAAAAATTCCTGGCTGCACCCTGGACGTCGGCGCTAATGGCCAAGATTTATGTAGATGCGCCGTAGGAAAAAAAAAAAAAAAAAAAAATTAGGGGGCAAAATTTCGTTAAACATCCAGAAAGAGTGACACTTTCCTAAAGGTTTCTTAAAGGTGTCTTTATGGTACGAAATGGAAACATGTCATGAAACGGCAAGATTCTGTGCAAAATACAGATAAAACAATTGGAACAAAAAGACTTTGAGATTATAGTCGTATTGACCCGATAAGCTTGTTATAACAAATATAGTATAGTAACCCCTGCATTGCTATTGTTTCTTAGTCTGAACAGCTTCTGCGCACAGTAAATTACTGCTAAAGTGGAACGAAGTATTGGAAAATATTGAAATAAAGAGGCTGCAATCCCAGTTTAAATTGCACCATTGCCCTTACGACCCCCCGGAGACAAGTGGGATTGGAAAGAGGCCATATGTAGGAAGAACGGGATGAAACCACCACAAAAGGAAAGATAGACCCCCTACTCTCCCGGGAGATGGGACCTTCCCTTAGAATAACTATACCCGGGACCCTCTCTTTCTAACCTAACTCTGACTTATGAACCGCAATTCTTTCCTACTCGTCCTTTAGCCAGGCCTGGATACTTCCTTCGTGCAGCCTATATATATATATATATATATATATATATATATGTATATATATATATGTATATATATATATATATATATGTATATATATATATATATATATATATATATATATATATATATATATATATATAATATATAAGACTAAAGTACTCCCTTTTAATAAATTATTATGGTCCTTAACGGTGGGGATTAACTCGGTAGAACAACACAATCAAAATTATACAATAAAAAATTATTTCACACAATATAAACAAAAAATAAAATATTTTCATTAAAAAATACATACTCTTATATTTTCGGATAAATGTGTGCAGTTCTAAATGTGTAATGAGTCTTTAAATGTATGAGCTATCGTCAGTTGGTATGTCATGTTCAGTCGTAAGGAATGGGTAATTTCCTACGTTGTCTACAGTCAGTCAGTATACGTTTAACAGTTTCAATTCTGTTGCATAGTCTACACGTGGGTCTAGTAAAGTGTGTCCTATACGAAGCCTGGATTAAATTACATTGTCTCATCGAGGGAATTGTTCTTTTACTCCAGTTTACGTTCTTGATTGCCCTTAATTTGCAATTAGTTTTCAACCATTTCCGCAGTCCAATTTAGCTCTTGAACAGGGTCTTTACTGCACGAAAAGCAAGAAGAAGTCATGAATTTTGAAACTGTCTTCTGCGCCATCGTAATTGTCACCATTTTCGTACGGTGACTCAAATCTATCTGCCCTGGCGAGAATTATGCTTAGTAAAACTAAGTCAGTTTCACTATCTCAGTTTTCTTTTATATGTTAATGTAAAAAATGAAGGAAAAATCTACTATTTTTTTTTTATTATTAATTTTTTTTTTTTAGCTCCCGTCACTCCACTATCCAACAATGCATCAGCGTTGTCGACACAATATCCTACGCGCTCGAATGTAAAAACTACTGCACGAGTGCCTTCCTCGACGTCGCCCAAGCGTTCGATCGGGTTTGGCACCCGGGGTTTTTATACAAAGTAAAGCGTATTTTTCCTCACACATATTACCTTCAATCCTACCTCTCGCATCGTTCCTTTCAAGCAAGGCTGGTACTACCTTGTCCTCCTCCCGACCCATATCCTCAGGCGTCCCACAAGGCAGCATCCTAGGTCCTGTCCTTTACCTCCTGTATACGGCAGATATCCCTACCCACCCATCTACACATATAACAACCTAAGCCGATGATTCAGCCATTTTTTCCTCTTCCCCCGATCCCTCTACAGCTTCTCAGCAATTACAGGAGCACCTTGAGTCTGTCGAGAAAGGTGCACCTTGTGGAAAATCACAGTGAATCCTGAAAAATGCTGTCACGTAACATTTACTCTTAATAAGAGCACTTGCCCTCCAGTCTTCATATGCAACAGTCAACTTCCTGTATCTAATGAGGTGCGTTACCTGGGACTTCTACTAGACAGCAGACTCACATGGAACCCACACACACGACTAAAAAGACAAGAGCTGAACAGGAGATTTGGACTCTTAAGACGACTACTTGGACCTACTTCAAAGCTTACGACACACAACAAACTCACTATATACAAAACTATAATCAGACCTATCTGGACTTACGGACTTGAATTATGGGGAACAGCAAAACACTCAAACATACAACGAATACAAGCATTCCAATCCAAAGTCCTTCGAAGAATAGTTAATGCTCCCTTTTATGTCTCCAACAAAACCCTACACAACGACATAAATATCCCCTTCGTAAAAGAACTCGCAACATCCAGATTCCTAACGTTTCATTCCAAATTGTCATTCCACCCAAATCCTAGAGGTCAATCCCTATCCACTCGGACCCATCCTAAAGACCTTCCCAGGAGGCTTAAGAGACTTGGGCCCCGTGACCAGCTACCCTAGCAGCGGTTTAAAACAGTGAAAACATAAATGTTAGCATATATTAGGAAGTGCCAATAATGATTGGCTCCTTCCATATACTATTCACTGAGATGTACGCAAGACGATCACAATTAATTATTGTACTATATAAATTGTACAGATTTTAAATAAACGATTATTAAAAAAAAAAAAAAAAAAAAAAATTATTAATTTTTTGTGCATCGGCTGCTGAAGCCATTAGGACTAAAACGCTGCCATTAAATGGGATTTTATTTGACATACAGTTTCAAGCATTACATTAAACATTAAAGAAGTAAAATAAATAAATCCACTATAATTATTCATCTGGCCTGGTTTCACGAAACGATCTTGCCTTGTCTTCAATCGTAAAAGTTAATAACATGTGAAAACCTTCATCCAAATTATCATTCAATAAAACCTGTATTGGACTAAGTTCTTTTTGCAGAAGCCTATAATATTCACCATGCTCAACATAAGACACTGATTGGTTTTTGGATGATTGAACCATTTCATTACGTCAGGATATAGAGACACCATACATAAACATCAATAACTCTTTTTTTGATAATTTTGGACAAAATGCTTTTAACTATTCATTGATTGCTTGAATAGTAGGTATTCTGCTAGGAAACGCATGTTTTACCTGAACTACCTTCACCTCAAAATGCTTTTGTATGTCACCTATATACTTATTTATTTTTTTGCGGCGCACCGACAACTGGGCCATTAGCCCCGACATTTTGATAACTCATAATGAAACTAATATTCGTTTATTAGCGAATTACTTTCCACGCACAATATAATATTTATCACAAAACAACCATATTTAAGGTAGGAAAGTAGGAAAAGTACATTACAGTTTAAATGGGCTGTGAATGACCGATAGAGTGCCATTTATATTAATAATACACAATTAGATATTGAGTAATGAATGAGAGCATAAATAACTAGATAAAAGTTCAGTTCAGCACCTGTTCCCGATTATTTACTTCGGGAAGAAAGCCAGCAAAATAAGTTTTGTCTTCAATAAGGAGATGGAAGTTATTCAGCTGAATTTTTTTCTAATTATATATGTTGTCTTATTTAGTCCATTCATTGAACATTAATAATTTAATTGAATATCAGATTGTGGTTTTCAATCTATCTAGGCGTTAACCTTTTTTCTTACTTCTTAAGCTTTCGAACTATCATCTCTCTATTTATCACTAAATTCACATTTTTTTTTCGACTTATTTAATCATTAATATGCGCCTCTTCTTTGGCGTTTTGCATTTTGTTCACATTTTTTCAATAGAAGACAATTAAAATTGTCTGTTAGCTGAACACTGACCTTTAAAAAATGGATTCAATAACTAAACATATCTTTCAAGGACATTCGTCCCCATAAAAAAATTATCCATTTTGTAACCAGACCACGTAGAAACAAATATACTCCACCTACACAATTATACACATTAGTAAAACTGGTTTTTTTTTTCGCGGCTTATGTTTTTCTCGTCAACGCGACCGTCGCGACAGCAGGATGACGCCATAAGCGGAATTTCCTCTCTTTATATAGGAAAAAAATGCTAAAAGAGTAATGTCTACAGTTTGAATATTCGATTTCTCAATAATTCGCTTCTGTCTTTTAAAGTATTGATTAACACCTTCATAATATTACCGTCATTTGGGATGAGTTTGGACACATTTTCCAGGTTTTCTCGTAATACCAAAAGACATAAGTTTTATAAAAATCTGGAAAAATTAATGTGTGAACCCTTAACCTTCCTCTATCGAATAGTGTCTTTTGTTTTTTGAATATCTAAAAAATTTTCAATTTTTTTTATTGCTAAAATGTGTCCGAACTCACCCCTACGTGTGGGGTGAGTTCGGACAGCCTTTAATTTTTGTAAAAATCTAAACTTAAACTGTAGTCGAAGTGAGTTCGGTCATAATTAACGATATTCTGAAGATTCTTTTCTATAATATTTTTTAGATTTATAAAATATTCTTTAAATTTTTCCTTATCCACTTCTGCTCTACATCTTTTGATGCTTTGTGTAATACGTTCCATTAATGGCTGATTCCTTTTCATAAAGCCGTCAAACCATTCCAGTCTGGGCTTGATGTCTTAAAATCTTGCGATATTTTTCCTGACCCATCCAAATATGTTTTAATGATTTGGGGAATATCTTAATCGAGTTAATGGAAAATCACATTCAGCTGCAGGAAAATCCTTTTTGGTATTTTTTTTCTTCTTTACTAAATTTAGTTTAGCCTCCACTTTTTTCTGGTGTGCATTCCTCTAAATATATCATTTAAAGTCGATTTATGTATTTTGTTGAACAACAAGTTACATAAATCGATCCGGTGCCTCTCTGAGTCGTCTTCTTTGTTTTGACATCGTCAATCACATTTTTCAAAGCCTCTTTGGAATAAATACTGTTTTCCTTTACGTCAAGAGGACGCAGGTATAATTGATGCATTTCCGAACTCACCCCACGGTATGCGAGTTTTTTACTTAAACGAGAAAAAAAAGTTTTTGAACAAAAAAAATAAATATATTTATTTATGTATCATTAGACAACATATAAACCTACTATTCAATATGAAAAATTAGGGTTTAATTACTTACATAGTCTCTACACAAATGTTTGTTTCTAGCATTTCGAAAATCATGGAAATTACAACTCACATTAAAATATTCGTTACTCACTTCAAAGTGTTCTCACGGCGATTTCGGTTTAACTACATGGGAAAAATGTAATATCGATCGTATTTGTCAGGCCAAATATGTCCCTAAAGAAAACAAATGCTCAAGGTCACGTGATTTCCTGCGCCATGCACTGCTGTCCGAACTCGTAGTACTACTGTACTACTCGTAGTACAGGTTCTCGGCACAGGCTTTTTGATAAATAATGCAACAAATAGAATATTTATTCAATAGTGTCCTGTTTGAGGAGAAAATGATGTCATCGAGATAATATCCTATTTGCAGTTGTTTTTTTTTTTTACGTTAACAATATTCCGAACCGTACGTTAGTTAAATTACCTCTATTGTTAAGTTTTGTTTTCAATATCATTTAAATTATTTCTTTTTTTCAGAAAAAACAATGGCTCGACGAACACAGTATGATATTGATGGAGCATCCTATATATAGGTAAGCATAAAATAATTAAGATATTAAATTTTAAGGAAAATGTTTAGTATTATTATGTAAAAAAAAAAAAAAAAACTATATACACTACTATTTAAGATGTATAATATGATATCATTATAAGTTTGTCATAAAAATATATTATCATCTCTGGTAATAATTTCAGACAAAAGGTGATGGTTAAAAAATAATGGTAAGAAAATTCAGATTGACTTTTATGGCATAGCGATTGTGACATTCGGCTGCTAATTTTTATGGATATCTGAGTTTAAGGGTAACTACGACATTCTTACTTCCATTAATTAATACTGAAATCTAATTTCATGCAATATTTTTGGTAAAATCTAAATATAATTTAAGAAAGGCGCAGCAAGTTTACTTATGCATCCAATAAAATAAATATCGGATTATAATCTGTTAGGTATATAAAATTAAATTCAAATATGGCTTTCAGATACTCAGAAAACATGAACATACATTTTTTTTAATAGATAAACATATAAGAATATAAATAAAAATAAATATTTTAGTATTTTCAAACATTTGAAAATAATAAATTAAATTTTATTTGATCTAAACAAAGCATAAATTTTTAATTTATTATAAATTGTGTATTAAATTTATCCCATTTTAGTTTTTAATTCTATATTTGCTCTTTTGTGTTTGTTTAAGTGACCATTTAAATGCTTTAGGTCTTTGATTGATAGATATCTTTTATTTTTGCTTGCATCAAAATAGTTGAGTGCAAATCGGCAAAGTGTTTTAGCCATATTCAGTTTATGTAAACGCATAACGGGATATTTAAGTTTTGTGAAATTTCTTAATTTTCTACTATTCATGCATAAAATTTGAATAGAATTTAGTGTTGATAGATAACTCAGTAAAGGGGTTTAAAAGCATATACAGTGGTACAAAATATTTTTTAAAAATTAGGCGATTTATTGAGGTACATGTCCTTAGGCTTAATAGCTCTGAAGAACTATTTTTAATTTTTATCGGAACTACATGTTTTAGAAAATCCGCCTCTCAATGTTGTATGTGTTGTGCAGCCGCCTTTGGAAAACTTTAAACCTTTAAAGCTTTAAATAAAATACATTCTTTGGAATATTGTTAAGATTAAAACAGAATGAAGTCTTATTTCATTTAGTTTAATTAATTCTAACCAATTAGGAAGTACAAGTACTCTGCAGTATGACGTATTCTGTCTCTTTTTCTTTTTATCTCTCTAAAATCCAGATGTACAAGGACAAACTTTGTTCGTGTATCAGAAGTAAAAACAAGCCAGAGAGATTATTTGTTAAAGATATTAAAAAATGAAGAACAATTAATCCTGCGCCAGTTTTTAAAGTTTTAGTAGTTGAGAATATAAGTGGTGTAAGTCAGTTTGAACTATTTTTTTAACGCTTTGTTTCTTTTGTTAAAAAATTATATTTTACATCTACAACCTAATGATAGACGAAATTTCTATTATTTCCAAAATAACAATTTTTTATTTGTTTAGGCCCTGGACGACTTGAAATGATAAATAAAAGATCTTCGTTTTTCAAAAGAACCTTTTTCACATTGTAGATACAGCCTCGACTCTTCTGCTTAAAAGACATGTACATACTGCACTGAAAAAACAATTTAAAATCAACTTTTTCCTGAAGTTCAGAAATGAGCATTCTTCTATTCAATCGTGCATTAGGACTACAACAGTAATAATAAAATCATTCATTAATGGTGTCTAACAATATTTTAGATCCATTCAATGAGGGGAATATTTTTCTAGAGTAGGGTTAAAATGTATAAATAAAAGTATTGAATAATTAATTTCCCCTGTGCAGAATGATAGCTTATAATAACATTCACGGATATTTAATAATTTTTTTTTTTTTAAATTTCAGGATATTCTACGTTTCACATGATTCGCAAGACCTGAAGATTTTCAGTTATATCGCACGAGATTCAAGCAACGTATTTAAATGTAGTGTATTCAAGTCAAGTAAAAAGGTAAGACTTACTTATTTTATTTCTTTAAAAATATTTTTAATATTAGTTTTTTATGTTTGAAACTCATTTTTTAAGCTAAAATATGGATTTATTGCGTTCATCCAGTCAGTTTCTATACAGTTTCATCCTAATATAATTAATATTGTTAAGCCATTTGTATACCTCATGGATTGAAACCCCCATGACAATTGGCATTATTGGTGCTAAAATAGCCTTACTGTCCTCGTCGAACCTATTTCGCACTTGTATGTCTAGTTATGTACTAAAACTCATTTTCTGATAAATTAATTTACAAGTCACAGTAATGATATAAACCTCTAATGTAATGAAACAAACTCTACTTAAAAAATTGAAACTCTACTTTTTCCGATTGAGTTGGTCTTATCAAAAGGTTTCGAATTGTACTTTTCATGAAAAATAACCTCCCATATCTCTTAGATATACGTAAACAATACAATTATATATTTTGACGAGATTATATTGTGATTGCAGATCGGTTTATAGTTAATTCATTACATACTTGCTTAATATATCAAAGAGGTAAACTAAAATTGAAGAATCGCTGACGTTTCGTGTTGTTGTTATTTATAAATTTTGATATAAATCATTAAGTAATTTAATCTTTTTTCTGTCTGCCCTTACTGTGGTATAATGGATATAAGCTCAAATGCTGATGATTCACGATGTAATGGTTAGAATGGACCCTGAGTTTTTTGGGGACGGGATAGAGGGCCCATTAGACGAAATCCTAATTCATCATGGCTGCTTAGAAAGGGTTTCAACCAATAGAGCCCCGTTTTCTGACATTAAAATCCTAGGATGTCGTTAGTGCAGCAGTATTAATCTGGAAACTAGAAATTGTTTTGTAGCCTTGTTATGCGAGCACTCTATTATTTTCAATGACGGATATTTGAATTTTGATAAAGGCACATGGATATTTGATACTAAAAGCAATATTAGAGGCAACAGTTGCATACCTTTTGAATAATTCTTTAAAGGGTGGTCCTAAAGGCAGAAGACGAAAATAGGTCGAAAATAGGTCTATCGTCGAAAATAGATAAAATCTTACTCTTGCCCAAAGAAGCAAAATTCGATGATGAAATATTAGGCTGTGCAATTAGGTAACCTTTCTAAATATTTTAATCTCATTTGGGACTACAAATAAAACGAAGAAAACGTAGGCAAATAAAAAAAAATCCGTCACGAAGAAGCTGCATAAGTTTCTTAAATTCTTGAGGAAAATCTTGAAGTTATATTGTCATACTGCGAATATCAACGAATCACGGGTTCTTACTCGGATTTGATTTTCACTATCAAAATGCAATATTTTTGACATTAATATTCAATTTAAAAATAAAACAGACGTTAATACAACAATATAAGATGCCTGATGATGAACCTGGACAGGTTCGAAACGTCGCTAATATAAGTTAATGTTTTAAGCAATATTTTGGGAGCAACCCCCTAAAGGAAAGAAGAAGTTTCTTCAAGAATCCATTGTTCCTTCCTCACCCTCACCATCAACTTACATATATTCCACAGAAGGTTGGTATCGTACGCAGCATTCCTCGATAATTTTCGTAAAATAGCTCATAAATATAAAATAAACATGAATAGTATTTTGTAATGAACGCCTGACTAATTTATTAATTTTATTTAATTTAACTAGTAGCCTTCCACCGTCCAAGTCATCGCAATCATTATAGTCTTTGGCTTTATTAATACCAGTGAACCAGAAGGACTTCCTCATTCTTAGACTTACCCCTGAGGAAGCTAGTAGCATGACTAGCGAAACATCGGCAAATAAGTTAATGGCACGTTCAATACCCCAAGGCTGTAATGTTTGTAAATTTTTATTTAATTTTGTTCTGGAGTAAATCCCAACTTGCGAAAGGCCTATTTTGTTTTTATTTGCGTCAAACGTTCTTCATTGGTTTGGCCTTATGTCGACCGACTTTCGTTGCAAGGAAATATTGTACAAATATTGGTTAGTAAGGGCAAATTAATAATTTTGTTCTGGAGTAATCTCCTATTCCTAATCAACCGATTTAGGTTATTTTTATCCTACACTTTAAATACTCACGATAACAACAATTACGGGAAATTCGTAATTTTGGTATGGAGTAACTCCCGTAGATAGCGCGATTTTGTTGTTTAACAAACTCGTTCAATCGTTTACTACTTGTACCAAGTTTTATGGCGAAAAAACAACAAGTGTGGACCCTATTGTTATAAAAAAAAAACATCCTCAGGACGGCAATCTCTACAGCTACAATCCTTCAAAAAGTGGCAAACGAAAACGGTGTTATGAGTATATAACATAAACCGAAATATAAACACCTGATTGCTAAATTTCGGACCACAACAACCCTGTAGTTCTTACCAATTAAAAAGTCGTACAAGTAAAAAAACATCAAGCACTATCATTTTATTATACTTTTTTGTTGTGGGAAAGAAATACTTCTAAGGCCTCTAAGACCACCAAGTTCCAAGTCATATTTATTTGGTTCCACTCTGACGGCCGATGCTACTGTTCAGATGTTAATGTAATACACAAATCATCCACAAATCTGGAACGAATTGACCCAGAGGGGCTTTGAAGAAAACTAATGCACGGCAAGAGGACCCACTAGCTTGATGACGTTTAGACGAGTAGTGTACTGACTGAGGCGAGTAGAGTAAGCTGTTTGTGGAAGCTATAGTCATTCATAGACTTATACCGCGAATGAATGAAAGAATGCACATAACAGAAAGGGGGGGGGTGTATACAACTGCCTTGAGAAAGGATATCGGTCTCAACCGAATTGTATATTCGCTAATTGTTACCAAATAAATGTGTCTTGGTTTCAAAAACATTATTGAGTTTAGAAGCTTTGCTAAAAAAAGTAATTCTACGGATATAGATAGACTCACTGTATCTTTCAAAGACGTTTGAAGAATATTATTTATAAATTTTACATATTTACCATTTTTTTAAAAAAAATACTAAAATACTGGGCTATTATCCAGTAAATATTTATGGATGCAATTAGACAAAATAAGAATAAAGGTAACTCAATTTATAATAGGGCAAATCCAAAAATATGTATTACAATTCTAGTTAGATTCATCCAAAAAGTTTGACTTGCCTTATTTTATGGCTTGAAGAAAGTTTAAATTTAATTCGCTGCAGCGTTATATATGATATACAGGACGGGAGCGGCACTCTACTCCCCTGCAGGACACTTTCCAGCTGGGCATTATATATTATCTCGATGGTTACTGTCCTCTTCTGCAGTCCTTGCCGCAATCATAAATAAAGTCTGTTCATGCTAAACTTTACTGGGGTGCTTACTTTTTTGTGAGCTCTGGAGATTTTCTAAATAAATAAATCTGGATTAGTTACTGCTGAAGATAATATTATTGTGGGGAAGGGTCTCTCAGATTATTGGAGAATATTTTTACTGGGGGATAGTTCCAACCAGTAAAAAGTCCGACTCGCAGGAACTGCATCATCTTAGCGCGGTTCCGTTCTTATCCCTAGTCTCATTTGGAAAGATTAAAATAGAAACAGTTATTATTTTCGTTCCACCTTTCTTGAAAGGTCTTGATTTATGATCTTACCTGTATGGGTATGGGGGGTCGGCCAACCCCAGAAAGGCCCCCACTTAATGGCAAGTTACAAGGTCTTTGAATCTCTCTCCTGGAAAGCTATATTTCTAACAATAAATAATAAATTTTTCTTCTTTTAAAGTTTTTCATAGCCTGTTTTATTGTCAAATAGATTATCCAACTATAAGCAATTAAAAAATAACAAGGAATAAAAACAGACAAAAAGAACCGTTCGAATAAACGAAATCAATTACTTTAAAGTTATAAGCACTTATTTCTCCGATTGACATCGCCTCATCAAAACTTTCTTCGGAACCTTTTTTGTAGAACATTTAGTGAGCTTTCGATAGGTAACCTTCCGCTTACCAAGATTCTCAACCGTTTTCGAGATATTAAGGAAAGTATACAAAGTTACCAAAACTTTTCATGTCTGTAAATAAAATATTTTATTCTAACCCTTTCTTAACTTGAAACGTAACCAAAATTTCAACATATTAGTTTTGTTGAAATTGGAACATGCAGAAAATGTTTCAACTGAATCCCATGATTCTAAGTACCCACACCAAAAACGTTATTCAACAACTATTTTTCCAATTTTCTCGAAACGGTTAAAGCTATCGCCTTAAAAATGGTTTCATTCGTTTTAGCGCGGTTCCTCCCTCCCCCATAGGGAGGAACCCCGCTTATAAGGTTGATACAATGAAACAATCCGGAAGTGCCGACTAGAAAATTTCGCGTTTCAGAACCCCTAGAGACCGAAAATAACGGTGGTTCAAATTTGTATATATATATATATATATATATATATATATATATATATATATATGTATATATTTATATATATATATATGTATATATTTATATATATATATATATATATATATATATATATATATATATATATATATTTGTCTGTTCGCTCATTTCTGGCTTCCCTGATGGTCCGATTTTGATGAAATTTGGTACAAAAATCCGTCGTCCAATTTGAAAGGTCAAGTTCGTTAACCAGCAAAATCCGCCCACTGGAAGATGGCGTTTGGGGCGAAATTCGCGCAGAAAAAATCGTAACGCTCACGTTTTTGAGTTCATAAGCTTGTAAGTACTCGTTTTATAGGCTTCTTGGGCTAAGAAAACGAATGAAACCATTTTCAAGGCGATAGCTTTAACCGTTTTCGAGAAAATTGGAAAAATAGTTTTTGAATACCGTTTTTGGTTTGGGTACTTAGAATCATGGGATTCAGTTGAAAAATTTTCTGCATGTTCTACTTTCATTAAAACTAATATGTTGAAATTTATGTTACGTTTGGAGTTAAGGAAGGGTCAGAATAAAATATTTTATTAACAAACATAAAAAGTTTTGGTAACTTTGTATACTTTCCTTAATATCTTGAAAAAGGTTGAGAATCTTGGTAAACGGAGGAATACCATTAGAAAGCTTACTAAATTCTCTAAAAAAAAGGTTCTAATGAAAGTTTTGATTAGACGATGTCAATCGGAGAAATAAGTGCTTAAAACTTTAAAGTAATTGATTTCGCTTATTCGAACTGTTCTTTTTGTCTGTTTTTATTCCTTGTTATTTTTTAACTGCTTGTAGTTGGATAATGTATTTGATAATAAATCAGGTTAAGAAAAATAAGAAAAACAATTTAATCTCAGAGATATGGATTTCCAAGATAGCTTTTCAAATGCCAAGCGGGGTCCTTCCTAGGGCTGGATACCCTGGATGGGTATCCAGGTAAGATCGTAAATAAGACCTTTCTTGAAAGTAAAGATGGAACTGTCAACTTTGGTCCTCCTCTGCCTCCCGGCACTTTCATTGCTGACGAAGGCTACCAATGAGTAGTCAAAACGTCCTAAATATAGATTTTTTAACAAAAATCGTATAGAGGTTTCTTTAGCCGAATCCCAGCCATTCCATCTTTACTTATCACCTCGACGGCTAACTATCTAATCTTCATGCTTTCTAGAAATGTGGACCCAAAATAATAACAGCTTCTATTTTAATCATTTTAAATGAGTCTAGAGATAAGAACAGAACCGCGCTAAGATGATGCAGTTCCTGCGAGTCGGACTTTTTTTTTTAGGCCAAGAAGCCTATAAAACGAGTACTTGCAAGCATATTAAGTAAGTGCAACGATTTTTTCGCTCGAATTTCGCTCCAAAAACCATGTTCCGGTCGGCGGATTCTGCTGGTTAACGAACATGACCCTTGAAATTAGACGAAAGATTTTCGTAGCAAATTTCATCAAAATCGGACCATCAGGGAAGCCAGAAATGAGCGAACAGACAAATATATATATATATATATATATATATATATATATATATATATATAAATATATACATATATATATATATATATATATATATATATATATATATATATATATATATACAAATTTGAACCACCGTTATTTTCGAACACTAGGGGTTCTGATACGCAAAATTTTCTAGTCGACACTTCCGGATTGCGTTATGAGGTCAACCTTATAAGCAGGGTTCCTCCCTATGGAGGGAGGGAGGAACCGCGCTAAAAGAATTATTATTATTTATAGAAATATTTTTTTATTTATTAATTATTGGCATTAAGACAATTTTTCTAACGATTCTAGCTGTGTCGAGTAGAACTGCTTGCTGAGATAATATTAAGTGTTCCTCTGACAATTTCAGATACTTGGTGGGACTGACTGCAGTATTCGGTATCAAACCACTGCAATGGTCGAAATGAAAACTGCGGTAACTCTAGCAGAATCGAATTTATAGAGATATTTTAACGCAATGGCCAAGTCTTGATATTTTCGCAGCTTTTCGGTATATACTTTTCGGATATATATATATATATATATATATATATATATATTTATATATATTTATATTACCGTTTTTCTTGAATCTTGAACCATCTGCATTTCTTGCCGCCTCTTCCACCATCGTCGAGTCACCGCCATGAGTTTTTCATTTTCCTTCCTACAAAGAGCTAGACCTTCCCCCCGTAAAAAATCACAGTTGTCAGATTTCTCAGAATGACAGCCTAAAGGAAAATGTAACCACATATTTGCCCAGAGTTGGTTCATTATTATGTATGTATGCTCAGGACCAGGCCCTAACAGTAAGCAATATGAATAAAACAAAGTTTATCAGGAATAACAGGGTGCCTCTTGAATTTCTAAGCGAAGTACCATTGTAGAGAGAAGCTGTAACTCGCAGGCAATATATAAAGTATTGCCTCCTCCTTGAATACACCCTTCCTGAGTGCTTTACCATACATAATACATTCTCTTGGGTAGGATTAAATCCATAGACCTCTTCTCCGATGCCCTCCTAGATATTGGCAATTCATGCATTATTATAAGTCATCTGCGGCTAATTTGAATTACAGATCTTTTGGGATTTATTGAAATATATTTTTCAAGTATTTTGGTAAAGAAGCAAGAACGCGTCAAAATAAAGTAATAGGAAGAAATTGAAAATGTCTTTTATGACTGTAATATACAATGACAACAGTTAAATAGCGATGGTCACAAGAAATAACTTGCTAAGCTCATAATCTCAGCTTTTATCGGCAGCTCTTTAAGAAAGAAAACATACTGTTTACGAAATGCCAAGAATCACTCATCTTATAAGTCTGAAATGATCAAGGCTTTGAGTTAATGACTTTTTGTTACTCACTTTCCATCCTTGAGTGAGTTTTAGTAGATAAATCGTAGTGGATTTAACTCATTATTTTCCACTGGCCAACTTATTCCCACTGACCAATTTATATAGAAGCCATAAAATTACCATTTTTCCATGTAGTCCTTAATGCTTGGATAAGAAAATTTTACTATTTTTGCTGGAACCTTTATATTAAATTTATAAATAAACGACTTTAATCCCTCAAATTTTGGATTAAAAACAGATTTTGTCAACTGGAACTTCCCCTCCCCCACCCTCTAAAGTAACCATAAGTAGAAGACCATCCCAAAAAAAAACATAAATGTGAAATAGAGGCCAAGTTCCTGCCCCACAAAGGAACACTCCCTTCCTCAAAAATATCCCCTCCTAAAACCCCCCAAAAACGCCTTACCATTCTACACTCCAAAAAAGTAGTATGAGTTGGTGTATTAATTCAACCAAAAATATTTGCCAATACAGGAGATGATACAAGAAAGAAATGTCCAAGTCCATTACTTGGAAGACCTCATAGTTACTTACTAAGAACAGTAAAGACACTTCAACTGGCCTTTAAAAACAACAATAAAAATACTTATATCCAGTTACTAAAATATCACTTTCCTCAACCAGGTATAATCTTAAACTTGGCAATGTTTAGTTTTTCTCTAAAGATAATTTCGGCACAAAAAAAAACATTGCCAAGTTTAAGAATATACCTGGCTGAGGAAAGTGACATTTTAGTAACTGGATATAAGTATTTTCATTGTCGTTTTTACAGGTCAGTTGAAGTGTCTTTACTGTTCTTAGTAAGTAACTATGAGGTCTTCCAAGTAATGAACTTGGACATTTCTTTCTTGTATCATCTCTTGTATTGGCAAATATTTTTGGTTGAATTAATACACCAAATCATACTACTTTTTTGGAGTGTAGAATGGTAAGGCGTTTTTGGGGGGTTTTAGGAGGGGATATTTTTGAGGAAGGGAGTTTTCCTTTGTGGGGCAGGAACTTGGCCTCTATTTCACATTTATGTTTTTTTTTGGGATCTCATTACTTTTTTCTAAGTATTAAATAGAATTTAGTTGCTGCATACCTACTGGCTTTTGTACTTCATATAAAACCAGGGTCTTTCGATTCTGCATAAGGTTCTCCTTACTGCTTGATATTTGATACCAATTATCAACCTACATACATCTAATCACTAGACTAGAAAAGTTAGAAGCTCTTCCAGATGACATTACTCTAGAGGACAAATTGATTGCTCTCTTAACTAAACTATTACACTGTAAAACACAGGAACCTTATCCCGAGGATAAAGATCACAATAGGGAAAGTGCAGAAGGCCTTCAAGAAAAATATAAGAAACAAAGACGATACATTTTGGGTTTGTAATCCTAAACTTTGTAATTTAGATGGCTCGACTCTGAAAAACTTAGTATCTGCTTTGAAGTATATTATGCAGTGAACCCCTACGACTTTATTTACTACATTTGAGAAAGAAGTCACAACTGTTTTTGTTAAGATATGTCGAAATGTTTTTTAAAACATCAAATATAGGTTCTCCTTACCAAGACGATTCATTTGATACCCCACATGATGGGTTTCAGAAGGAATGATGGCATTTCGATGGAACAAAAAGTAAAAAAAACGTCATAGGTAATATGACACTCCCGTATCAAGACCTACCTGCGTGCCAAGTTTGGTCAAAATAGGCCAAACGGTGTGAATTTGTATGAGGAACAAGCATACATACAGACAGCTGAAAGTCCTTTTTTACCTAGCCTAGTGCATTCCCCGGACCAAGGCCTACCGGTCGGCCAAGTTTGGTGAAAATCGGTCAAATGGAGTGAATTTGTGTAAGGAACAAACATGCAGACAGACGGCTGATAGACGATTTTGACTGGCCTATGAAACTACCCGGAGAAAGACCGACATGTGTGTCAAATTTTGTCAAAATCGGTCAAACGGTGTGTATTTGTATAAGGAACAAACAGACAGACAAACAGCTGATAGACAATTTAACCTAGCTTATGATTCTCCCCGTATCAAGACCCATTTGTGTCCCAAGTTTGGTCAAAATCGGTCAAACAGTACGGATTTGTAAGAGGAATAAACATACAGACAGACAGCTGGTATAAGATTTTTACCGAGCCTATATGCGTCTAATTGTTTCTTAAAACATCAAATATAGGTTCTTCATACCGAGACAATTTATTTGATACCCCACATCATGGGTTTCGGACGGAATGATGGGTTTCCGAAGGAAGTAAAAAACTGGCACGCCCCGCCCCGGAAGCGGAGTCAAACACAACTTTTCGCGATTTTTCGATTTTTTCCTTTAATAACGTCTTCATATCTATCTTCATGCAAAATTTCAAGTCCCTAGCATCATGGGAAGTGCCTAATAATTTTGATGAGTCAGTGAGTGAGTGAGTCCTATAAATCCCGATTTTCGATCGCTTATATCTCAGAAACTATTCGATGTAGATTTATGAAATTTTCCAGTTTTACTCACATCTAGTAGTACAATACCTGTGTAAAATTTCATAACTTTATCTTTACCTGGTTGAAAGTTATGAGAGGGTAAAAATCGGCTCTAAGACCACCTGTAATATACACACAGTATGCTTAGGCCGGAACTTGGCCTGGCGCACTACCGTGCGCCTAGATTTACTTGAGCAAGTGCCCATGCCTTTTTGTATATTACAGGATAAAATAAATATTTGTATTATAAATTATTTCGGGGAGGGGGTGAATAAGTACTTGTCTTGAATAAATTTATCAGGCATCAGGCCTATACTGGATACAAAAATAAGATAACCTACCGATTGATAATCCGTCCTATATTATAAATGGTTATATTTATAAATGCGCTTTGAAAATTAAATAAAGAAGATTTACCTAATGGTTCAAAATGAATCCTGTAGCCACTGTTCCACTCGCAGTATGGGAAATAAATTAAATACAAAAATAATAATAACTTCTCAGTAATTCCTGACTGCTGAAATATTGTTATTATTTTATATCTATTTATGAATATTCTCTTTCATTTTACAAAAACCTCTTTAAAACATTATTTCAGCTATTGAATATATATAAATCCAATTTCCATTATTCAATATCTCTCTTAATGGACATTGATATTTGAATACTGAAAACGTAAAACGTATTGAGCTCCTTTTATGCGTAGTTAACATTTCATTTATTTCAGCATGATAGTTTTTATATTGCTAACATTGCTTGCATTTGACGTTTATTATTTACTGCCGTTCCTATTTAAATTATACGTGTTGCATAATTTATTTATTTTAATTTTAAGCGCCTTTTCTATTACCACATATATTTGGTCATATTATGGCTCCCTTCAGGGACACTTATTTTTATGAAATACTCACTATAACTATGGGTTCACTGGAAAATCTAAGCCGCGTACTTATATAACTCCTATAATTCGCCCAGATTTATGTCTTCTCGAGCCTGGAGAAGAAAATGTAGAAGTTGCTGGCTATTCAACGGAATAACGCATATTCGAAGAACTCTCTCTCTTTCTATGTATGTATATATATATATATATATATATATATATATATATATATATATATACATACATAAAATTAAAGTAAAAGTATTTCCAATTGGAGCAATAGTGAATGTAGATCTTAGTGAGTACGGCAAGTTAATATTTTTTACAATCAAATCAATTTTATTTGGCCTAATACAAACGTATTAAACAGAAAAGCATGAATATTTTTAAAACGGTGTGTACTTGAAAATAAAATTTTATTTGACCGACTATGACTACACATAGTTAAAATTACTTTTATAAACAGAGTTATATCCAGATATTTCAGTAGGTAACGCACTAATGAACCAGGTTTCAGTAAATATGGCACCATATAATTACTTACAAATTAACATAATCTGTACTGATACATTTAAATTTTTCATCATGCATTTTTTATCAACATCATCGTAGCGCAAACCTATAAGTAATTGTTATTTTTTGGTTTACAGTACATTTAATGATTGTTGCTGCATGTTAAGTTAATTTTTTATATTCCACTCCATTTTTTAGGTACACTATATATCTGTATATGATATTGTAATTATTATTGAAACTTTGAAGTATTTACATATGTTCTGCTCCATAGACAGCCTTAGAAAGAAAAAATGATATAAATTAGCATCGTTACTAGTTAATACAGGATTCATTATTGTTGAATTAATTTAAAGCATAGATCAGTCCCGTAAGAGGCCACGAGGGCCCTGAGGGGCAAATACTGTAGAGGTATCTGATTCATGACCACACGGCACACTAGGGAGATAGTGTGGTCAGTACTATGCTCCGGCTGATTTTCCCCTTTGCTGCTTCGACTGATAGAGTCATTAGCACCGAGGTACCCATTAATACATTTATTAAAGGCTGGATTGGCCTATGGACGGCCTGGGAGGCCGAATTCAACCCTCGAACGAAGACATTAGAAGAAAAAATCTTTAGTACTTGCTCGGAATTTGAACTCAGGACCTCAAACTGAGTCCAGTGCTCTAACACTGAGCTAACCTCGCCCCCTAATTTAAAGCATAGACACGGTCGATAAGTATTTAATTATTTATTCCGATCCATGTAAAGGTTATGTAGGATTGATTGGTTAAGCATTATACTAGTAGACTTCCTCAAGGGTGAAGGGACTCGGAGGGAATAAAGGACAATTCGGTTCGCATTGAATAGTGCTTTGAATAGAACCAATAATTCTAATTCCTCTGCATACCTTCCCTTTCAGGGTTCTCTATGCAGACCTTGTGGTTCCTATTCTCTATTATCCTTATACACATTTATAGATCCAATAGAAACATTCACTTTACAAAAGTACTCTCTTAATAGCTATTCAATATTCTAAAATGTCCATAGTTTCAAACCGCCCTATTAGAACTTCTACTAATACTGTCTACAAACTTCATTAATTATTCTCCAATACCTTTCCATTCATGAAACCCTCTTACTAGGTCGATCTGATGAGGTGCCGATTTAAGACATCGACGTTCCATAAACCATAGGCCACAACAAAAAAAAAGAAAAAAAAGAAAAAGAAAGTTCTTCAAATCTGTATACATATCCATACTTAAGTACTTAATAATTCCTTATTTTTGCTTTAAAACATAATTGTTGAGCAGGATATTTTAGATATATGGATCACTTATTTACTGATGTTAAAAAGCTGTTAACGTTTCTTGGATTGCCTAAAATAATGTGATACTTGTTAATTAAACTTCGAAGAATTTGTTTAAAAATATGTTATTGCTTACTAAATATTTGGTTTATTTAGCTAGAATTGTCGCTTTGAAGCATATGCTTTCGCCATAGATAACTTAATATTGGTGAAAAAATTTACAATATTCTTAAATCTAAAACAATAATCGCTTCAAATCTTCGTTTATAAATGCAACAAGAACTGCTTTGATTGTTGGACATATGACGAAAACAGATGAATTCCCACAGTTTGGCCAAAAAAAAATGAGTAGTTCATAATTTCTTGACATAAAGTATTTGAAATTAACAAAACTCCATTTCACATTTTTTGAAAAAAGAGGGCCAATCATTTGCAGGGATTTAATGCTTAATAAGCGTTGAAGGTTTCCAGTAAGTAATGAACCTTTAGTCCGTTAGGCTAAGGAAAACGTTCGCGAGAAACCTCTGATTCATCGAGAAAACAGAAGTGCATTATTGGACGTCGAGAAAGCAACTTCTATCAATAGGTTAAGTGCATATAATAAGAATTTAATTATTTAAAACAGTTTTTGACCAACCCTCTCATATTCAATAAAAAATATGCCTAAGTTAAAAAAAAGAAAAGAAAATTGGACAAAACTGCCTTTCTCTACATAATTAGACCATACTATGTCTAGAATCACCTCATAGCGTTTGGCTACTTAGACCCGAATCACCCTATATATATATATATATATATATATATATATATATATATATATATATATATTTTATTTCGTGATCTATTGGCTATGAGGCATTTATCGTCGGCACTTTTGGACTTACCGTCATAAGTGGTTTTACCTCCCCAAATAGCGCGAGAAAACACGCTAGAAGTTCTCTCTAGTTGTTGGATAGCTAGAATAAATGCAGGATGACATGGTAGAATTTTTTCCCATACTACATTATGCATATATTTGTATATCTTGTTTGTCCGTGGAGGATTTAAGAGGCTAGCTTCTAGAAAATCACAAAGGTCGCTCCTGTTTGGGTGTAGTGAGTAATGTTTGGCAGAGAGATCGGGCTTACTGCCTCAGAGCTCTTTGGTCACCGTTATATATTCTATCCTTAATCTGGTGACGATTTTGGCACGATCCCTAGGTCCCCATATACCCAAGATTATAGCACTAGTCGTGCACTCGGTAGAATAGACACTAATCTTACATATTTATGGTTAAACATATCGTATCGTTTTTTAGTTCACTAACAGGTATTTGATGCTGTCAGCCTCAGAATAAAGAAAACTTTTTGTTTGTTTAACTGCATGTTACTTGTGGGTATAAATCGTTGTTAATACAACAAAGGAAAAACAAATAAGATTAAAAAGTTTCTATTTTAATGTTATTGAATGCAACATCATGTATCTGCTGTATCGTCACTAAAGAAAGTCCGATTGAAAGGAACTGTGTCATCTTAGCGTGTATTTATTCAATTACCGTTGGACATGTATGCGTATACATTTACAAAGCAAAGGTAAAGCCTTAGTTGCGGATGCTCATAGGTAAATTAATTAAAACATCACTACTTATGCGAAAACTTAAATTAATTTGCCAACACCTAAATTAATTTGTCTATATAAATTGTAAAAGGTTTCTTTTTCTTTTGTAATTGAATTTTGTGTTTGAAATACTGTTTCTCTTCAGATCTACCGGAACGCGAGTAATAGAGGATTTATTTATTTATTTTATTTTTTTTTATTTTTTTTTTTTTTGCTGTTTGCTGTGCATTAGGTCTATTTTTAACGACAATAATTTCGCTTTTATTCACGATTTTAATCTAGTTGGTATTTAAATTTAGTTATTGGAAAACGAGTAAATTTATAAATTTAAGGTTCTATTAATAATAATTATCTTCCAGCTTGATAGTAAAATATTAGGAGTTATATTCAACCACAAATTAACATTATATGGAAAGACATGGATGGAAGCTGTTCCTGTGAGACAGACGTTTGCCAATTTAAGGGCCTATGGTATGTAATGTATTGAGCCTGTTGTTAATTCCTTAAAATGCTAGTTCTACGGCCAATTTAATACAGTCATAATATATTAAATCAGTATTATTTTCTTCCGGAGCTCCGGCGATTACTAGTCAAAATTTGAAATATATATTTTCCTTAGAGAACTGAAGATTTAGAACGAACGGCAGACTGCTATTGGCATGAAGTCACTGAATTAGCTAGAGAGACGGAGGGAGAATGAGTGTGTGTGTGCGAGAGAGAGAGAGAGAGAGAGAGAGAGAGAGAGAGAGAGAGAGAGAGAGAGAGAGAGAGAGAGAGAGAGAGAGAGAGAGAGAATGACGATGTAAGTTATGACGTCAGACGGCGCCAGGTAGCGAAACGATGTGTGTGCCAGCTGGCCGCGAACTGTTGGAGATTCTTCGCCCATACCTCCCAGATAGTCTCCATATCTGAGACAAACACCCAACATTCCATCCGACTTCATTCTTGCATTCAGCCATCGATGGCAGCAAGAATGAATTACATTCGTCTTTTTTTGACTTTTAGTCTCATTCTTCTGCTAGGCTTCCTCTTATAAGAGGTATTTGATTACAATGGCCTATTCTCAGGCCATGAGGGATGAGTAAGTACTCTTCCTAAGTACTTACTCATTAAACCAAAATCACATCATCTTTATAAAAATCGTTCAAGAACATTCGATATAAACGCCTCACGCCTACATATCTCCGGTACATAACATAATTGACCTCCACGTTTCTCATAATTATATTTCTCCTTCATGCGCCACATAAATACATATATATATATATATATATATATATATATATATATATAATAACCTAGCTAATTAATCGTTTAATTACATCCTTTGCATTTCCGTACTGATTATAGATAAATACATTTTTTTAATCTCGCCCCAAAAATTAAATATTTTATGGATTCTCAATTAAGCCATCACGATTGAGCCTATTCAACCATTACTCACGGATGACATTGTTGTTAAGTTTTATTTTATCTAATTCTGGATAATAACATTTTCATCTTTATGTCACTACACTACAAAGAAGATTTTTGTAATACTTTTGGTACATTGAGGAGATGTTGTACACGACATGTTAAGTTGCCGAAATTTACCACGGTGAAAGTTTATAAACAGGGATACGAAACCTGGGCCTTGTAGAGTGTTTACTCTGCTCTAGGACAGCCCAAGTTTTGAAACGACAAGAGTCTTAATTTACCAGATATTAATTTGTCTTATCTTGAATATTCTACAGGCATTAATAATCATATAAAGAAATATATTCGACCCTTGTTTCTTGAAATATTATAGAGTTTTTCAAAAAGAAACCAGAGAATAGACTTTTATGTACTTTAAATTCATTAAAAGCTAACATCAATCGAAATTTATTATACTGAATGACGGAAAGTAGTATATTGTAAACATAATTTGTGATTATTTTCATTTTAACGTGTCTGTCTTGATGAAATGGCCGTTAGAATTACATCATATCGTCGATACAAATGCATAATGTCGAATGCGAAAAATCGCATTTTTCATTTTCAATGTATACTCATTGCTCTTGGACTGATGGACGGCAAACTCTCGAATCTAAGTTCACTCATTGAAAGGGGAAAGTAACCATTGTCAAAAAGTCGAATCTACCGACCATTTAACTGTCCAAAAGCAAAGTAATGAATAAAAGATTTTTCACTCTGGAAAGTGCCGATTTTCACATTTGATACTTTGCTTTTGTATCGACGATATGCCTTTCTCATTCACTATTTACCCCAATATCCGAAAGTGGTGGTGTTAAATGAAATAGTTTTTAAAAAGCAAAAAATCGTCTTTGCATTCTTGCTTTATTGAAAAATAAATTTTACTGTTAAAACGGTATTGACCTATGAAACCTTAGAGAAGTTGATGTGTAATTGATTCTGGAATGTACAGCAACAGACAAGGGGAGACAAATGATGAAGGTTTAAACATTTTACAGTAATGTTTATCGTATTTTTTTCAAGAACATTCTCCTTTTTTTTCTTGAACTTTTCTTCAAATTAGTAAAATACCTTAGTAAATTGAAATTAGTATCACCTTAACTTGGTTTAATTTTACATACCTACCTCCTTTTGTCCTGTTGTGTGTAATCAAGAAGGAACGTGTTTTCCAGTGAGAAAATTCTGCTGGTTAACGAAATCGACTTATCACTTTAACCTATGTATTTTTGTGTATGGTTTCATCAAAACCGCACCAGAGTTTAGAGAGCTAATCTTTATATATATATATATATATATATATATATATATATATATATATATATATATATATATATATATATAGGCGTTACAAATTCAAAGTATAGAATGTAAAAAAAAACCGCATTTTCCACTTTCAATCTATACTGATTGTTGTTGGATTGATGTACGTTGTGGAAAACTCATAGATCATTAGAAAAAATATATATAGTCATCCATAATGTACCAAACAACTTTGCACCATATATATAAAATGGATATTTAGAAATGCCTTTATCTGTCCAGGTACTCATTCTGGTTGGCTGTCAAAAAAAAAAAAGTTTTCCCCGTCTCCTTGAAATATCAGACTAGATAAGTAGTATTCCATAGACAATAAACTTATACTGTTATCAGGTAGCAATGACTCATTAAAATACTCCCTTGTATCTCTTAGTTTGATGGCTGTAGGAAAACCTCTATGGAGGTAGGAGTTTGTATGAATCGTCTAGGATAAGATAACAAATCCATTATCTCGCCAGGCTTTCATTGAATCAAGTGTTAATTAGAATGGTTCCTTTTGTCTCTTGGATTTATCACTTAGCACCAGACTCCGATGGAGCGAATGTCAATAACGTGCTCCACCTTCGGGTATTTAGATTTCTAAGTTAACTAACAATCAAGAATAATTTATACAACACCAAATTAGAATTTTAACACGTGTATTCATTTTCTTTAGTTGTACTCGATACTTTTATTATAATAATCTTGATTTTCCTTAGATTATATATGTCAGCTCAAATATGACTTGCGCTTAACACCTCATCAAATTATTATCACAGGGAAATCAAATTATCGTAAACACCCAGTCACATATGTATATAAATATATGACCACATATGTATATATATATATATATATATATATATATATATATATATATATATATATATATATATATGACCTCCGACCTGTATATTTTCTTCTTACCAGTGCAGCCAATAAGATTAAAAATTATGTTCTTTCTCTATTTCATCTACTTTATTTAATCCTGGCCGGTTTCAAGCCTTAATCTTTTTATTTGCTTATTTTTTGATAAGGCTTCGCAACTTGGCGAATCGCCTGTTAAATCTTTTTACAGTCAATGCTGTTTTACAATTTTTGAATTTTCATTCATTGGAGTATTATTGAGGGATCGCGATTCGTTCCTCCTTCCATAAGGAATAAGTCCGGTAATGACGCCATCTGAAATAAACATTGGATATTAAACTTATTTAAGAATAAGGACATATTATCAAAGCAACGAAAATACATTTTACTTTGTTGGTTTTATAATTTGCCCTTATTTTTAACTGAGTTCTTTAAAAAAACTATTGTTATTTCGAATTTCTGTAATCTTTTGTTTCTTATGAGACGCACACAAAAAGTTTTATAACCGATGTTTATGTGTCGATCTTATATATTGCACTATTATTTATAAAATTACACAAATCGGTTTTCTTGAGTTATGACTATGCATAAAATTGTTTGTACTCCAGAGGGCACTTGTGCCACTCTTCCTGTCTTAATGCTTTCCACCTACATTATTATCTATTTTTTGAGCTGTTCATAAACGTAATACTATTTATGTTTATTTTGTATTTAAATGAGTTAGTTCAGCAAATTTTTCTAGAACCAAGTTGTTGTAGAATGTGCTCAGTTTTGTAGCTCCTGCGTGGCGGACTTTATTTTTAAGGTTCATTTTCTTCTAAATTATTATCGTCCCAAATTGCTTTATATAATTTATATAAAAATATACTTAATATTTTTTTTTTTTTTTTTGGCATCGACATCTTGGCCATTAGCGCCATCTATACTGTACTTTGAGACTAATCAATAGAAACTTCCATTGAAAGAAGTACCAATAGAGCACTAATGAGCAAGTTGGAAGAAGTTGCTAAATTGGTTAGCGCGTGAAAGCTGCTTCTAAAAAGAGAGGTTCGTTCATGATGTTCGCAAGGATGTGCGAAAAAAGTAAGCACATCTCTCTGTGTTGACTTTGCGCAGTCACGTAGCTTAAGCCGTTTGTGGAATTACTCACTTGGATTTCCTTTGCAGGATCCAACCGCTAAGCCACGTCTACGTCAATACGTTCGACTTTATGTCCGTAATTAGTTAAAGGACAGAAGTCTTTAGTACTCCTTTTATAGCAGGATTTTATTTCTCTTTTCCTATTAACTAGGTTCAACAAGAAGTCTCTTTTATGGGTTACTTCCAGGTGAACGTTTTTCTATTATTACATTTTTTTTAATATTATTATCTATGCTTGAGTTTTTTGGCAGATTTTCTGTTCCATTGGAAGCAACTTATCGACATGGTTGGATTTACTCCTCTGAAAAACAAACCTCCCCCCATGAAAAAACCTGTAAATTACGTGCCTCGTGACTCTCTTGATTGAAATATCTATATCTAAATTCGAAAAGAAGATATCGAAATATATAAATCAAATTTAGCCTTAACCTTAAAGTAATTCTGAATCTAGTTTCACCACTGCAGACATTGGGCAATAAATCAGTAATATTAATCCATTAACCAACAACATTGTCATTTAGATACATTTTCTTTGTTAATTTGGTTTTTGTTTTGTCGTACTATTAAATGTATGATGAGTTGGAAATAGCTAGCCAAGATTGTGAAAAGAAGTTAGGAAATAGTTTGGTTATCGCCACAACAAACAACATTTTTGCTAACAACTGAATTAGTAATTATAAAAATAATAGTTTTGTACTCTCAGATATATGTACAAATGGAAATTATTCTGATAAAAATTAAACAAAACATGTCAGCAATATCCATTGGTTGATTTTATATGGATTGACCCGGCTGTAAAAATGGTTTGTGAGTAGCAACATAGAATGGAAGCTTATTAACGCAAAATCGCAAGAGCGTTAATTTTGTTTGTGTAAATATAGCCCCCCCCCCTTATAAAAAGAAGTATAGCCTAGTTCTACAGTTAAACCTGACCTTTTGGTGTGCCAAATTATTATATATGATATTAGTAATAAAAGCCATTCCGCTAAATTAACTAAAGAAACAATAATTAGCTACATAAATGCAAGCAAATGTCAGGCAATCGGTTTCCATTACAATTTTTTCTTTGCTGCGAAAAGATATTCATAGTCCTAACTAATGTATAGTCAATTCATTTGAAGGAAAATACAATATTCTCCAGAGGAATGGATAATCCATTTTCTGGATTGGAGAGAGATTTAATGAAAGAAAAGGGTTCTGCCATTGGCACATTATTAAAGACATTATTCCTCTTCGAAGAGCTAGTTATAAATTGGAGAACTGAACGAAAGCCACCGCCATTTTCAATAATCCATCTTCTTTTCTCTACCATGATGGCCTCTCTTTCCGACTCCGACTAACGTAATGTTCTTCAACTTCTGGGTGTACTTCCGTCGCACAGTGGAGCCAAACGACATTTCGATTTTCAAAAAAGGCTACAGTCTCTAAATTTTAACCGATTTCAATGAACTTTTTTTTTAAAATGAAAGCTAATAAAATTTAGAACATTTTCGTCTGGTCAGATTTTTGTTTTTTGTTTCACCTGTTTATTAAATTATGTGTCAATAATTCAAGACCTTTTACAATTTAGCACAAAATAATATTTTATTTGTTATCTAACTTAATACCAACACCGATATCGTTGAAATTAAACATTCAAGTTCTGATTAGACTTGGAAAAAATCAAAATATATTTTCAAATCATTCAAAAATCATATTATTGACATTAATCTCATTGCTGAATAAGGATAAATTTCTGTTTTGAAGATGTCAGCCTAATTTTTTCCAAATCTAATCAGGATTTGAATATTTAATTTTAACGATATAAATGCTGATATTAAAGATAAAAAATAAAATATTATTTTATGTTCAATTGTCATAGTTCGTGAATTATTTACACGTAATTTAATAAACAGGGGACACAAAAAACAAAAATCTAGCAAGACAAAGTTGTTCTTAATTTTATTTGCTTTCATTTTTTTTTTAAAAAAAGGGCTTTGAAATCGGTTAAGATTTAGAGGCTGTGGGCTTTTTTGAAACGTGACATGTCGTTTGGCCCCACTGTGCGTCAGTTGGAGCGTTGACAGTTAACATTGCTTTCTCTGTCGTATTAGGTAGAAGATTATTGTGTAGCATTATTAATGAATGGATTAAAAATCAACATTATTCTGGATTATTTGGACTTTAAGAATAGCAGAAATTTATTAAAACACTATATAACACATATGGCGGAGCAATGTAGGAATATCATGATGGTGGAAATTAAACCTCGCTAAGATAAAGAAGAGTCCATAAATTACCACTATTTTGTGCGGGGGCGGGGACGTATTCAGGGACTTGGTCCTATTAGCAAACCCGTACAGTGGTCCCTCGAAAGTTTTGCCTACATAAAGATTGGTGGATTCTGGACTCTTATTTGCCAATATGACGGTAAGCCGTCATGGTGTTTCTCAAGTCTTTATATTTATGATAAATCAACTCTGGAGTCGATTTAAGCCACATACTATCGCTTTAGTTTTGACAGACTTGCTAATGTTGTTGATATCGCAGTCTTGTTAAGGTTTTCAGAGAACTCAAAGCTTTAGATGAACGGCATACCTTCATATTTACTTGAAGCCAGACAAATCATCATATGAGGCTGAAGGTAGGTTACTAAGATTTACTTTCGCTCCTTCGGATGAACTACCAAACTTTGTTGCATAATTGACCAAAACGGGAGGACCTAGGTTAAAATCCAAACATTAAAAAAACAAAGATTTGAACATTAAGTCGCTCACGTATGCCATCTAGTATATTATTTCTTAACAAATTCAAATGCGTTTAATTTGTTAAGACTTATAATACAATAACATTTTCTGACTTCTGATTAATATCACACTGTACCCTCTATCTGTAAATGTGGATAGTTTGGATGAATTACCTTGTCATATTGTGATATTAAATCCGTCATCATAATAAATAATAATAATAAATTGGCAATAACCCGAGCATCTATCGAACTTATCAACTTTACTACCTGTTGGGGGCTTGTTAATCTTTCTGAATAAATTTGAACCTTACAACCTTTAATTACGAAATAAGCGTTTAATTTCAAATGAATCTATTTACAGCTATACCAGTAAACGTTTTCTCATAAAGTAAATGATATTTTTATATTTATTTATCCTGCTTGGTAATTATTTTGATAAACGAACGTAACGATGAACGTCCTCATGAAATTATCTTGTATAAGAGAAGCTATGAATCCGAAGGCAAGGACACAAAGGAATGATTCTAGAGTCTTAATAATTCAGCTGCCTCATTTTCCATAATAGACCAGCTGAGCCGTTCGGTCTTTCAGGGTTCATCTCTCTTGCTGTTGACATTTTTACAAAATGTCCTTTTTTTATTTTCTCCTTCAAACGTTAGTTTTTATCAGTTTCTTTTTACTTTTTTTTTAAATTGATTTTAGCAAAAAAATGAATTTTCTAGTAAAACTAGATACTTAAAATGAGAATAAAATTTGATTTTGATTATTTGCAATAGAACTTACCGAGCACAATTCGAAGAGGGAGAGTAAGTAATTTTTCATGAGATTAGGTGTTAACGTTTTTTTTTTTTTTTTTAAAAAAAAAACGTAGAATACACTTATTCCAAGCTTTCCAAGTCACTTCAGGTATAAAAAGTTATTGAAACGCGCACAGATAACGCAGTGTCTCCGAGCTGGACGTTATTCTTGGACTGCAAATGAACATATAGTAAATTACCTATATTTTTGTCTGAAACCGTGGAGAAATAATACCTCCATTGTCCATCGGCTTTCTAAACATGAAAACAATTATGATTATATTTTTTCTCTCTTACCTACTCGTAGTAACCTGGAGAGGGAGTTTATTCATTAAATCCCATGCTTTTGCTTATAATATACAATAGATATTTGTTTTTCTTTTTTACATTGTATTTACAAATGTCAAAATGTATTTACAATATATTTACGTTATTTGTTTTTATAAATATACAAATTATTTCAATACCATTATTGATAAGACACATAATCAAATCTTAAACCAAGAAAATGTTTTGTGAAGATAAAAAAAAAAAAAAAAACAATGTTTATTTATGTTAAATTAATAAATAATTATATTTCATTCGGTTTGTGCATCAAGCAAAGTTCTTTGTTTTCTTCTGATTAGTAATACTTCTGTCTTTGTACTTATACTTATTTTGGTGTTATGTACGCCTTTGACGTTATTTTTTATCATATATTTTATGCCTGAGCTGGAATTATGATGGATTTCGGAGAGATAGGAAATCCAGGGATTACTGTCAAAATGTCATCCAAGGAGGATGAACGCCTAGAGCCCAAGGGATTCTGAGACCAAGTGGGATGAAGGAAGTCCATTATTAACGGGAAGATAGATGAATTATTGAAAAAGGCGGCGTAACGTCGTAGGTTCTGGGATTTTTCTTTCAAACCCTTTGATATAAATTATTTAAGGAGAAAATTGTAGATGATTCTTTACAGGTCCACATAATTTTTTGATATTTTCCATAGTATAAAATGAATTTGAAATGTGTTGCAATGAGAAACCCTCCAGATATAACGGATCGTCGGAGTGATGAAGCTTATTTTATGATAAATCATTGGGATATTCGTTTATCTTTCAAAATCACAATACCTTTAGTAGCTCCAAATTATTTGGCTTAAGGCTCTGCTGATAAAATTTCCATTTAGAAATTTATAAGGATCTGTCCAATATCTTGTTACCGTAGTTTCTATTTAACTTCACAGTTTTTTAAATTACTTTTTCTTGATATTATAATATTATATCCTCCTAATTTTATTGAACTGCGCCCTCCTAGTCTAATGGAATTCATCAGAGCTTTTTATATTTACATATGTCTATTAATTAGTGTGTTGGAGCTGGTGCTCACTTCTGTCAAAGTCACAAAGATGTCAAATCTTATTGTAACTGAAAAACATTAAATTGAGAAATGGTGATTTTTACCCCTGACCCCTTATGAATAATACGCAATTTGTAATATTTATACGCCTCATTTTGTTTGAATTTTAATTAATTTAGTTTTAACTTCTCTGCAATTTAGATTGAACGATGCAATTTTTAAAATTCTCTGTTCACTTTTTAAGTCCTTTAATATAAATAATAGCAATTACAATTTAAAATTTCATAAAATAAATATTACTCTGATCTTTAGAGTGAATCTTCGATTAGGTTGATGGCGTGTGGAAATTTTGGAAGATGTTATTATTCACGCTGTTTGATTTTCCAGGAACTTTGCTTCAGAATGCCTGAAATTTTTCTTTTACATTTTACATATAGATGTATTTAATTCCACTATTTTAATGGACGTTGCAATACGGTTTATAAAAAATAATGATAATATACAGATCAATCCCCTAAATTATAGCTGAAAAAGGCGAGCAGGATTTCGATGTAGGAGAAGCACGTTCGATTTCTGCTTTGCTATGAGCGCACTGATTATATTTCCAGGGATGTTTAGAAAGTAAGTAGACAAGTGATTATGGTCATTAAAGCAGATTCACCAAAATACTACCTATACTTACAATTAGGAGTGTATTAATAATTCGCCTTGAGAATTTAGGTCCGAATTGTTATCAGATTAAATATCCACATTTTCAAATTAACAAGTCTCATTGTTAAAATAGTCAGGAAGATGTTTTGATAAAAACTGTTATTCTTCGAAAAATGTCTGGTCGTATGCCAAGCAGCCATTTAAGACCAACAAAAACTGCCAACATACAATCTTTTAGTAATTTTAAACTTAGTTTTTCGTAGAATTAGACCAGCTTTACGGTTAAGACTCATTTAGGTGAGTTCAGGGCCAGAAAAAAAAGATAATATTTTTTTCAAATTTTAACTTTTTCTCTTCGCCAAAGGCCGAGTAATATGCATAAGTGGGCTACAATTCAGCTCTCGAAATTTATGCAGGCCACTTTCAGTTCGCCTTCCTATTATTCGAATGCTAAACCCGAATTTCACGTACGTTGGGTGGTTTTTACGCCTTAATGTTACTCCTAATTCCGAAATTATGCTTCTATCAGCTGATCACTAAATTCATTCACTATTTTTAATATCCTTTTATGTCCCCTTCGACTCACTCAATTTGCAGTGAAAGTACAACGAAGTATGTAAAGTATCCTACATTCCTGAAATGTATCCTTAAAATAACCTACATAAATACAATATAAACATCAGTAGCATTGCTTTTTTTGTATTTGTAATGTACAGCTGCCTCAATTATTAATTTTTTATTTTGTTCTTCAGTAAACTCAACTTCTACTAGACCAATTTGATTATTTTTACCTCCCGAAACCTCCAAAATATAGATTCTTCCGCAAGTCTGATGGTATTTCTTAGCCTAATCCCGACTATTCCCTGAGTTATTGTAATATTTACTATCAGCTTTTAACCGTGAAATGAGTTTAAATTTTCAATTTTTGTTTTAAATAGAAGTAAGTTTTATTTTAATAATTTTTAATATGTGGTTCAATGTTAATTGTTGTTACTTATTTTCATTATTATTAATTATTTTGAGGCTTTTGGTCGGTAAAGAAATAACCTTTTGTGTTCTACTACTTTATTTATTATTTAGTGCTTTTTTCGTTCCTCTTCTGTGGAACTTTCCGTTAGGAAGGTCAGAAACCTGTTGTTACTATGCACTCTCAATGTGAGCACTCCTTTAAACCATTTTCGCCGAAGAATGGCTTAGAAAGTCTACATGTAAAAAAAATAGTTTCTCGATCCCTGCCATTTGTTATAAAATGACTTTTTCGAAAACGTTCTTCCCTCCAATCTTTCTTTCAGCGTGTTGGTACTTTTACGAGGAGCAAAAAATATCTCGCAGAAAGAACATAGGGATATGACCGGGGATAGAGCTGATGACACGGACCATCCAATTTACGAGGAATGCTCGATAGCTGTCAGTACTTCTCTTGGGAGATAACGACCAGAATAACAAGGGACTAGTAGTACGGTCTCTGATTCTCAGCACAGTTATCTTCCCTCTAGATATAAACTTTTATATCTCAGCCCATGTAGTAGAGTGGGGGGTCTGCTTCTTATGGAGGCTTTTCTTAATATGAGGGACGTTTTTATGGCTTATATATTCTTTCAGGATTATTCATTCGTCCACTTATATAAAATTTTGTTTATTTAAACTGTTTGATTATTGTTTTATAGAGTTTTAAAAGTTGCTTAAAATTTATATTATTTAATAGGAAAAATGGCCAAACAATTACATAAAAAACTGTTTTAACTATTTAGTCCTTCTATCAACGCTGGTTTCAAACCGCAGATGCCTTTCAGAAAGTTTAACACTGGTTACAACTTAATTGTATACTCCCAAACCAATAGGAAGGCAACACATCGCAGTGATACAAGGTATACTACATGAAAAAAAAAATCTTCTTTTAGCTTATTTCATAGGAATGTAACTATTGAAGAACTAGACACACAAAAAAAAAAAAAAGTAACCTCTTAATGTGTGTGTTATTATGATAGGGGCCACAGTTTCTATTCTTTTCGCCCAAGATTGGGGGAACGATATTATCATAAAAGATGAGGATATTATTAGTTAACTAGAAATATATTAGTTAAACTGATTGCCGAAGAATGTTTTTTTTTTTTTACCTAGTTCTTGTGATTTAAGTTAAGGTTCTACACTCCCTAAACCCTTGGATTGGATGTATGATGGAAATATCAATTATTATTGTTAATAAAATATTATAATAATATTATTTGATAATAAATTATGTTATATCCTCTAGAGTAGTTACTTGATATATTTTTCCTTACCCTTTCAGTACTGCAGAAGGTAGACTGCAACGTACCCTGGAAAGTGGGGATGATTTAGGCTGGCCCAATCCATTTATTAAAACCATTTCCATTTTATGATCCTATTTTTTCCTTTTTACAATATATTATAATTTAATTTAATAGTTCACGAAAAGTTAAAAAAATATACGAAGAAACCTCAAAAAACGATTACTAATATTTGTTAGCGTTAATATTTTCTTTTTTTTAAGATTATGTATTTTTTTTTTAAATTAAAAACGTAATCGCTACATTTTACGAAACTCTGAATAAATAAATATATTTTTTTTCTTTAGATTATGAATTAAATGTATACTACTTTTATGAGTAAGGAAGTACATGTTAAGGAATTTGACCTTGACGCTTCTTTCGTATTAAGGAAAATGCGTGCCTCATAGTAACAACACAAACATATGTCTCAGTTGTCAAATATACCTAAGATTCATTTTTTCCGTGAGCATTATTATTGAGGAAAGAATGTGTTCTTTGCGTTGATTTTTAATAAATGGTTCCTTAAAACTTGTCAATTTTGCTTAAATGGAAATCTGATGATATAAGTAGTTCTCTGAGTACAAAATAGGAAGTATTTCATGTGCTCGGTCGTATTTCTGGCAAATGTAATTAGAATGTGTTGAACAACGACATTTTAATAATAGGATCCCTTCCGACCTACATAATAGTATAAGACAAATAACGTCTAGAATTTCTCAGAAGACACTTTAATCGAATGATCATCTAGTGAAAATTGCGCGCATTGTCAAGAAGAATGAGCATATAAGCCGAGTATCAAAAGAATCCCGTGTTGCCTTCTGCCAGACGTCGGAGAGACAGATTGACAGTGGCGAGGGGGAGCAGGTGACGGGGGCAGTCTGCCAGAATGCTGGTGGGGGCAGGGAGAGGTGGGAGGCGGCTGGTCTCAGTGGCCGCGCGATGCTCAAGCAGCAAGCCGTACGGCAACCGGAAGAGCAGGCGAACGGTGAACGGCCCCGGAAGAAGCTGTCCTTCCGGGAGCCTGAGATCATGGGTTATTATATGCAGATGAAGCAGAACGTAGCGTCGAGACTGTCGAGGAAGGGCAGAGCGCCGAAGAAGAAACCAGAAGATCAGCCGCCTCTTATTGACAAGTATGACAGCTCGGAGGACCCAGAATTACAGGTAGTTAGTATATCATATATCAGCTTTGGGGCTAGGAAAATTATGATGTATACAAGTAATTACTGTATACGTCAATCCAACCTCAAGCCAGCAAATTAATGTGTTTAACGACATACTATCTCAAAATTATTTTAAAAATTGTCTTTAAAGTAGGAACAACGTCAACATAATTATAGTCACTGCACGGCTCGACTTTTTAATCCTCTGTTATCTTATTACGTAAGTTATTATACATTTTGTCGTTTTTCCGGTAGTGGGGTTAAACGTTTATACATTTAAAATATACTAATGTTTGAGTTTCATAATATTATTGCATGTTCTATTTTATTGTTAGCACCTGATGATCACACATCTCCGTTGATAGGCCTCGTGCAAAATAATAACTTTCTGGAAATAACAATTGTATTTATAAATGAAGTTCATAAGGCTTTGCAGAAATCTAAAATCCATTTTAACCGTAAGAAACGTTTTCCTCGAAAAAATAATATATTGTGATATCGAGAACCCCTGGCGGTCTAATAAAACTGTAGACAGCATAGTATTTCACGAAATATAAATGATATAAGTATTTCAGTGAATATGTGCAAAAAGGAATATTTATTGCTCAAATGTTTTGCCAAAATGCGTATTTGATTGTTTTCTGGCTACGAAAATTTAGAATAAAATTTTTTGTTGACGATTTATATTACTACTAATTTTTTTTTCATTATATTTAGTTTTAACTAGAACCTTTACTACTTTATCTTAAATTATCACTAAATAAGATCTAAAGTCAAGTAACTGAGAGACTTTCACGAAACTCAACTATTCGCTAATACAACAACTTACATTTTTCTTTTTATATTTGTCCAATGTAGTTTGCTTTATTGTAGATTTAAAGATGTAGGTAATAGTAAAACTGTTTATACAGTACCTAAATAAGTATAAATAAATAATCAATAATGTTCTAGAATGGAAGCAATTGTGCCAAAATTCTTTTTATGACGTTTTACAAGAGAGAATATGTTATGTAATTAATAAATTGAATAATAAATGCTTCTTAATTTGTAGGCAATATGTTTTTTGAAATTGTTTTCCTGGGGTCTTTCTAAATTTGTTTTTAAAACTAGGTTGGCACTCCAAATTTGCCATTTGTAAATACTGTGTGATTTTGAGAATACTGTAGAAAACTCTAACTCCTGATATACTTCATTTTATTATTTTTAATAAACGACGCAGTATGGAATACAATCTATATTTTGATGCGTCCAACAATCAACAATTTGTTAATATGTCCATAATATTGTCTTTTAAATTTGTTTTATTTATCATTTTTCTTTTGTAATGTCACTTTTGTAACTTTTGTAATTTTACTTTCCTTGGACACAGACTTTCATTTTTACTACCAACACATTAATCAATACTTATTAGTGGGGGGGGGGATTTATTTAGTTGTCGTTTTACAGTGCATCTGCTTCTAGGCTATTAGAGTGTATTAAGTTGCTAATCGCTCCTTCGAATGGTTATGCAATATGTTAACCTTGAAAATGTATGGTCTCCAGTTAGAATTAGTTGAAATGAGATCATTCTCGTTATCTCTACATTTAATTAGAAATAATTAAATTTTAAACGTAGCGATACCTACGATTTTATCATACTCTGTCACCTGGGCTCCTTAACTTCCCCACATAGCCTTCGGAGTAGCAGTTTCTTTTTCTTTACCTAAACCTTGTTCTCTGGTATAGAATATAAGTGAAATGCTCATAAAATCACCAGTGAAATGAAGAAAAACAAAGTACTCTTCTCTTCAGGAGCTTAAATCTAGAACTATAACTATTTCTGGTCAGATCATTAAAAAATTATTGTTATTAAAAATATGGAATTGAATAATAATTAAATTGACGAAGTTGTGGCACCGATCGGGTTTACAATAAGGTACTACACTACTTACTATTTCTGGACACAAAATAGTAATAGTGTTAGTTATAAGCCCCTGAAAGAGTGCTAGAATTGCGCGAATCATGTAGACTAAGAAATAAAAGATGTGGAGCTCAATTAATTGTATAATGTACAATTAATTGAGGTCCACATTTTTTGTGAGACACGGAGGAAGATCAATAAAAAAAAGCATATTATGCTTTTGTTTATTGACTTTCCTGCAGTTTTGCTGTTTAGAAACTTAATGTTTTTAAAGATCATAAATTACTGTGGTGGCAGATTGTACAATGCTTGTTACATTCAAAACCTTAGCAATAAAATCTAAGAAAACTGTTCTGTGGTAGAACATGGTGTTTCTTTTTTTTTTTTTTTTTTTTTTCCTTTTCTTTTGGTGCATCTACTGCTGAGGTCATTAGCACCATCTTTTTTGTTTTCTGTTTGGGCAGACTAGGAGTCCTTAAATGTAGATTTGACTTATACTATTATTATATACATATTTACAAAATTGGTTGCATCCTTTTTAACAAATGTTAGATCAACCATTAAGAGTTCTTACATCTAAACAAGTAATATTTACATATTTACAAGCACACCATCACACACTTTGAAGAAAAAGGAAGCAAACACACACTTTCCCAAATAAATTACATTCATTCCTAAAAACATATAAATTAACGAAATAAACTATGTACACAAATTGTTAAAATACTATAACGTTGTTTTTTCCCTTTCATACTTGACTGAATACTTTAATGTCCTTTAAATAATCTGTCAACCTTTTCACAGATGGCTCTGTCCTACTCAAGATATCACTCAGGGTATTTGGCATTTGGTGCCGCCGCCTTGCCTCGTCAAGTCGCGGGCACTCCACCAAGATGTGCATTACATCGAGGAGGGCACCACATCGCTCGCAATGAGGCCGGCGACGACCCACGAGATGATATCCATGAGTAAGACGAGTGTGGCCGATTCTTAAACGGGTTAAAACTACGTCTTCGCGTCTTTTCACATTGCTTTTAAGGCTCTTGACCATCACAGAGGTCTCGACATTTTTAATAAAAAGATCTTTAATATTAAAATCTTCCTGCCATTTATTATTTATTAGGTGTTTTAAGTAAAACTTCACATCTTTTGTATGAAGAGGAGAAGCAGGGTCCGCTGACATTTCAGCAGCCTGCCTCGCCAATTCATCCGCTTTCTCGTTGCCCTCAATGCCCGTATGCCCCGGAATCCAGAGGAACGATACGGTTGTTCCTCTAGAGTACAAGACAGCCAGTACATTGAGGACCTCTTGTAAATGTGAGTCTCTGGTGAATTTATTTTGGACTGCAAGCAGGGAACTATATGAGTCTGTACACACTAATATGTTTGTATCGAGAGCTCCGTAATGCTCAAGAGCTATTTTTATAGCTTGTAATTCCGCTCTATATATGTTCGTGTGTGGATTCAGGGGAACAGCGAGATTTCTGTCACCGTCAATAAAGATTCCACATCCGGTTCCTGTATTAGTTTTCGAGCCATCTGTGAAAATAAGTAGATGTTCTGGGAAGTTACCAACAACTTCGTTATACATTCCCTTGTAAACAATGGGTGGCGTGTTGGATTTACTGAACCGCGTAAGTGAGAGGTCTACGTTTATATCTGGGAGAACCCATGGAGCTACGACCGGAGGCCGTGTCTCCAGCAGGTTACCCCAAGAGCCACCATATGACTGAATTAATTCATTTGCTCTCACTGCCAACGGTCGAGTAATTGTACGTCTATGTCGGTAGATATCTAATTCGTCACTGTCTGTTATAATTTTATGGAGGAAATGCCTGCTATTTTCTCGCAATGAGTTCACATATGATAGGGTCATTAGCGCTCGCCTATGGTTTGGAGGAAGATGTCCGGCCTCGATGTAGATGGAATCCAGTGGGCTGGTGCGAAAGGCACCAATCGCAACCCGTAGCCCCGCGTTGTAGAGCTTGTCTAGCTGGCGGAGCCACGACTTGCGTGAAGACCCATAGATTGCACATCCATAATCGACTCTGGACCTTATCAATGCGTCAAATATTTTTAGAAGGATCGACTTTTCGGCACCCCACCTGGTGTTTCTTGTTGAAAATATGATTGTATTAATAGCTACATTGATGGAGGGACAATATATAGACCAATAAAATCTCCAACTAGAAAGCATCATTATTTTATAATTCTAGTTTTGTTGACACATGATAGACTCCAAAGGGCATCGATAGTGATGACTCAGGTGCGTGGGAGTCTGTATTAAGTTGATCCGGCCCCTCTTGTAAATGTAGGCAAATTTAAAATATCAATCAAAACCATAATTAGGAATAAATAGCACGAGCGACATAATAATAAAGACATGCCATGCAATTCGTATTGACATAGAGGTATACTGAGGATTTGTGTGGAAGAGATTATGTAGTTTTAACGTGACTCAGCATAGAACAAACCAATATTATGCGAAGACAGGTTGTAGTTTGACCTGAGCTTGATAAATGTGACAGTGGCAGTGTAGTGAAAGATATAGTGATAGAGATAACCGTATCAGAAGTTAGTCTGATTTTTGTTTACATTTGTTTATTTCATTTTTTGGGGTTCGTCCAAGATACGTTAAAGGGAAATGAATACTCTTAAGCTTAAAAAGTAGAAATAAAACTCTTGCACATTATGGTAAAAACTAATGATATAACCAGCTAAAATATAAACATAATCAGAATCTCGCTTAGGGGGATTTAGGTAGAATAAATTCAATACTGCTCGTGCTAATATATCGACATGGGATAGATGGAAAATAAGGAATATATGGTCAATAAATTATTTTCATAAATTGTCAGCGGTATCATAAACTGGTCCTGATATTGGCTTGAGCTTCAATGTTTTTTTATGCCGGTCGCAAATGGGAAGCTGTCATAACCTTTTAGCTAGGAAGTTTTTCATCGAGTGAATAAATATTCGTGATGGCCAACGTTTTTCCCTTTCGGAATTTCAGCCTCTTTGAGAAACCATCAGTTCTACGGATTTAATGACGGGGAGGGCGCATTTATGTTTGAAATTTTACGGCTATTTCGTGTGCTTACGTCCTTGCAATATTTACAGTCTTGACAATTGCAAATATTTTGACCACAAATAAACAAACTTTACCTTATTCTTCATTTTGATAAATGTATGATAAGGTCTCCTAAACCATCAGCTTAGATAAAGACCCGTAAAACATAGACTTGGATCCAATAGACCTTTGCCGTACATAAATAAACTCATTTATTAATTTTATGCAACAACTCCGATTAAAACATTTTCTTTCTTGTGGAAAGATACAAATTCATTATAACCTTTTATATGTTAACATCTTTAATGTGTGGATATATCTCTAACTACCCGTGATATATCTTTAGATTTATAATTTACTAGCTGTTACCTGGTGTGTCATGCTACACCTACTTTCTACATCTAGAAAAGCCCAAATAAATTAGAAACTAAATAAGGAATATTGAAATCTAATAACACAAATCTGCAACTGTTCGGGTTCACAGTTTCGAACCCGTGACCTCGGAACTGTTAGTCCTAGACGATTTTAACCTAGCCTACGAATTCCCCGGATCAAGACCTACCTGTGTGCCATGTTTGGTCAAAATCGGTCGAACGGTGTGGATTTGTATAAGGAACAAACATACAGATAGACAGCTACTAGGCTTTTTTGGCCTAGCCTACGAGACTTCCCGGGTCAAGACCTACCTTGGTGCCAAGTTTGGTCAAAATCGGTCAAACGGTGTGGATTTGTATAAGGAACAAACATAAAAACGGATAAACACGTGATTTTTATGTATATATATATATATATATATATATATATATATATATATATATATATATATATATATATATATATAGAGAGAGAGAGAGAGAGAGAGAGAGAGAGAGAGAGAGATGTTTTGGTATAGTTGTAAACTGTTATAAATACTCATAAATGAATTTATGGTCTTATTTAGTTAGTTACGACTTCATTTATCATATATTTTGGAAAATATGTTACCTAGTTAAACAATAAATTGGCGGCTCAATCTCATAGTAATGGTCAAAATATGTTCATCTTTGATACTTCCATATATGCTACTTGTCAATAAATATAAAGAGAGTACAGAGAAATAACACTAATAAGCACATTAAATAAATAAATATATTAGCACAAAAGAATTATATAAATTTGATTGCAAATGGAAAATCAACCGGTGGATGCTAGATAAAAATTCGGTGAAAAATACGACATTTCAATTCTTAAGGTTTCTCTTCATGAGATTGGATAGCGTGTCCGATTTATACTTAAGGAGTGGCGGGTTTGACTCCTAATTGTAGGTAATTGAGTTGTTTTAATCTATGGGCTCGCTGAAAACATTTCCCGGAGGTTTTGGCATAGATGCAGTTTCTTCCTATAAAAAAAAACAAAAAAAAAAAAACTCTTATTTTAAATCCAACTCACATCCTCAACAACTCCATAAGAAGTTAAAATGAAATGAATTTTATACATAGGCACGTTGTTAGAAAACAATTACTTTTTTCAATTGAACGAAAATAAAACGTTATCACGTTTTTAAATAATTTATCCAGCCAGTGCTCATGAGATTTCAAAGATTGCCAAAACCTTGATTCTTCGAGCCTACTCCCATATACAGTGGCTCACAGTCAAAATGATGCAAACCAAGATTTCTATTTCTATTGCTAGTTGCACTCAATTTGTTACAATTTAAATGCCGATGCACACTAGGGCATAATGATCCATTGTCATGCATTAAATTCAGGTAATCAAATCAACTCTACAACAATTATACAAATAGAAAAAAAAAATTCTTCACTAAAACTCATAGCAATTGAAGATCACAGTGAAAAAGATGCAAAGTTTAGTTCCGCTTAAAAAATAAATATTCTTCAATTTTTGGGGACAAGAGTTTACTAATATTTTAATTACTTTTCATTCTTTTAATAAAACCGAAAATAAACAATATGAATACAAGTAATCAGTCTTGTTCGAGCATTTGCTTAAATTTGGTACGCATGCAATTATTCCGGAACGAGAAGTAGTGATTAACAAAGGGTCTCACCGCGTTTCCACATGAAAGCTGCACTGGCGTCATTCTTGACGTTGAAGTCATTATTTTATTTCTAGTTCCTAGAAATAATATTTCGTCAATTATCAAACCTCTAATTGTACTCGTTTTGAGGGAATAAGGCTTCAAACCCCAAAATTTAAAGTCGTTTTTCTATGAAACTATACTAGATATTTTAATGAAACTAATGTGAATTGAACCATTGTATTGCCTTTTTTTTTAAGATTCTTTGAATGGTTTCAGCACACACCGTTTTATTTAAACGTTTTTTTAACTAATGTAGCCTACTTCGCAGCACTTAATTTTGAATTATTTTTTATTTGGCACATAATCCACCGTTTGCAATGCCAGTAAAAGGTTTCTTTTGTAATGACTCTAGATTTTCTTATTATTCTCTTTTCTTTTTTAAAACGTTCAATAATATGTTGAATGGTCGCATAAATCCTATTGATAATAGAGGTGATTTTATGTTGTTTTGCCCATTTTAAAGGGTCTCACCGTGTTTCCACATGAAATCTGCACTGGCGTCTTTCTTGACTTTGATGCCATTATTTTATTTCTAGTTCCTAGAAATAATTTGTCGTCAATTATCAAACCTCTAACTGTACTCTTTTTGAGGGAATAAGGCTTGAAACCCCAAACTTCAAAGTCGTTTTTCTATGAACCTATACTAAATGAAACTAATGTGAATTGAAGCTATTGATTAGGTGTACCTTGCGTATTTTTTTCATAATTTTCGGACCACTTATAAGATAAGAAAAAAAATTGTGAAGATTTCAAGGGCGGTTTTCCCTAACTACCCCTCAAAGCACACCTACCAAAAAAATCACGTAAAATCAGTAATGTCTCAACTATTATCCGTATACATAAAAATTACAAAAACGCTACATCGATAGCTAAACAGAACCAGGTGCTTCGAAAATATCTCAAGCTACTCTTAGGACGTTTTTGTTATTTAAATATGAACCCTCACATTGCTCAGTGCATAATTTGTATTATACAGATCGAAAAACTATTGTCATATCGCACTAAAATAATAAATACTAAAAATCTTCATTTTATACAAAAGATAATTAATCTTAATCACTTTTTTCCTCAGTAGTTTTGGTATCACTTGTAACTTCGAATAAACATGTTAATATTTTTGCGGGTTTAATTTTTTCTATTCGTTACGACCAAGTGATAAGAAATAGCAAAGAAATATCGAATGTTTCATTGAATGAATTTTTTTTTAAATTTATTTATGTACATCCATGCGCATCTACCCAAGGCGTTTCGCGCCAAACAGTCATTGCATATATACATCAGTTACCCATCCCATGTCTCTATTATATCCAAACAAGTAGAATGAAAACCCAAACGAAGGAATTGCATCACTTGGTAAACTGTAAAGAACGAATAATATGTAGTGAATTAATATATAACATTATGTAATCCAATTTATAAATAATTGATCAACCGGATGTATACGAATAATACCATTTGTTTATAGATGTATATATGTAATATTGTAACTGATGTCATAGAGAATTTATGAAGTTAATGAGAAACATAAGTGAGGAAACATAAAATATCCAACCAACAATATCTCATAAAGACGCGTCAAGAAGAATGGGAGAAGATATGTCTATCTTGCACAGAAAAGCTTGTCCAATTTATGCCCAATTGTTTGAATGTAATAAATAATAATAAAGGATTATCTAAAAAGTACTAAAATTTAAAATATGTTTGAATTTTTGGACGTTTTCCATTTTGCATCATTTTCATTGTGACCTTAGAAATGTATATTAATTTATAACGTTTTTGTTTAATCTTATGATTTGATCTCAAATACATTTTTAACTATTGTATGTTCTAGCCTATTGAACCTACTGTATTTTTGTAAAAAAAAGATTTTTCAGAATAAACTGTGGGTTGGTATTAAATATATTTTTTTAAAAGTAAATTTCTTGCACCATTTTGACTGTGAGCCACTGTATTTAGGTATAGCCAGTACAGCATTTACAATGGAATTCCATATTTAAAATATTGTTGATGTACTAAAAGAATGACGATGTATATTTTGATTAAAATAATTTACAAGTAATAATGAAATTTTTAAAATTAATGTCATAAAGGACTCTCTGTTTAGTATATGAATGTTGAGAGTAAAAACGAGACTTCAAAATGTCGTTCCTTTATTTGATAATATTAAATTACTTTAGAAAAGAATTCGTTGGAATTCAGAACATTTCTTGCGTCTCTGAACGCCAAATTAAATCCTCCGAACTCTTTGCCACCACTCTGCTTCATTCCATGAATATTTTCATCTTCAAATTCTTAGAAACTTTTTTACAATTGACTTTATTACTCTGTCTGTTAATTAACTTTAAAATGGTGTATTATAATTTATTAAATATTCCTTTATTGTTTTCCGCAATTATTATTTTGTTTCTTTCCGTCTTATAAGGTGGAAAACTCATTTGTTACGTCAACTCGATGAAGCTGTTCAGAAGTGCTGACGATAAATATCAATCTTTCATTAATTATAGTTGACATTTTTCCATGCTAAAACTAGCCCTTAACATACTTAATTAATGTCCGGGGGGGGCATAATACTGCGTTTACTCATCGCAATTTTATTGACAGAGATTCACATTAACGTAAACTGCTTGCATTTTTGAAGGTCATCCTTGAAAAATTTAGAATTTATAGTAAAATAGTAATAACAATAAATTAATTGGGTCTCCCCATGGTCTAGTGGCTAACGTCTTAGATTCTCATGCGGGAGACGAAGGGTTCGAGTCCCTCTGGTACAGGAATTTTGCTAATCTCAGGACCTGTTGAGAAGGTTCCTTGCCGAACCATGGATGTCGGAACTGATGTCTCAGTTGTCGGTGCACGGTAAAAAAATAAAACTAAAAAACAATGAATTAATAATACTAACATTCAGGTTGAGAAAATAAATGGAATTTTATAAAACACCTAATTCACACAAAAAATAAATAAATAAATGAAAAGAGTGTTTAAAAAGGGTAACTGTGATTTGGGTAGTTAAACTTCCTGGAGTTTATTTGTAGCTTTTAAACATCGTGTTAAATAGTGGCTACCATCGCTAAAAACGTTTCAATAATGTGTGAGTCCTCAGTATTATGTTATTATATATAGGTATGTATTTCTAAACAAGACAATCCATGGTGCGATACATGTAACGTTTCTTTGACAGAGAAACATCTACTAGCAGACTGCATGAAAATAGGCAATACAACGGGCAACAGGGGGCCTTAGTGAGCTGTTATCAGGTAAGAGCCCATATATTGCTACCATACTGACGTACTTAAAGATCACTAATACGTACAACGAAATACAGCTATAGTACAAGTAACGCACAATTACAATCAAAGCCAATATTTCTGATCTCAAAATATTTTTAGAGCCCTCTATCTTTTTTTTTTTTATGAGTATACTTTCTGTAGGTTACATCATACTTATTATTTTATGAATTTTTATTATAATTTCAGTTATATTTATTTATTATTATTGTTTAGTTTTACAAGACGTTATTTATTTATAAATAAATATTCTTGTCCCACTATTGATAAATATTTTTTCGTTCAATTCAGTCCACCTTAAGGTTTTCGATTCTCTTGAGCGAGAGGTATTAAAGATAAAATGTTATTATATATTCTCCGAACTGCTTAAGGGGAAGGCTTGCATATATTAATGCCATCTTTGATATTGCACACGAAAAAGATTCCCTGCCCTTTTATGTGGCAACGGAGCGAACCGCCCGCTCTACTTATCATAATAAGGACGAGAGAGACATTTTGCCTGAAATATTAGCAGACTCGAGGGGTCTTTGAATTGGAGCAAAGACGAGCCTTGGTAGCACGTACAGAATGAATGAAGCTTTTTTACCTGCGGATGTCTTTCATCGCTATATTCCTTATATCATGGCTTTTGCAAGTCAACTTTCCTCGCCCAAACACTCAGACGTTTTGTCTGCTTTTGCAACTTTTTATTGTAAAGGCGGATCGTAAATAAATGATAATTAAAATTAACATAGTCGATTAATTAAAATAGGTTTACATGCTTTGTACCCTCAGATGACTCTTTAGGAGTCGAAAAATACTAAATACAGCCTAAGAGAACGTAGGCGATCCTACCTACAAAGGCAAAGACATAACTTAAGTTTAAAGGTACTATACAGAGTGTCCCGCATTGAGATGCCATAACTTAAGGGATTTATTCTACATATCATTTGCAGTTCAGTGGCGCAAAAATGAGCGTTCTATCTGAAAATGTAGAGGAGTTACTCAAACTTTTGTCTTTTTTAAAAACTACTGGCTTTCTTAAAGAAAAACTGAGCTTTCGGGATTTGTGATCAATGTATCGTAAATAACGACAACATTTTTAGAATCTATATTAAATTTCCAATAAGAAACACCCATTATTGAAATACTACCATGTAAATTAAGACCTATATTAAAAGCCATTTAAATGAGATTTTTAAATATTATTGTATTAATAAATTATTCAATATTTTCTTAATCAGCTATTTTTAGACATAGAGGTTTGCCTCCGAGGCAAATGTTGCATTATTTAATAAGCTTCAAAATGGGACCCCGTAGTTTAAGAAAAAAGTCGGTTTCAATCTATTTTTGTCTGATTTCTAAGTAAAAACAAAAAAATGTGTTTTCTGATCTTGGAGAACTGCAGGAATGGGTTGTGGTTGGTGAAAATCTTTTCAGCATCTATTTAAATTTGTTTTACTGTTAATATAAGTCAATTAATTATTTTATCTCGTCTATTTAATCTTTTGAATTCTGGTTTTTTTCCGTCATTTTTTATATTTGTTTTTTTTTTCTCGCTTCCTTCTCTATTCATTTTTACTTACTCCTGAACTTGAATCAGTTTCTATCTCAAAACACTCTTACTCTAACAAATATGAATTACTGCAGTAAATCAGTAATGCTTAAAAATCAGTAGTGCTGTATGTAGACTATCGCGATATACCCATAACACGTGAAAATAATATTATCGATGCCACTTTATAAAAATTAATATGTTGTTACTGTCTTCGATATTTTTCTCTCAATATTATTCTTTCAATATACTATTCAGAAGATCAAATTCGATATTGACAAAAATAATATAGACCATCTAAGATAGGCGGCCTACTTAATATTGAGCCGTAATTCTCTCGTCAAAAGTCCCCAAACTGTTTTTCTTTAAATTTCTAAATAATAAATATAATACTCAAAATTTTAAGATCATAGACATTTACAACAACATCTAAAACAAGATATTAAGTAAATACCAATATGTTTTAAAATTATTATTTAAGGACAGCCACTATTTTAAAAAAGTACTAGAGTAAAGCTATTTTACATCGCCGTCATCTGAAAATTATCGAATAAATGCACTTCGCCAAAGATGCGGTGCGATAAATAAATAAATTTCTAAATCACATACTATTTGTTTCCAAATTATGTTATGTATTGTTCTCCCTCATACAAAATATGCATAACAATAGTATCAGTGATTAAGGTAGAAACTACTCCCCCTTCAATAAATCTTTGTGAACAATAAAGAAATTATACTAAATATTTTTGGACGAAGAAAGAAACGGATTCAAAATTACTACTTTTATTTTTTAACTAATATTAATTAGAATTATTATTTTATATACTACTAGCTGTTACCCGGCGTGCCATGCTACACCTACTTTCTGCTTATAGAAAAGCCTAAATAAATTAGAAACCAAATAAGTATTATTAAAATCAAATAACACGAATCTGTAACTGTTTCGAACCCGTGACCTCCCAACTGGGAGTCCTAGACGACTTTGACCTAACCTATAACACCCCCCCCCCGTATCAAGACATACATGTATGCCAAGTTTGGTAAAAATCGGTCTAACAGTGTGGATTTTTATTTAAAAAAAAAAAAAAAAAAAAAAAAAAAAAAGCACATACATACAGCAGCTGGTAGACGTTTTTGACCTGGCCTATGACACTCCCCTGATCAAGACCAACCTGTGTGCCCAGTTTGATCAAAATCTGTCAAACGGTGTGGGTTTGTATAAAGAACAAACATACAGACAGACAGATGGTAGCCGTTTTGACCTAGCCTATGGCAATCGCCGTATCAAGACCTACCATTATTCCAAGTTTGGCCAAAATCGGACGAACGGTGTGGATTTGTATAAGGGACAAACATACAGACAGACATCTGGTAGACGTTTTTGACTTAGCCTACGACACTCCGCAGATTAAGATCCACATATGTACCGAGTTTGGTCAAAATCGCTCAAACGGTGTGGATTTGTATAAGGGACAAACATACAGACAGACAGCTGGTAGACGTTTTTGACTTAGCCTACGACACTCCTCAGATTAAGATCCACAAGTGTACCGACTTTAGTCAAAATCGGACGAACGGTGTGGATTTGTATAAGGGACGAACTTACAGACAGACAGCTGGTAGATTTTTTTGACCTAGCCTAGGAGATTTCTCGTACCAAGACCTACCATTATTCCAAGTTTGGTCAAAATCGGTCAAACGGTGTGGATTTGTATAAGGAACAAACAAACAGAAAAACAGACAGACACGTGATTTTTATATATATAGATTTTATTTTGAGTTATTGTATGGTATTATTTTAATTTATTTATTCATTCAGTTGCCAAATATTTTTTTTATTTTACTTTCATAGAGAATAGGCAACGATTCTAAACAACATAGGCAAAAGGTATAAATAATTAAATTAATAAAGGTACTCAATGATGAAGTTTTAGCATTAAAATTAGAGAATACTTACTACCTCTGTTGTAGAAGAAAACTAAAAGAATTTTAAAGGCACTCGAATAGAAGAACTGAAAACTTAATGCATCCTAGTGTACATCGGAAGTTGCAGTCATGTAAACCTCTAAATATTATAGAACCCTCCCCATTTGAATCTTACTGGCTTTTAAGAAATAAACACAAAATAAGATGATAATAGCTTCTTTGAATTCTATCTTTAATTTATCATGCCATGAGTTTATTTTATCTCTCCTTTATAACTCTTTAACTTTAATAGATTTCTTTTTTGGAATTTCCGATGATTGTATTTGCATTGGGGTTTATGGCAATCAAGCACTTTCTAATGGAAATTAGAATTATTGAGGTTAATCTTTGAACAACAATCCAAATCTTGATCTGTACAAAATACCCGTACCAAACAATTGTATGGTTTTATTAGTAGTACCATACCAAAACTCCACCAGTACAGACTAGATCATTAATGTGTCATTTGTTGGAGTAATTGTCATTTTCTTGCAACGAATAATCGTGCCATATCATAGAACGAAATTATCCATTACTTGCCGTAATTTTAGCTCCCTTGCAACTAAACTCGGTACATATCATGTCAAACTTTTAGAAAGCATGTGTTGTAAAAAAAAAAAAACATAAAAAATTAAGAAATATCATATGTTAAATTTTCAGCATTAATATCTAAGAGCTTCTTTATTTTTAACTTTCGAGTTAACAAAACATTTAAAAGACCTAAACTTTTTATATTATTAGAACGATTAGATCAGATTTTTAGGAAAATTTGAAACTCTTAATCTTAACTATTTCCTGACTTATCGCCTCCACGTCTAACCATCTGAATCTCACTTTTATATTTTTGCATTGGTATCTGTTAGTTAAGGTACACACATTTCTTAGCAACGAGGCATAAATTAAGCATCTGAATCAGTGATTTCTTTAGTTTATTTTTTATTCAAGGAAGAAACCTTATCCTATCCTATATCTTATGAAGATTTTCCTAATTTTTTCATTGTAAAATATTTATGAATTGTAAAATGTAATACATTTTTAGAATACTCTGTATACTCGCAATAATGCTTAATTATTACTTCAAGTGCACATTCTTTAGGTCGTTGTTCCTAATCCCATTAAGTTATATATTCCTTTTGATTTCTTTTCAAAAACTAATATATTGAGTCTACTAGCTCCGATGCATGTCCCTCTACATATAAGGTATTTTCTCTCAGCACGAGGGGAATTCCTTGTGTGCCCCCTATTTTTTGGGGGGGGGGGTATCAAAATGTTATCGTTAAAACTTAAATCTGTACCAAGGATTGAAAATTCTGGCTTAAGGTGAGAATGTGCGTTTTTTGGTACATGTACCCGTAGACATGAGCCGTACTGTGGTGAATTTAAATCAACCTCTATGTGTTGTATGTCCCCGGAGGCATGTACTATAATCCGACGTGCACTCTGGTTATAGACGCGCTTGGCATCTTGGCTAATATACAACCGACTGTCTAGTAATAAATTGGTAACCGTGGACTTCAAAAGATCTTTGATTGTTAGCATGGTTTTATTATTTATCAGAGGACATCTTCCCTTCCTGAGATCATACGGAAAAGGTAGTACAAACTGTCGAAAGAAAACACAAATCGTCAAAAGAAAGCACAAAATGATGAATTATGTATAGGCTATAACCAAAAGTTACGGTTTCAAGTAGAGAGGCTACCACAAAAGCTTAGCATGTTATGAATTTTTGCAGCGGAAGCCCTGTGAATCCGGTGTATGGCTTAGATTGTTTTGATAGTATACATGATTAAATTATTAGTTATATATTTTCTTAATGATTTGGAAAATAATTAAAAAAAATCCTTCATAATTCTTAAAACTTCAAACTGATTTGAAATTAATTGTTGACACTATGTTCTTCTATAAACTTTAAAGCTTTACTTAATTCATTTTTAATAATGTGTGAGCAGATATTTTATTATTAATGCCAACTTAGGTTTTAGTTAATGCTTTGACAATGCTTTAGGTTTTACATAATTCACAATTTAAAAATATAAGTTTTTGCTCAAGCCTCCCATGCTATTTCTGAGACATTAGATCCGTCTCCTCTTCTGGTAAGAGCTTCGCCAATTACTCCGAAAATGATCGCGAAAAAAATGAAAAATGCAAAGGTATACGCTAGGACAGAGTGAACTTTATTGTAATGGCAGTAAAGTTTTACTTTTATTTTTCTTCTCTCAACGAAGGCTGGTGTAATGCAATATCCAATAATTTTCTTATTTCCGGGATGTAATCACATCATGGTACAGTTTAAGTTAAAGATAATCCCACAGGAACAATACTTTAGCCTAAAACGGCTATACAATATCCCCCTACTAGACACGGAGCAAAGGATATTCTATATTACAAATAAAATCAAAATATAAGTAACAGAAACATTTTTTTGATCACTTATTTGAAGATATTAAATAGAAAAGTTACTCGAATATTAAACAGACCATGTTAATCAGAAAGGAACCAAGCGACATTATGAACATTCTGAGAAAATTTCTCTGTAATTTGCAATATCTTAGAGATTCACTTAATTATTCTTTTTCAAGTATTTTGTCGTCAAACTATACAATATTTTACCAACTATTTTCATGCTGTTTCTATTTAGAATAACGTTTCTGACGACTAAATAGCTGAAAGTAAATAACTCTTATTTTTTTTCTAAATAAGGCGCTTGGTTCCTTTCTGATTAACATTATCCAAATAATCTGCTCAATGCAGAACTGCTTTTTAACAAACAGCGACTCGTAGAGAGTAAAAAAAAAAAAAAAAAAAAAAATGAATTCGTTCTAATAAAAAAATTTCTAGCAATAAATGTTCATTATTGGAAACCCTGAGATAGTAGTGATAACAATAAAGAGAATCAGGTAGAGAACATGTTTCAACCTTGACAGCAGCCGACACAATACTTTCATGAGTGTACTATAACTCACAATACATTATTGCTCAGTTTCTCCTCGTGGCGATGTATTTCTCTTAAAAATTTATGCTATGTAGTTCAAGTTGCTAGATATATAACTGATATATATTCTGCAAGTAATCGAATTGCGCGTCAAGAAAGAAAGCTATCTTACCCCGTGGTTCAGGAAACTCAATTCAATTCCCTTAAATAAAATATAACTTGCAATATATTATCCTTCTATATTATTATATTCCAGGCCACAATTTTCTTTTTGCGATATCTGTATTTTGAAAATAAGTTATAAAGTAGTCGTAGTGAAGTATATACAAATATTTATTGCATGTAGTATGTTTATCGATTTTCTATCAAAAGAAAACTTTGCATATTGCTTTCGGAGGAATTTTTAAACTTTAAACGGAGAAAAGAAATTGGGCCAATAGTCGTGGATATTTAGCGTTTCAATATGACAAAATTTGCGACCGTAAGTTCGTTAATAATGTAATGTAACGTACTTCGTAAATATCCATCCCTAAAAAGCATTTCCCCGCTCCTTCCATAGAGAGGAAACTCACTTATGAGGTTGGCCGTCTGACGCAATCCGGAAGTGCAGGACGGAGCGTTTTATGCTTGCAGGTATCTTTTTTGAGGTTGCACTCATGACGGAATTTTTGAAAAATGTCTTGGAATCTTTATCGATCCTACCTAGTAGACACCGAAAATGACCCCAGTTAAAATTTATATATATATATATATATATATATATATATATATATATGTATATATATATATATATATATATATATATATATATATAAATACATATATTTTTTTATAGATTTTCTTACAATGGAAAACGGATAAAGCCATTTTTTGAAAAGCGATAACTGTAACCGTTTACGAGAAAAGTTGATTATACTAATTTTCCTAACTTATTTTCGGTTTGGGTATTCTGAAACTATTCATTCATTCGAAAATTGATCCAAGCGTTCGGAATTTATCTAAACTAAGATATTCAAATTTTGGTTGCGTTTAGAGATTAGGAAGTATTAGAAAAACTATATTATTAACAGGCATGAAACGTTTTGTGATCTTCGTATATTTTCTTAAATATCTGGAAAAAACGGCTGGAAAATCGAACTAAGTGGAAAGTGACCATCATCTTTCCAAGCGTGAAGTCCAAGAGGCCGTGTGTGCAATTTCTGTAAGTCTATGTTAGGCGCCAATTTAGAGTAATTACTCACTCTAAGTCTATCTAGGTGTTTTCGTTTTCAGAAAATATTAACTATAATTATTCTAATCTTTCGAAATGACACTAAGGATAGGAACGAAAACGCGCTTAGATGACGCAGTTTCTGCATGTTTTTCAATTTCATGTTTTTTTGTCACTGGTTTCATTAATTTCTGACATTTAGCAATAAAACGAGTTTCATTGCAATTTTTTTTTTATTTATTTATTGCTTACAAAAAAATTCTTTTTACAGCAATTTACTTATAATAAAATGTTAATTAAGTTATAATTACTATTAGTGAGGTTAGTACTTTAGTTATAGTAAATATGAATGCTATTACAATAAATTCACAATGACATTTTTTATTTATTTAATATTATTATTTTTTTTATATATATATTTTAGAAACGTACATATTCATACCTACACACTTCCATATTCTCATACTATATATATTGAATGATACACACACACGCAAACATATAGACACACATATACGCCCATTCATACATACATACAATCCACAAGCATTCACTCATACATCCACACACATATACAGATATATACAAAGGCAGTATTTCTAATTTGTAATTGTACAAATGAGCATTAAAATGAAATACATATATAAATATAAAATGTAGGTGTTTTATTTTAAGTAACTAAGATCTGTATATAAGAATATTAATCATATGCTGACTAATTCATTGCAATGTGACAGAGGCATATAATATATTTGAGTATGGAGTAAACTGCATTCCTAATTGTCCAATTTTGCTGCAGTACAAACTCAACAAATTGTTTATTATTGAGATTCTTCTTACTAAATTAAGGTAAAAAAAAAAAGAAAAAAAAAAGAACACTCTTCCTAATATGATGTTAACAAGTGGAAACACATATAAATAATCAAACATATTTATGTAGGTTGAAACCACGAAGATTTGAAAAATTATTTTCCCCAAAAGCTACGTGCCTCCAGATTGTTCCACTTAACTAACAGTAACTGATGCTCAGATGTTAGGTTTTTCAAATATCTATTAAATCTTCATATTATTATTATTTTATTTTTTTTGTTATTTCCATCTGTACTAAGAAATATGGTAGGGCTGACTTTCATGCAAGTACCTTTAACATGTTAATTTTCTTAGGAAATTGTTATGATGGCATTGGATGTATATTCCTGAAATTAATGGTAAATGATATATTATACTCCATCCCCAAAGTAAAGTGAAATATACTAAAATTGTTTAATAAATATCGGAGATAATTTGACTAATTTCTTCTTTTAGAAGGATTTATTTTAAAAGTAAAATGCCATTAGAGTTTTGTATTTTGCCTCTTGGAGAACTGGTTGATGTATTTCCCTAGAAGAAATAGTGAAAGGCCTTGCTTCTTTTTATAAAATCTACTGTTGCCCCTCTGACGTCAAACGTTTCTTTATCATAATATGATGGAACTTCCTTAAGCTGGCCCTCTGCATGAAACAGCAACAAATGATATACATTGTTTTGGATTAATGTTCCTGACGCAATCCGAACTAAAACATTTCATTACTTTTCCAATTAGTCTGGCAGAAATGCTTATAAATTACTGACAGATCAAAACTTTTTCAAGGAAAGGAGGAAATGTTCTGTTATTTTTATCAGACACAACGTAGCTGTTGAAAATGTACATTTAAATCTAGGAGAAGCCACAGCAACCCTGTTAACAAAGCAAATTTCTCTACTAGTCAAATTTTTACAAAACATATTATTTCCTTTTTTGATATATTAAACTTTTGGTAATCAGTAAATATAATTAGTTTTACGAAAAACACAACAACAAAAAAGTACGTTCTCTCAGATGATGGATATAGTCAAGATTGGATCATAATAGATGAATAAAAATTATTTTTAGAAATGAGAAATGAGGTTTTTCTTCCTACGTTTCGGCTTGATATTCCAGCCCTCTTTTGTGCAAAGAAGTAAATGGCAACATTACTAACCGGATTGGATAGTTCTTTTTTTCCGCTCGTATTGATCTTAATGAATAATAAAAGCGTCCGCATTTGCTTTCCGCGATCAAAAGAAAGCAGAAACCGGATACTGTTCAACGCTTCTCGTGGTGGAAGTATCCAATTCTAGAGTTTTGACGATATAATTCAATCTGAAAAGGAATAGAGAGTAAATGGGTCTCCCGTGGTCTAGAGGCTAACACTTTAGATTCTCTGTAGCAGGGATTTTTCTCATTTCAGGGCCCGATGAGAAATTTCTCAGCTGTACGATGGATGTCGGCGCAAATAGCCTGGGTGTCGGTTCGCCGTATAAAATAATAATAATAATAAGAAAAAAAATAAAAACACGGAGTAAACGTCTCTTAGATTTGAACAGCTTCTCGTCGGTGACAGTCCGTCAACCTGCCATAGGATAGTGAGATGTATTAGCACTTTCCTCCGAAGGAAAGTAGCTATTGAGGTTGGACTCATGACGGAATTTTTTAAAAATGTCTTCAAATCTTTATCGATCCTACCAAGTAGACACCGAAAATGACCCCAGTTAAAATTTATATATATCTATATAAATATATATATATATATATATATATATATATACATATATATATATATATATATATATATATATATATATATATATATATATATATATATGTGTCTGTTAACACGATAGCGGCCAGAGTTTTTGTTTTTTCGTCACGAAACTTGGTATATAGCATTCAATTAGCCAACGATTGAACGAGTTCGTTAACCACCAAAGTCGGTCCACCGGAAGGGGGGGAGGGGTTTACCCCGAACCCAAAACGCTAATTTGACTATGTCAGCCGTAATATTTGTTATATTTCAACGAAACTTGGTATTCGTAGTGGTAATATAGAGAGAAAAATGAGATATAAAAATGAACTAAATCGGTTCATTAGAAGGGGGGGGGTTTACTCCGGGCCCACAATACCAATTCGCCACTACCAGCCGTGATTTTTGGTATATTTCGACGAAACTCAGTATTCGTAGTGGTAATCTACAGGTAAATATGTGTTGTAAAAATAAACTAAATCGGTTCATTAGGAGGGGGGGTTTACTCCGGACCCACAATACCAATTCGCAACTACCAGCCGTGATTTTTGGTATATTTCGACGAAACTCGGTATTCGTAGTGGTAATCTACAGGTAAATATGTGTTGTAAAAATAAACTAAATCGGTTCATTCAAATTCCTAATATACTCATACCGGTCGTAATTTCTGCTGTATTGTAACAAAACGCGGTATACGTCGTGGGTAACTCATGAGAAAGAAGTGTTGTAAAAATGAGCTGAATCGGTCAATCGGAAAGCGGGGGTTTACTTTGTAATATATTTCAATAGAAAAGCCCGCCAGACGTAGGTTCACAAAGCCGCCGCAAGGAGCGCTTTGTATCTAGAGGGACTGTATCCTGTTCCTGCGTTAGATCAAAATACGATAATATGAGGTTTTTTGTATTAGTGTAGTAGGTACCATGTGTAAACATAACTCTGGAAGCAAATTAATAATTGATCAGTTACTCATTACGAATTTAAAAGAGAACTATTCATGTTTTTATTTTATTTATGTAGGATATTTTAAGCAAATTGTTCTGGAAAGCAGTCTACACTACCCAAATTCTGAGGAAAGTGCTTAGTTATGCAGCTCCTGCGTGACGGACTTTATAAATATTTTATTTATATCCATATCAATATTTTATTGCATATTTTGCATTTTAAGATACGGGGTTTTCAAGCACCACTTCTTTGATTTTTGTCTCTTTTAGCCCAAGGCCAATTACCTAATTTGATCCAACTCGTCCTTCGTCATTTCATATTCATACACTTTTCGATTTCTATCCATTGACCCTTGTCCTTTAAAACCAAGCTTTACGAGGTTATTCTCTACTTCCAGCCACTACATAATATTTGCGCGCCTTAGCCTCATCAATCACTTTGAGATTAGGTTCGTATACACATTTTTCAGCTATGATCCTTTTTTCAATTTTGTTTGTTGTTAGTCATTGAGGTTGCTGCTGCCAAGATACGTGAAAGAGTGTAACACGGGATTTAATCTTTCGTTAAGTTGGTTTTAGCACTTTCCTCCGAAGGAAAGTAGCTATTGAGGTTGGACTCATGACGAAATTTTTAAAAAATTTCTTCAAATCTTTATCGATCCTACCTAGTAGACACCGAAAATAACCCCCGTTAAAATTTATATATATATATATATATATATATATATATATATATATATATATATGTCTGTTAACACGATAGCGGCCAGAGTTTTTGTTTTTTCGTCACAAAACTTGGTATATAGCATTCAATTAGCAAACGATTGAGCGAGTTCGTTAACCACCAAAGTCGCTCCACCAGAAGGGGGGGTTTACCCCGAACCCAAAACACTAATTTGACTATGTCAGCCGTAATATTTGTTGTATTTCAACGAAACTTGGTATTCGTAGTGGTAATATAGAGAGAAAAGTGAGATATAAAAATGAACTAAATCGGTTCATTAGAAGGGGGGGGGGGGTTTACTCCGGGCCACAATACCAATTCGCCACTACCAGCCGTGATTTTTGGTATATTTCGACGAAACTTGGTATTCGTAGTGGTAATCCACAGGTAAATATGTGTTGTAAAAATAAACTAAATCGGTTCATTAGGAAGATGGGTTTACTCCGGACCCACAATACCAATTCGCCACTACCAGCCGTGATTTTTGGTATATTTCGACGAAACTCGGTATTCGTAGTGGTAATCTACGGGTAAATATGTGTTGTAAAAATAAACTAAATCGGTTCATTAGAAGGAGGGGTTTACTCCGGACCCAAATTCCTAATATACTCATACCGGTCGTAATTTCTGCTGTATTGTAACGAAACGCGGTATACGTCGTGGGTAACTCATGAGAAAGAAGTGTTGTAAAAATGAGCTGAATCGGTCAATCGGAAAGCGGGGGTTTAATTTGTAATATATTTCAAAAGAAAAGCCAGCCAGACGTTGGTTCACAAAGCCGCCGCAAGGAGCGCTTTCTACCACTAGAGTGACTGTATCCTGTTCCTGCGTTAGTTCAAAATATGATAATATGAGGTTTTTTGTATTTATTACGTAGTGTAATAGGTACCATGTGTAAACATAACTCTGGAAGCAAATTAATAATTGGTCAGTTACTCATTACAAATTTAAAAGAGAACTATTCATGTTTTTCTTTTATTTATGTAGGATATTTTAAGCAAATTGTTCTGGAAAGCAGTCTGCACTACCCAAATTCTGAGGAAAGTTCTTAGTTATGCAGCTCCTGCGTGACGGACTTTTATATTTAGAAAAGGGTATTTGGTAAGACTAACCTGGATGAACTGCAAAGAGGTCTTTTAGCTCTATCCGGTCTGTTATACCCGTGTAAGCGACACACCTTAAAATGGTAGAAAGGTTCCGTCCAGGTATCCCCTTTGGTTGGGTGATGAATGAGGTCCGTTCCAAAATGCAGATATGTCTTTGCTGCAAGCACCGAATATGATATCGTCCTCAAAGCATAGTCACCATGTAATGATGGTCTGTCTCATGGAATGAAGATACCAATGCAGACTGCAGAGTCATGTAAGGAGTCTTACCTTAGTCCTGCGCAGATCATGAATGAGTCTCCGTCATCTTCTTGTCTATGGAAAGCGTAAATTCCTTCGCCTGTCTCTAGGAGGTAGTTTGGTGGCACGTCCTTCCGTGTTCAGAGTAAGCCCATCTCCTCATACATAGTCCTGGTCCAAACTTGGTCAGAATAAGTATTACGAAAGTGTTAATTACAAAAACTAAATTTTATGCAGCAATAAGGATAGTAATGAATTAATGATCATCTTTATCTGAGAGCTGAGTAGCAATATTGAAGGATACTATTGTATTACTGGATTGTTCCATTATGGAAAAATAAAATCTATAAAAAAAAAATAAATATAAATTTAGCCATCAATGTTTTACTGATAACTCGCCCTCGATACTTACACTTGTTTTGAAAATAAAGCCAATAATGGTGGGTGGAGTTTCTTTGTCACGTTTTTCATTTGCAATACCAGCCTCATCGTTGTTTTTTGTAGAACTGAAATCGTAAATGGATTCTCCGAAAAAGTACAAACCTTCTGATTAATTTGAAAGGCTTTCAGGGATATTGCTTCATTAAATTAAAACCACGTAACCACCAATTCCCTGTTTGGTTTCCTGAATATCAAACCAATCAGAGAACTGCGTAAAAGTGAGATATATCTCACCTTAAACCAATACGTGAATATATTTATCAACATATGCTTTTTTATTGACCATTTTATATATCCCCCATGACTCCAGAACTAATGCTGTTGTAGTTATTTGTTTGTGTTCATAACATCCCCAATTAAAAAATGAATGACGATTTTTAGAATATTTTATGGTTTCGGCAGGGGTAAAAAGATTGTACCCCTCATCTTTATTGACACACATGCATATATATATATATATATATATATATATATATATATATATATATATATATATATATATATATTAAATTAATATAATATATATACAGATATACATAAATATTTGCGGGGGTAATTTTCGGTACCTAGATTCATGAAGAATTGAAGAATGTTTTTAAACTGCTTTTATCTGTGCAATCTTCTTCCGGAACTACTAAAATGTTTCATAAAATAAGTTGCTTAACAAAAAAAAATTATATTTACTATTATTACATTTGTAATTAATGATAAAAAGAGGCTTTTAAACGCAAATACCTTGGTTAAATCTTAGATCTAACCCCCATAAATCTTCCTGCTCCCTAATCCATTATTAATTTCCTTGTTCACACAAATCTCTTACAATTAATCCGAAGGTGGGACAAACTAATGAGAATTTTAGGTTCGTCTTAGGCCAAACAAGAGAACTTCATTAATAATTCTAAGATTTTATTTTTTATCGAGTTACATGTTGTACATTAGTTCAATATTTTTGATAGACTTATTAATGTTTATTACAGAATTGACATTCAGTCTACTTATAGATGGTTTTTAATATGATCTTGTTTATTATTTTAGTTGGAATATCAGAAAATGTCTGGAAATGGATATTGTTCGCTGGAGCATTCAAAACATCTTGTAGTGGGGGTCATTCCATAGGTTGAATCATATCCCTCCCTGTAATAGATGGTGCATTTCTTCTACACATTCCCTACTTTGGGCGTATGGAATGCGAGGAAGAGACTTGCGGTTGAATCGTATACGTCTGATTCACTAGCGATCCTTGGTCGTTTCTTCTTCAAGCTTGCCTTTGAGGAGATTGATAATCCACGGTGGGGCTGTAAAAGCTCGCAGAGTTTCTTCGTTCATTGGCCAATCTATTATACAGTAACTACCTAGAACCAATCGTAGACGTTAATAGTGGTATTGAATTTCTTTACTCTGAGGGCAAAAAGTTATAAGGTACTTCTCGTTTGCTTTATAAAAATAACAAGTGCTGCTTCTGAATAATTTTCATGACATAATGCCAGTTGTCGGAGAGAAAAGATAAAAAGCTCGCGGAAACTTAGGATATTTATAGAATAGATCATATATGTTATTGACTCTATTGTAGTGAATTGAAGTGTGTTTATTGTTGATCTCTAATAATAAACAGCTTTCAAGATTAAGATAAGTTGCTTTCTATTATAACTTTATTTTAGTAAATAGCGAATCAGCTGCGTTATGAGAGTCTTGATAAGAAATAAATAAAAAATTAGTAAATAAAATAATCAGTTAATATTTAACAGAAAAATGTAAACAACTACTGTAAAAACTTTAAAATTGTTAATCAAAAAGTGATTTTAAAACTGTGTTATATTAAAAATTATAAATTCATATAAGCACTAAATTTCACGTATATCGTAATTGTTCTAAGAAATTTCACCTACCTCTACCAGGCACAGGTGACCTTCATCACTATAAGTGATAATAAAAACGGCTGACATTTACTTTTACACGGTAGATGCGGAATATCAAAATTAGAAGCTTCGTTATTTTCACTCTTGTAAACACAGTGAAAATTAGGAACTAAACATTCCTTTCGGATGCAATCATTAAATCAGGCAAATATATATACATATATACCACCATTTATATAAATATATAAATATAAATTTTCACGGGAGTCTTTTCGCTATCTAGTTGGTGAAGATTTGAAAACTTATTCACAAATTCTTTGATAGGAGCATCCTCAATTCCTTCGGAAACCGCAAAAGATAAATACACTGAGCTGGGAGAAGAAAAAATCAATGAAAATTTTAAAATAGTTTTCCTTGTAGAGATTTTCGGCTACTTTTCAAAATATATTCCGTAATATTCTTCTATTCGGCAGAAAGAAATATTTATCTTCCGAGACGAAGCTTCCTCCAAAAATATCCTTGATTAATACTATTGTATGCCATTTTATTTAAATCTGTCTGAATATAATATATTATTTTTAGAGAGGGGGTCTCCCGTGGTCTAATGGCTAGCGCCTTGGATTCATAAGCGGGAGATGGTGGGTTCGATTCCCAACCTCCGGCAGGAATTTTATCATCCCACGGCTCGCTGGTAAAATTCCTCGCTGCACCCTGGATGTCGGCGCTAATGACCTAGATGTAGATGCGCCGTAAAAAAAAAAAAAAAAAAAAAAAAAAAAATTATTTTTAGAATTGCTATAAAACTTATAAAACGAGAAGAGTGTCATGTTGTTAGTAAAAAGAAAAATCATCATGACGTAAGAAGAAAAAGAGAAAAAAAGTCTAAGACAAATGTGCCATCAGAGAGTAGGCAGAGATCGCTCACTAGAATATTTACAAATATTTATTCTCTGGCGGGCAGCTGGGGGGAACCAAACCACCAAGGCGGCCAAATGTCTTCTATAGGCTTCGGCTCCATCATTAGCTTTATAGCAAAACCTCTAGAGTAAGCACATCTTGTAGTGGTCTTTTTCTCTTCAAAACTTCAAACGTTTGCTTTCAGCAGGGTTTTTTTCCTGGAGGCTCAAATTAAGAACCTCATTTTTGGGTGATTTTCTTCTTAATTTACTTCTTTTTTTTTAAATATTAATCTATGGCACAATGGCTTTAAAGCTTTGAATATAACGGTTCATGTTTGGTCATATGCAAGAAACCCTGCTTATGACGATAAACAAAGACTTGATCAAGTGGGCTGTCATCTCATGTCCTTAAAAAAAATCACGTCGTTCAAATTTTCATTTATATATATATATATATATATATATATATATATATATATATATATATATATATATATGTTTTGAAGAGAAAAAGACCACTACAAGATGTGCTTACTCTAGAGGTTTTGCTATAAAGCTAATGATGGAGCCGAAGCCTATAGAAGACATTTGGCCGCTTATCTCGAAAAAAACAATAAAACGACGTTTTCTCCCTTATGGGCGAGAATTCGGGAAATCGTCATAAAACATTTTTTGTTCCCCTAAGGGTCCTCTATCACCACTCTCAATATGACTAGACATTTACGGGACACCCTGTATATATATATATATATATATATATATATATACAGGGTGTCCCGTAAATGTCTAGTCATATTGAGAGTGGTGGTAGAGGACCCTTAGGGGAACAAAAAATGTTTTATGACGATTTCCCGAATTCTCGCCCATAAGGGAGAAAACGTCGTTTTATTGTTTTTTTTCGAGATAAACGTACTTTTTAGAAGAATAATCGTTGTAGCTCCGTCCCAGGTGGTACTACTAAAAAGGGTGTGAAACCAATCGAAAGCTGAGTAAATTTACTATAAGACTAGTTGAGAGTAAATGTAAAAATGAATGAATGTAAGTATGTATATCTTACCAAAAGAAGGCAATTCTAAATTTCCTGACATTTTATTGACATTGCTTTCCAGCGTTACTCCTCAATACGCAGGATCTGAGATTTCCGGGTTTCAGAAAAACTTCCTCATTTAACCAGCTTTCCATTCATGTATCACAACCCTGTGTTATTGAAGTATTTGAACGATTTAAGAACAAAAGTTTTAAAAAAACATGGATCTGTGGAAAGAAAATTATATTTTTTTCTTCAGTTTATTCAAAAAGCTGAAGGGAAATATTTATTTTTATAAATGTTTACATAAATATTAAGTAAATATTTACTTAAAACAATAAAAAAAATTACTTCCACGAATATAAAAAAAAATCCTAAAACAGTAAATAAATAAAATACACATTTATTTTGAATTTATTAATTCAAGTAACTAATACTGGGTCCAGGAGGCGGCCATTAAGGAACCCCAACCATACATTAACCTCAAAAATTATTATTTTTACCTAGATCACGCATTTGAACACATTTTTACAAGTACTTATATTTAGAAAACAAATGCTTTACCTTAAATTAATACTGATGGCTACGCTTGTGAAACTCACTGGGATTCTGAGCCCATGCGTTTTTGCTGTGGTAATTAAAAATTCTATCCCTCATAAATAATATGTACATAGTCCTGTAAAAATGTGAGGGGGGGACAGGCTTCCTGGGAACAGGCTTCCTGAGTTTATGCTCCTGATTTGGAATTCATTTGATTTTGAATGGATGTTAGAATTTTGTTTTTGCTATGCACAGATCACGTGCGTGTCCTTGGTGTTACACTCAGGCGGCTATGTGTACAAGACCACTTGTAGCCAACAGTTTACAATTAGCAAAAAAAAAAAAAAAAAAAAAAAAAAAATGGCATTTTTTTAATGTGTTCTGGATATGATCGTGTCAACTTGGCAATAACCGAGGTTCCACCAGACATTTTGGCGGCATCATCAGGGTTACTTCTGAGAATGGAGATAGGTTACACTCCGGGTCTTTTTTATACCTGGTTGGAAGTCTTTTCGGGAGAAAGGCCTGAAAATACCCCCACCTAATACCCCGACCAGGTATAAATAAGACTCGAAATGAAACCTATCTTCATCCTCAGAAGATCTACCCTGAGGAAGCGGGCACAATATCTGGCGTAACGTCTGTTATCACCGAACCATGGAATTCTTCAAGAATTAAGGTATTTTTATTTATCTAAATTTTAACGTCCACTTATACGTAACAGATTTTTGGGGCGGGTTATCTACAGGTTACAACCCTTTTCTAGGGTAGAGTTGATGCCTTTTCTTTTGTAGGGAGAAAAGTCATTGTATTTGGACCTCCAAATAAGAGAAAAATACAGAGCGACTTCGAATAGTGTCCTTTATTTAGATTTTTTTTAAAATACGTATTTTTATGCACAGTTCATGAGATGTTTTGGTAGTTTTGAAGTATATTTTAATAAATAACGCAAAACATTGACATTTTCTGTAACTTCTATTCTACATCGGACCAATCTCGTTTAGCCATACTTCGTACAACAATAATTGACAACCATTAATCAAAAGACAACATCTTCTTTGTGAATATAGAACACTAATAAATGAGAACAAACTTCGCTGAATTTTGTAGATTCTAACAATGGATTCGCTTCACGCTTTCTATCGTAACACGCAAAGACATTATTGACTTATTTGTTCGGAACCATGGCGATATTGAACTGGATGAAGTTCAGATATATTCATTGAATGGAAAACTGTTTAAATTGGTTTCATATAATTATCTAACTTCCTCGAATTTATTACCGTTTGAAAGAATATTAATGGGCTAACGCATAATGTCAAGTGAATAATTAATAATAGTTTTCTAATTTAATATTAATATTTTGTGTGTTATTTAGAATAATTGCATACCAGTCCTCAACAATGTTTTGGTTTTTTGCCTACTTTTTTTTTAACAATAGATAATATTCATAAGTGAAAATTATTAACATTTTAGCTACCTAAAAGTCAAGAGTAAATATGTTATACAAACTTTCGTTTTAGGGAGATATGTTATTGATCGGGAGGAGTGACTTATGATTCCTAATGCTATTAGGTTGGATTCATAAATGAAATTTACTTCACACCGAAATTAATTATTTGTTAAGAATTATGTATCAACTGTAATTCTTGTATAATATGTGGAATAAAATTGTATTCACTACTAACGAAAGTGGTGTATTCTAAAGGCAAGCGAAATCAGGCCATTAGTAATGGAGATTTACCTCAACTCCAAATCTAAATATGAATGAGCCCTTGGGGACCTTGAATTTTCGTAAAGAACTGCTTTCAATACGAGTAAAATCAATTCCGTGGATGTAAGTATTTAAATTTCCCACAGGATATATCCTGGGGTTGGCAGTAAAGCCATTCTCGTATGCAATTATCATGTAAGTTATACTTTATTGCTTCGATGAAAATCATTACTTCTTTTCCGGACATGGGGATTTTCTTGCTGCTGATTGTAGAACAATTGAAGGGGTCGGGGCAAAATAGTGCCAAGCATTGTTAAGTTTTAACAAAACCAAACTGTAGCTGCTATATGTTGGATATTATGTGGGACTATCAGTTGAAATGGTTAGGGGCAACCAGATTAAGTAGCATTCAGAGTTTGTAGTCATATTTTAGTAGCATTTGCATCATAGACTAATAATCCCACATAATATTCAACATAGAGCAGCTACAGTTAAGTTTCTTTAAAAATGTTGCTTGGCACAATTTTGCCCCGACCCCTTCGATTCTACGTAAAGAAAAATAAAATAATTTTCCTGGAGTTTCATAATATTCCTGGAAGTTACTTATTATTTACGATAATTAGAACTTTGAAAGGCCATGGGGATGGGAGACTAGAATCACCATGATAGGTGAAACGATAACTCTTGATGGAAGGTTAATAAATTTTAATGATGTGACGAGGAACTTTTACATTTATATGCTCTAAATGATCAGCTAATACACTAATTAAGTCATATCAACGCCAAGTCATTTATGAAAACTCAAAATGTATTAAAGGGATAGTAAAATTCATAGAGGTAGTATCAGTAAGGCAGTGGTTTCAACTCTCTCTCTAATGGAGATATTTTTTTTCTGCAGTTAGGAAAAACATGACTTTCGTCCTGGGTAGGCAAATAAGGAAACAAAGATGAGCTGACCCAAAATGATTGGTATAATTGAAAGAAGAGTTGGTTATACGTGTAGCAGCGGTTGTAAAAAGAACAAGAATTGATTTTAAGATTTTATTGGAGGTTATGACATAATGTTCTCTTAAAGCACATTTCAAGTAAGTTTATCACCCATTTTCACTTTTGAAATCATATAAATGCCTACAATCAAGCCAAAAAGTCCTATTGCACTTCCGAAAATTTCTATAATCAATATTTTTACAAAAAGATTTGGATTTGCAGCATCACAAAGTGCCGCACCCGAGCCGACAATACCGACACATATCCCGCAGAAGAGATTGACAAGTCCAACGCAGAGTCCAGCGCCGAACATGAGATAGCCGGAGTACCAGTTGATGTCCCTCAGACTCTTGTCGGCTTGGACTATCTCCATCGTGAACGGTTCTACCGAGCCGGAGAGAACGATGGCCGTTATCAAGCCGTAAATGGCGACGGCTTCGCAGAAAATGACCGATATGAGGTTCTTGGTCTTGATTCTTGGTACTTTGACTCCGCCTCCTATGATGCTCGCGCCGGTAGTGTGTATACCCAAAGCCGCTCCGACTACTGAAAGAGACACCGTCAGTCCTACACCAAGGCTGATCCAGAGGTATGGAGAAATCTCGCTGAGGAGCCAGCCGACGTTGAGGTCTTCCGGTCTTCCTAGGATGAGAGTGTAGAACAGACCTATGCCCAGTACAGTCAAAAGCACTGTACCTAACATAGTGTACAGGAGTATGTATCTCAAACGCATATTGAATGAAAATAACCTATGACACGATGAATTGTTTTATTTTTTACTTTACAGCTGACTTTTATCATATGTTTTATACTTTAATGCAACGCCTATTAATAATAAAACTAACCTTGTTTACTTACTACAATTTTAGCTACCACTTATACAAAAAAGAAGGAACGGGAGTAATTCTGAGCAATTATCAATTAGGACCCAAACCTAGATATCGGGGAAACTTCACGTATTGCGTCATTTCAATCTAAATATATGAAATTCCGTATTTAAAAATAAAGTTTGTTGCCCAATTGTTCTGGCGTGTTATAAACACACAAACGATACTTATGAATCTTTCGAAAATTCATTAGAAAATTCGTTAGAGGGGTATGAATTAATTTGTAAATTACCGAAAAATAAATTTTGATGATCATTCTTAAATAATTTTAATATTAAAAATATTAATATATTTACATATTTTTTCAGAACAGAAATTATTACCTTTGGCAGGGGTTGTTAAGTACTCACGCCTTAACACTCACGGCCACTGGGCCTCCACATTAAAATTTAAATAAATTGAATACTTGTTTTTTTTCAGGCTATTCTTAATATAAGACCCGTTTATCTTCAAAAATAATTATTAGGTACTTAAGAAGCGATAATGAAATCGAAAAGATTCAAGTGCCTACCAGGTTTTTCTTCCAAAAATCGGGCGTTTGGTTCTACATGATGATCTACTGATTCTTATCAATAAGCCCATTGGTGCAAAAACTGACCGACAATCTATGCCTGCTATAGCCAATGTTACCTGTTCGAAGAAACTCGCTTTTTGACTTTCCAAAAGCAATATTCTCAAGCTTTGAAAGATTTTGTTCATAGGTTTATTCCGAGCGATTAGCGATGAGACGGAAGGTGTTCTAAAAAAGGCATTCCAGATTGATGGGCTGGAGTGGAGTAAGGTAATAGGAAATAGCTCATGATTCACAGTTGCTTATGTCTATTAAGTAGACACTCATGGCGAACACCTAAATAGGTGTTTTTGGTTTTTGTGTTTTGCTATTTGCGAATGAGTGAAAAATTCTTCCACTCATTCAACACAAATAATAAATGTTTTAGCACACTCTCCTAAGCTGAAAATAATATTTAAATAAATTAAAGTGCATTTTTTGGAGTTTCAGATAAGGAATACAAGCAAATAAAAACGTGTCTTTACAGAGAACTACTTGACGCATCGAACCCTTTCCTTCAAAGGTCTATTTGAGCCATTAGAAAGGAGATTTTCTTATTTTATAGGTCTTGACGAGAACTACAACTTTGTTCTTTCAAGAAATTTTGATACCTCCAACCGTTTGGGAATTATTTCTCTTTTGGCCCACTTACCTGGGCTACCCAGTATGTATATATATATATATATATTAAAACTGCCCTAACAGTTCCACATCATCTGCTTCTTCAAGGGCATAAACAAGTTGAAAGTTGAGTATACACTCTAATCTTAGGAATGCGAATCTTCTGCTACAAGTGCCACGCCAAAACTTAAATCAGCTCCAAGTCTGAGGATCAGCTGGAAATCGAAAAGGTCCTTCGGTTTCGATTTTAATTTATGGAATTACTCGATTTTATTTTGCGAATGCTCAGCCATTCAAAGATGGCTGGTAGATTTTGGTTAGCTTGTCCATAGGCTTGTAAGTGGGATTTTCATAGATATTGAGATTACTTGTTGCTTATGGCTTTATTACAAGTTTCGCCTTTGTACTCAAGACTACCGGGGCTCCTCTCTACTAGCCTGAATAGGATTATATGAAAACTACCAATTCTGAATATATTTATTTTATTTAATTATCGTCCATTATAATTATCTCAGAATTTTAGGACGGGTTATCTATAGGTTATTACCCTTTTCTAGCCCGGATAGGGCTGATGTCTTTTATTTTTTTCTAAAGAAAGGCCACCACCCCATAATAGGAATCGAACCCACGACCCTTGGCACAGATTGTTGAGTGCTCATGCCTTAACACTCACGACTACTGAGCCTCCTCTGAATATATTTTAATATTACATTATATTATCTAAAATTAAAATGATCAACGTAATTAGAGGAACTAAAATACTGGTTAGATATTCTTGAAAGAATTAGAGATAATATAGATTTATTTAAGCATACTGAAAATCGAAGGAGCCTTCTTAGTGAATTTCTTTTAGTGAATTCGAGTTTCAATTACTAGAAATAGTCCTATAATTTACAAATTGTAGTGTAAACAAACGGCTTATATTTGAGAGAAAAAGTTTTCCAATATGTATATTCTGTGTGGTAGGTTATTTATTTTTTATAAATATATAAACGAGGTGGCTTTGAGCATTATAAATGCTGCTATAAAATGCTGTAAGTAGTTTAAATGAGCTCCGGAAACCATAGCCTAGTCCTTTATATATAACATTTCAGCCTTTTGATCTCCTCTTTATATATTCTCTTCTATTCTCTCTAAATCCTTTTCTTTTTCTCTACACCTTCAGCTTGAAACTGGCTATTAAAGTTGTTAAAGTTCTATTTCCAGAACATCTTCACGATTTCTATTTAAAAAGTGCTTTGTTATATTATCCTTATTATGTTTTGATTTAATTGTACATTTTCTTTTGCTCTTCTAGCTCACAATACTATATAATGTACATCATAATATTTAAAAAAAAACAATTGTTGTAATGTGTTAATTGTTGTAAACTTAGTTACAGAAAATAAGTAAACAGTACTTATGAAAATAGTAACAGTTAGAGGAAGGAAAACTAATAATAATTTAGGGATGATACAAATTTAATATTAATAGAATTTTACCAGGAGATTACTTTATTTATAAACTTTTTAAAGGTAAAAAAAATATTACATCTCGCAGGAGCTGCATTATTCAGCAACGACTACAAGAAGTTTAAAGCAGTGGCACTCAAACTTTTTTCAGTTTGCGGGTCGCAAAAAGGAAATTACTAAATAAATTATCCAATGATTTCTTAGGTTTTTTTCAATGTTACAACAAGGGACCGAAAATAACTATTATTTTTATTTCAAATGAGTTTCACTTTCCTTTTAACTTTTATTATTGGGAAATAAAAATAAAGATTTCATCATAATTGATATATTTTATTATTTTTTTAAAACAGTTTTCTAATAATTTTTATTTTAAAAACTTAAAAATAAAAATTATTTGAATATTATTATTCCAAAATTTTTGGTATAAAAGTTTTAATAGCAATTTTTCTATTATTTCAACTTTTAAACATTATTTAAAATAAAAAATAATACTAGTGCCATAATGAATAGAAACTTTGATTCACTCACATAAACAAATAACTTCAAACTAACAAAAGGTTCCAAATCAAGTATTTCTGAATTTATTCTGAACATAAAGTACACTAATTGTAGATCTCGTGATAAGTGATTAATTAAATTTTAATTATTAAATTAATGAAATGCATTTCTTAAACTACATTAACACACTTACTTACATTATTGTTATTTTATTAAACATATATGCATGTTTTTACTTTCACAATACATTTTTATTTTTTTTTATTTTGAAATGTTAAAATTAAACTAGAATTTTTTTTCGCAAAATTTTATTATAACAATTTTACCCAGAATTTTTATCGAAAGCATTTTTATATAAAAATTATTTCAAATGAGTTATTCATTAATTTAAAAAATATAAATTATGAAGTAATTTTTTTTTTCATAATTTTTAGGAAACATTTCATTTTTATTTCGGTCCTTGGTTGCAACTCTAATTAAACAACTCTCTACGGATTCATTGCATTACATTATTATTAAATATTTTTTTAATTATTTCTTTTTAATTTTATTTTTGTTTCTATTTTTTCATTAGCTTTGTTTTGCTTTTTAACTATTTTATATAGTTTATTTTCATATTTAATTTGTTTTGTTTGTTAGTGTTTATTTTATATATTTTCTTTTATAATAATATTAAATATTAACTAATTATGCGAGAAAATCTGTTTGCTGTTATGAAGCTCCCTAAATAAGTAAATAAATTAATACTATCAACATTATCATTGACATTAGATTTTTTAAAGCAAGTTCATTTGAACTAAACTACACATCCAAGGATTTGGAGGAATTGGTCTGTAGTTGACACGGACTTTGAAAGGACTAAAGGCTACCGAAGAGATCTCTACTAGTACTGAGATAAAGAAAGCCAGTAAGTGCTCTCAATTTGGAGGGTCCTCTCTCACAAAGGTTGCATTGTTGTCCTCTTGAAGGATGAATAAATACTTCAACACCACGCTCTACAATAGATTCCTATCTTCTCAGGAGAAGAACTACGTCTGACGCTTGGGTTATTTCATATTTTTTGGTCAATCAACCTGTTAATAGGCAATAGGATATTGAACAACATTGTCGTTTTATATTACATGGGTCCTATCGGGAGGACGGCTAGATTTCTACGTGGAAAATGTGACCTCGATTCCAATCGTAGAAGGTAGAGTTTTTCGAAGGATGGGCCCAAAATTGATGTTCAGGATATTTATGAGCTAATGACCATATGCCGCGTAAAGAAAAAAAAGCAACCATTGTGTACAAAACACTCATACATTCTCGAAAACTTACTTTCATGAGCCTCTTAAGCATTAAACCATTTCTTTCTCAAAACACATTTTTACAAACTAGTTTACTGGGTCTGCCTAAACAATTTTGTTAAAATTTATAACACTTATTCTTAGGGTAGTTTCATAAAAAGAAAATACATATACATAGCTTGTCATAAAAACAAGTGTTAAGGGCGGACGTTAAATGTTAAATAACCAAGTGGTAATTTTTAGCGCTTTTTAAAGGAAAGTAGGTATCGAGGTTGCACTCACGCCAGAATGTCTGAAAAAGTTCTTTAAATTTTCACCGATCCTACCTAGCTTGCACCCAAAATGACACCCGTTAAAATTAATATATATATATATATATATATATATATATATATATATATATATATATATATACATATATATATATATAGAGGAGAAGGTGGTAATATGAGCCCCTAATTTGTTTATCCCTTTTTTTCTAATTACCTATGAAGTTTTTTTAGGACAAATGTCAATTTGTTATTAAATATTTTCATGCTGGTAATAAGAGCCCCTAAGAAAGAGAAATAAAATGACTTATGTATGACATTTTCATTTATTACAAAATCTTCAAAATGCATTTCAAAGTAGAAAATAATTTATAAAGTAATTTGGAAAGCGTTATTAAGGAACCATTTAATTGCTTTATGACTTTCTCTTCTATTTGCTAAAATCACAAACGTATACATCCTTGTCAAATCCAGCGCAGTCATTTTGTGCCCACACTTCGCAGATTATGCGTTGTTCACACAGTTCTCCAAGGTTACCTGATAAAAATCGGCCCATGTTTTTTCCGGGGGAAAATCATGAACGGAGGTACAAAGGTTCTTTACTCTCAATCCAATGATTCGCGGGATTTTACTTTGAACTACTGATATTCCAGTCTCGTCCACATTAATCGCCCTATCAGCTGGTTAGTTGTGTTTGGCCTACTCGAAGTTGCTAGATAGCGAAGAAATTGTCGTCTGCTTCATTGCTAAATCCATAAGGTTTGGAAAACGTTGTTGCAGCTGGTTTCAAAACAGACAAAACATTCTTGTGGCGATTCATGAAGTGGTCGAACCAAGCTCTTCTAATGAAACCATCTCCTGTGAATGGGTACTCAATTCAATTTCTTTCGCACAGTTGGTAAGCCACTCTGCGAAAATTACGGAGCCCTTAAGTTAGGGGGCTCATATTACAACCCTTGCCATGTTGGAATTCGAACACACATAACGATACATTTTTACTTGAAAAATTACATTGTATCTACACAGAAATAATCTCCGAAATGTCCTCTACACTAGTCAATAAGGAACTAGATGGATTTTGAATGGGCATATACTGTAATTATAAGCTAATTACTTACTTCTCAAAGGTTTTTAGATCAAGGAAACAAATAAACCATTTTTCCGCACAAACTATCCGCTGCAACTGAGTGAGAACACTCCAGTGGCGAGAGTCTTCAATGAACTATCATTTAAAATTATCACCGCCAAGTGAGCCCGCTGTATGAGTAGATATTGAGGGGGCTCATAATACACGCAGGGCTCATATTACCACCTTTACCTCTCTCTCTCTCTCTCTCTCTCTCTCTCTCTCTCTCTCTCTCTCTCTCTCTCTCTATATATATATATATATATATATATATATATATATATATATATTCATTTTAACGAGGGACATTGAATAACAAAGTCAAGATATTATCTCGACATTGATTTGGCTGGACGGTGGTGACCCTGCATCAAATAGGAACACCAACAAGTCCAGGTCTCCACCACAAATGGTTATTGAGTGTTATACTCCAGACCCAAAGTAGTTATCTGTCCATATCGACCGTAATTTTTGATGTATTGCAACGAAACTTGGTATTCGTTGTGGTCATCTAATAAGAAAAATACGAATCGCAAAAATAAAACGATGGAGATGATGTATTTTCTTTTTTCCAAAGGAAAGCCACCACCTTTAGTGGGAATCGAATCCAAAACCTCAGGCGCGGAGTGCTCTCGCCTTAGCGCTCAAGGCCATCGGGTCTCCGGTAAATGTATAACCTACGAAAATTCATTCAAGAAAAGTCCTAGACCAAGATTTTTAGTTTTTTCTAGCTGCATCAAGAGACATAGCATTTTCAGTATTATTCCAGTCAGATCATCATTATTCAGTCCAATAGATCTTTAATCTTAGCCGCATATTGTCGCCCATAAATTCACTACCCTTGCCCTCTAATTACTTAAAACGAGATAGAGCTTTTTGTAATTTAAGCTCCACGGTAGACAATTTGATACGATATCCACTAATTTATTAACAACCCTTATTGGGTCAATGGGGCAGCTATTCAAAAACCTTAACCCTCATCTATTTTAAAGTGTTCACTTAATATTTATTTTTATAGATTATACTGATGAATCGAATTTTGATATTTAAAAATAATTTATTTTCTCATTTGTAAGACACTGTTACTTAAGTAGACATTAAATATTTCGAATAAGCTAGAAAAGGATGGTAACCCGTCCCAAAAAATCATTTTTATATATAGTTGGACGTTAAAATGTAAATAATAATAAACCATTTAAGTTGCACTACGTACCGAAAAACAATAAACGTCGAACACACCATTGAATAGTATCACATATAAACGGTGCTTCGTCTGCTCGGTATACACAGGAACATGGCAAAGGCTCTTGGCAATAATCAATCCGCAGCTGGCAAAATAACGTGATTCTGTAATGTAACTGGGCTTAACCATCTACTATATAGTTATATTTATGATTATTCAATATTACATTTTTATCGTTATAAATCTTTCATTGTTATTATCTATTTATCATTTTCATTTATTTTATTTCATTAAGTAGAAGTTTTTTAAGTTTAAACATTAAAAATTTCTCTGATAATATTATTACCGTTTTATTTTATTCATTGTTGAATATTTGTTATCGTACTTGGTTTTTATTTTAAGTACATTAACATATGATAAGACTTTATCTTCAATAACAATATTTTTTTATATTTTCCAAATATGTCACAACTTATTTACAAATACAATAAGATCATAATTTTTTATACATCGTAGTATTGGATAGATTTTACTAAAAATCATTTAAAGTAAATTTGACTTCTGCTAAATGAGACCCCGCTTTATTATAAACAAAATATACACACATTTATACAAAACTAGTTGAATACCCGTGCTTCGTCACGGCAGATAAGTAGTTATTTTATTGTGTTAAATGATGTATATTCAAAATTAACGCTACTCTGTAATGTTGTGTAGGTTATTATAGCACGGTTCCCGTCATACTATTTGCTATTCATCAATTGATAAGTAATCAAAGTATAATGTTTCTTGACACGGGGGGGCTCCGGACCAGTATCAACAAAGAGATGACCTAGAGATACCCCGTTATCTATAGGTTACCAGCAATAGAAGTTTAACCCGTACCGGTGGAAATTCGTTGTCAATATTAAATGGATGATAATATTTAAAAATTTATGTTTCCAAGATGTCATTTGGAAACACACATTATATTTGCGAGCATAATCAAGAAGTGTTCCGATTAGGGATGCTGATGGGTGAGGAGGCTCTGCAAGGGTTCGGGATATTATTACCTCGGATGGATGTACCTCTATGAGGGAAAAAATCACAGTCCATTTCTAGAAATTCAACTTCTGGTTAGTTGAAATTAACCGCATTTCAAAATATTACTTTGAAATAGATACAGTACAATAACAGCTGTTCTGTTATCATCCTTGCAACGCATGCTGCCTAGGCTTGCCTGCTCTAACCAACTAAAGCTTCAAACCCTTCTAAAAGTACATAAAAATTCGAATATCAAAAAATCCTCAAGTGAAATTTTCTGTCAAGTGGTTTGGGCTAGGCGATGATAGGTCAGTGAGTGAGTGAGGGGTATTTGACAAAAATATAGTAGATATACAAACTAATTATCCTTCATTATTCAAATACTTACTTCTACCGTAGGTCTAGAAATTGTAACTTTTTCATTATATGGTATTACTATTTAAATTTTGAATACGTTTAATAAGCTAATTATAAATAGTCCTATCATAAGTAATGTTCTATATAAATTATTTCTAATATTGTATGTTTTCTGCAGTCCCAGGCGATGAGGGTGGTCCGGACAGTGGGGCAAGCTTTTGAAGTCTGTCACAAGTTGTCCATAAACTCACCAGCTTCTGAGGAGGAACAGCAGAGTGAGAGGGATTCCGTTAGTGACAAGAAAAAGAAAGGTATGTTATTTATCCAATTCAAATTACATATAAAATATATGTTATTTATAGTCAGGGCCTCTTTTAAGGGGGAAAGCAACTCGACCTATGAAGATCTATGTTATTTAACATGGAAAAATTAACAAAAATAAATCATGAATTGATTTGTGGTGTCCCGCTTGAAAGACGATTTACTCCTTACTTTATTGGTTTAGCAAAACACTTTCCGTACCTGCTTTCTGTAAAGCTTTTATACTACATGTTATCACGAGTGTTATTAGGAGAAGGTACATAACGGATACGTCCGTACATCAATGAAATATTAAAGTCTCCAAATTACATAATTGTAAATATTTTCTATCAAATGAGGTCGCATAATCTAATATTGTGTAGGCAATAGAGTATTGAGTCTAGGAAATGGCTACCTTCACTTTGCAATTTATTTATATCTTATTGTATGGTGAGTCGTCTCATACAGTCTGTAAGAAGATATTTTATTGTGAGAGTATTACATATTTAACATGGCCAGTCGAAAATCAACCGGCTAAAATAACTTCAACTTCTCGATTCCTCTCAAGAAAGTCTCTGGATTTTGCAAGAATAGTGGTATATATATATATATTTTTTTTATTTTTGCTCCGTCTTGATGAGGAAATTTTGAAATTTGCTTGTTCAGTACGTTTTCTAGCCTGCAATTCACCCAATGAACATTTACCAAAGCTAATGAATAATATTGCGTCTTTTAGCACTTTCCTCCGAAGGAAAGTAGCTATTGAGGTTGCACTCATGACGGAATTTTTGAAAAATTTCTTCGTATCTTTATAGTGTATTTATTAAGTAGTGTAGTATCATGTATAAACATAACTCTGGAAGCAAATTATTTACAAAATTAATAATTGAACAGTTCTCATAACAAATAAATGAACAGAACACTTCACGTTTTTATTTTATTTATAAAGGTTATTTAAAGGAAATTATTCAGTAATGTAGACTACACTACGAATATTGTGAGGAAAGTGCTTAGTTATGCAGCTCCTGCGTGACGGACTTTTCATTATGTGAAATAGAAAAATAATTGGTTTTAAGAATGAGTGATGTGGTTAGAACTTCCAGTTCGCTGAAATATAGAATTAAAACTGTAAATTTTTATTTTTTATTTTATTTATTTTTTTTTTACGACGCTTCGACATCTAGGCCATTAGCGCCGAATTTTTAAGTGGCTTAAATTTAAAATGTCATTATATTTAGATTATTTAATGACATTTTAAAACTAAATGTGATATTAAATCATCCAGGTAAAATAATTTTCCAGAGCTCTCGCTCTCCCAAAGATCCGAGTACACCTTGTACACAAAAGTCAAGATTTCAATAATAACGATGAAATAAAATAGTTAAAAAAAAAAAAAAAAAAAAAAAAAAAAAAAAAAAAAAAATCAGTCCCGTAACAGGCCACAAGGGCCCAGAGAGGCAGATACTGTAGAGGTATCTGATTCTTGACCATACGGCACACACTAGGGAGATAGTGTGGTCAATACTATGCTCCGGCCGCCTGATTTTTCCCTTGCTGCTTCGACTGCTAAAGTCATTAGCATCAAGGTACCCATTGATAAATTAATTAAAGGCTGGGTTGGCCTAGGGACGATCTGGGACCCTAGGCCAACCCACGAACGACGGCACTAGAAGAAAAAATCTTTAGTGCGCGCTCGGGTTTTGAACCTGGTCCTCCAGCTCATTAGTCGAGTGCTCTACCACTGAGCTAACCTCGCCCCCATAAAATAGTTTTTAAAAAATAAATAATATACACATTCATAAATACACATAAAATAGTTTCCCAACTCAGTTATTGTATACCTTATTTCTTGTTATTTGATTGCAATGTAATCAAAGCTTGTTGTGGTTCCAGTCATACCATTTAGAAAATTATAACATCTACAGAATAGGAACCATATGAAAAATGATAAAACTTGCTTAAAGGCAATATTCTTCAGATTGCATTTAGTTTGAGATGTTTGTTCACATTAATACTCTGCGAAACGCTTGGTATTTCAACACCTTACGTTCAGGAAAAACTCTTTACACTCTGGCCGCACTGGCTTGAAGCAAATATTGGCTCATTATTGCAAGAAATCCTTCTTTTCAAGTCTATAGAGAATCAGAGGCGTCTGAATCAGATAAGATCTGGAATCTGAAGAATCCGCTAAAAGGCGTCGGTCCTTCGAGTGTGAGTGCATTAGAAGAGGGATCCAGCTCCCATTTAGCCATGAGTGACGTCAGACCGCCCCAACTTACACACTATTATTACACGTCAAGGACCTCTTTGGCCACTCGGGGTTCCTGCCCCCACACAGCAAAACAGCTGTTTTCATATATTCACACTTATTTATTACTCACCCGACACACCTGCAACACTACTTTAGGTCATTAGTTCCAAAGAAAAGAATCGATAGAGATGGCAATAACCAATTATGAACTGGCTTGGCAGACGGTATTTTCCATAAAATGAATATAAAGCCCCCCCCCCGTAGTTGATTAGCTAATGCCATGGATTCTCATGCGGGAGATGGGTTCGAGTCCCGCCTGCAGAACATTAAGCATTTTTATATCTATGGGTCTGCTGAGAGATTTCCCTGTTCCATGGATGTTTAGGAGGGTTGACAACCTATAGATAGTCGGGTGCTAATAGGCATATGCATAACCAACCACATTTCTCAAAAGGTGGATAGTGTGCACATATATCAGGCTGTACCGTATGAAATGACAGTTTTGTTTACTTTGCGATTTAATCCTTTCCCTTTTTTATTTCATTATTTACAAGCATCATTGTTATTCATATAGAATTAAAGCTCTTTTATTCCTATTATTTAATCAGTAATTGCGTACTGTATTGTGAGAACGATCCTCTGAGAAAAAAATAAAACTTAAATTATGACTTCAACGGAAATCCGTATTATTTTTCGTTATGAATTTAAGCGCGGTCATAGCGCTGCTGAGGCGTGTATGAACATTAACACGGCGTTCGGGGAGGGAACGGTGTTTGAACGAACTGTTTACCGGTGGTTTTCTAGGGTTCGAAGTGGAAATTTTGACCTTGACAACGAGGAGCGAGGAAGGCTAGAAACCAAGCTTTTTTTTTTTTTTTTTTTTAATGTGTTGTCAACCACCAAGTGGTCATTAAACACATGTTCTAAGAGCTAGGAGCTGTACTGCTGTATTAGTAATTAATGCACTCGTTTTTAAATTTAAGATTCGCGAGTAATGATGCAATTTTTTAGTAATGAAGTGTTTGTTTATTTATTGATTTTCTCGGAGTTATTTAATTGTTTTTGAAACTAAATAGAATATGTATATGTATACACTCACACACACACATATACACACATTTATACGTACACACACTCACACACAAAGCACATACCCACGCATATACACACACACATACACACACACATGCATTCTTTTTTTTTTCATTTATTTATTTTTTTTTTTTTTTTTTTTTTTTTATTTTTTTTTTTTTTTTTTTTAACACAGCTGATTTGGTTGTGGGTTTTAGTGCTAGTTAGTTTTAAATTTTATCTATTAAATCTGTGGAGCTTAAAAATTCAAAAAGCTTAAGGATTTGGTTGGGATTATCCGCCAGAATTTCACTAATTGTATTTGATAGCTGGGCTTCTCTTCTTTGCTTCTCGTAAATTCTGCAGTCAACCAGAAGGTGGTGCACGGTGATTCTTTCATTGCATTTTATGCAGATAGGTGGGTCGTCTCGAGACATCAGGAATGAATGAGTTATTCTCGTATGTCCGATTCTAAGGCGAGTCAGGACTCTTTCTTCTTTTTTCGATGATCTGATAGATGTCTTCCATGGTCTTACTTCCTTTTTTATGTGATATAATTTGTTCTCCTGTGCTACGGTATCCCATGTGCTCTGCCATTTTTTTAGAATTTTGTATTTGACATAACTTACTAGGTCATTCTGAGGTATTCTGGAATATTCTATCCCTTCGTATATCGCTTCCTTGGCTAGTTGGTCTACTACTTCATTACCCGGAATCCCGCAATGACTGGGTATCCACACAAATATTATTGCTTGCGTCTGCTGATTCAATTCTTCAATAGCTTCTAATATCTCTATAATCAGTGGGTGTTTGGAGAATGGATTGCTCATAGATATTAGTGTTGAAAGAGAGTCAGTGAATATAATAATATTGCCATATTTCGGAGCTATAATATTCAGAGCCTTCAGAATACCTAATAATTCCGCTGTATAGTTGCTGCATTTGGGATCTAATGCAAACTTGTAACCAATTTCTTCTGAATAGATAGCGGAGCCTACTCCAATATTGTCCTTTGAACCATCAGTAAATACGTCTTGTCCTTTTGGCAGTTCACTTTTTAGTTTTTTAAATTCAGTGAGCAAAATTAGAGGGTCGGTATCCTTTTTAATGTATTTGGTAAGGGAAAGGTTAATTTTCGGAACTGTCATTGTCCAAGGAGGTTTTGAAAAGGAGGTGTTGTGGATAATATTTCGAGTGTCAATGTTTAATTCATTTATGATCTCATTAGTTCTGATGGAGAAAGGTTTTCTGTTGTATGGATATGAGCGATTGATATTGCAATTTAGATATTGATTAAGTGGGTGAAGTATTGCTGCTTTTATTCCTATGAAATTTGATAGAATAATTTGTTGTCTACGCAAGTGGAGTGGAAGCTCTCCTGCTTCAACTCAAAGGCTGTTTACTGGGCTTGATCGGTATGCACCGGTTGATAGTCGGATCCCACAGTGGTGAACGGAATCGAGCATTTTTAAAGTTCTAGGTGATGCTGAGCCGTACACTGAGCATCCATAGTCAAGGCTGGAGCGAATGTAACTGCGGTATAGCATGAGCATGGTTTTCCGGTCAGCTCCCCAAGAGTTGGATGTCATGGTTTTAAGGATGTTCAACTTTCTATGGCATGTTGATTTGAGAGATTTTATGTGCTGAGCCCAAGTTAAAGATCGGTAAAGAAACCAAGCTTAAAGTTAAAGAAACCAAGCTTGACAATGACCATCTGGAAGAAAGGGTTGAAACTTGTCCCTCAAAAAGCACTAGGGAATATGCCAAAGAACTCGGAGTAGGAGCCACGACAGTTTCATGACATTTGAAGGAAATCGGCAAGTCCAAAACTGACATTTCATAAGGTACAGCCAGATAATACATACACATACATACATACATACATATACATATGCAGGGTGATTCAGGTCTAAGTAGCTAAACTCTAGGAGGTACTTGACATAATTTGAAGTATGATCCGATTCCGAAAGATAAGGGAGTTAAGTACAACTTTTTTTTTTTTTGTTTTTTTTTTCTTTTTTTTTAAGGTGTACATATTTTTTATTGAATAAGAAAGAATTGCTCAAAAACTGTTTAAAATAATTAAATTCTAATTAGTCATCAGTCATTTAATTCACTAAATCCATTGACAAAAGATACTTCCTGGACGACCAACAACGCACTTCTGTTTTTCTCGATGAATCAGAGGTTTCTCGCGAATTGTTTCTTCAGCCCCCTAACGGACTGCAGATTCATTACTTACAGGAAAACTTCTACGCTTAGTAAACATTAAATTCCTGCAAATGAAGTGGAACTTTATTAAGGAAGAAATTTAACGATTGGCTCCCTTTTGTCAATAAAATGTGAAATGTAGTTTTGTTACTTTCAAATACCTTGTGTGCAGAAATTATAAATTATTCATTTTTGATTGGTCAAACTGTGGGAATCCATTGTCCAGTCCGGAAGCAATAAAAAGTAACTAAAAGAAGTTGTTGGAAGCGTTTTTCATTTGAGAGATATGTCTTATTTTGTGTTTTCCAAATTTTCAATGATTTATCTTACTAGACATTTTGAGTGATGATTAGATAGTTAGCCGTCGAGGTGATAAGTAAAGATGGAATGGTTGGGATTCGGCTACTGTGGTCTTAATTAGCCGAATCCCAACCATTCCATCTTTACTTAGACATTTTGAGGTGAGAATTCAAAAACATTTCAGGCTAGTGGAACATTGATCTTCGGTTGCCAGTTAATAGTTGTGCTAATTTGCCCCAATAGTGTCTCTTCGAAGCAATCACTGTCTGGCCCACAACCGGCAATCATATATAGTTTTAGGAAAAAATAGAAGAGGTGGTATTCAAATACAGCTACATAAAGGGAGAAAATAACCATTAACTGAATAAGTAATATATTAAAATCACGTTTGCTCAATTTCAAGCCCTATTATGCCCCATAAAGAGGAATTAGCAGAGATAAAACTGTGTCAGCTTCCCTGGTTTTAGTTTAATTCTTCAATTTATGATTATATTCCGGAGTGGAGATGGCCAGTCAGGAGGACCTCAGCATCTCGTAAATTCTCTCTCTCCCTTAATCTAATAAACCCTAGTTGATACAAATGGTGGTACCATTCTCTCCACTTCCTCCTAGGTATTTAAACTTGTTAACTACTTCTCGAAGGTATATAAACGTCGTTTCTACTACCTTTCTCAGTACCTATTGTTTAAAATTAAAACTTAGTATTAATAAACTTTATTTTGTTTTTTTCCTGAGAGAGACTTTAATAACTAATGGAATAGTTTACTTAAACTATTTTGCAATATACTGAACAATATTCGATGTCAGTAATTAATTTTCAAATGATTATTTTTTAATTCCTTGCGGCCAAAGTTGAACTGTACTGGCCTTCGAAGTAGAATGAAAACTCCAATAGATTAACTGTACACTCCACTGAGGCCAGGCTGACGTGTGTAGACAAGAGGATATTTGCTTCACATACAGTGGTTCCTCTATTACTGGGGGTTATAATCAAGTAGAGTGTCTGCTAGAACAACCTTAACAATCCATTTCATCCCAAGCTCCATGTTAGACGGCGTAGAGCCATATTCATCAGAAGCCATAGAATTTTATTGCCATTTGAAGTCCAGAGAACGCTCCCTACTGTGGTCTTAATTTATTAGACCGATGTATCATTTATTGCACAGGGCAATATACGCCGCAAATGATTTAATCGTTGTCTTCATTGGATGAATTGGCTTGCCATGCTGTGACATTGTTCCGGCTTTATTGAGATTGAGCAATTACCAAAATTTAAAAATTATTTTTGCAATATTTAAGAAAATATACCAATAACCCAAAATGTCTCGTGTTTGTTGATCATATATTTTTTTTTGCAATACTTTACCTATTCCAAGCATAGCCCAAATCGATGTGTCTTTGGTTTGATGAAAGTGAAGGACGTAAGAAAACCGATTTGCTTGTGCCAACAAGCAAATCAGTTTTGTTTGTTGGCACAAGTGTGCAAGAACTGCAAGCAATATTTTCCAACGCCATCTTTTAGAAAGCGCTGGCAACTAATTTAGCGATTAGTGAAAAGATAGCCCGATTTGCATATTTGTGGTGATAAACAAAGCTCTTTGAAATGCTCTATTATTTGAATTATCATTTACAATACATTTTAAACACTCGGTCGAATTTTTTATTTAAATTTCGTCAAAATAGAACCGAACTAATGTGTATATATGTATATGTATATATATATATATATATATATATATATATATATATATATATATATGCATGAATATATGAACATAGAGTTTTTCCGTGGGCTATGTGTTATAAAACGTACAAATCGTGTTCAGCATTTCTGGATTGAGTCATCAATCCGGTTTCTCCTTATATGGAGGAAGGAAACACACTAAAAACGGCACAATATGACATCTGTTCCTTCTCCTTTTCCCTTCGAATGTACCATAAGCCTAGAAGAAATCTTGGAGGAACGACCAGAGTATCTATCTGTGAACAATAGAAGATATCTTTCTTCCACTCCTTTTAATTTATATTAAATCCCTTTGTCTGCGTGTCGGCTAGGACCTAATCTCGGAGAACAGTATAAATGCTAGTATCCTCGAACTGAATGGATAGCCAGGGAAGCAGTGCTAATCCCTAGCCAACATTTCCAGCGGTCGTTTTAATCTATCATGAGTGCTTGTCCATTCTTGCGTCCTTACTACTTTTAATCTATGAAACTTTTAATTTAATCTTTTGTGACATTCAACATACTTTAAATTGTTGTATCATTTATGGTCAGAGATGGTAAATCATATTATTTTTTTATGCATTTATTAGTGAGTATCCGCAACCACGGCGATTTGCCCATTAAAATTGTTGCATGTACAAAAAATTGTTCGAACGCAAAGTATGGAATGTGTAAATCACTTACCAGAGTGAAAAAAAAACTTGTATTCATTACTTTGCTTTTGGACAGTGGAATAGTCAGCAGATTCCACCTTTTGACAGTGGTCACTCTCCCTTTTCACTGAAATGGGAGTGAGTATGTAATGAATGACCTATTCTGAGCCTCGTAATAAAGACTTCGTCTCTTCTACTACCAGTAAGTCGATTACTCAATGGCCAGGCATTCACGGTCTCCTTTATTTCTCGTAGTTTGTTGTCATTAGTGTTTGTCCATACGTTTTTCCACTTGCTTGTTATATAGTTGTTAGTAAGTTTATCACATGTCTTGTAATGTAATTCGTTCTTCGTCCACGTTCAATTTTGTTGGTCCATTTTCGGCTTCTCTGTCTGCGTCTGCGTTTCCAGATAAATTCCAGGTATCCAAAACATTGTTACGTGAATTTTATGTTCTTGTACATGTTCCAATATAGGATATTTATTTCACCATATAGTATAACCTCTCGCACGGTTTAAATAATAATTTGAATCCGGAGTGAACGCCCATTCAGCTTCACGCTATCTATTGGTATTGTCCCTGTCATCCAATGAGAATTTTTTTTTTATTTATTTATTTGAAATCTGTACAAAATATAAAATGTACAATGATCAAGTGTGTTGATACAGGTATTGATATGCACTTTATATGATCAAAACGGGAAAAAAAATAAAATAAGTACAAAATTTGGAAGAAGCCAACCATTGTTAGCACTTCATAGTTATTTAACTAAGTATTTCAATGAATCCAGAGGGATCAGGCAAGTAAATTGTCTCGGGGCCACTGTCTCTTTAGCCGCCTGGGAGGATTGTCTGGATGGGATTGGGATGATAAGGATTGACCTTCAGGATTAGGATGGTAAGACAATTTGGAGTGGAACGTTTGGAAACGGGTTTTAGCGAGGTCAAGGACAAATGGGATGTTGAGGTCATTGTGTAGGTTTTTGTTGGATACATAAAAAGGGGCATTTGCAATTTTACGGAGGACTTTTGACTGGAACGCCTGTATTCTGTTGATGTTGGATCGTTTTGCAGATCCCCAGAGTTCGAGTCCCAATGTCCATATTGGCCGGATGATTGTTTTGTATATCGTTAGTTTGTTCTGTATTGATAATTTAGATGAGGGTCCAAGGAGTCGTCTAAGTAGTCCGTATCGTTTGTTCAGTTCTTGTCTTTTCAGTCTCGTGTGAGGGTTCCATGTCTGTCGGCTGTCAAGGTATAATCCTAGATATCGAACCTCGCAGGATACTGGTAGTGGGGTGTTTTTGAGGTAGACTGTAGGACATGATCTCCGGTTTAGAGTGAAAGTAACCTGTTTACATTTTTCAGGGTTGATTTTAACTCTCCATCTTTCACTCCAATGCTGAATATCGGTAAGATGTTCCTGCAGGTGTTGGGATGCTACTGGGGGATCAGGGGAAGTTGATAGGATGGCAGTTCCAATGAGAATTAGGCATTATTTTCACCGAGCACAACAAGGCCTACCTTCCTCAAGCCAGATTTGAATCAATCTATCTATTGCGACAGTCCAACACACTACACAAATCAGTCCCGTAACAAACCACACTGGCCGAGAGGTCCAGATACTTTAAAGGCATCTGATACTTGACCAAGCGGCACACTAGGGAGATAGTGTGGTCAGTACTATGTTCCGTTCCCGTTGCGGGTACCCATTAAGTTAATTAAAGACTTGGGTGGGCCTAGGGACGGTCTGGGGCTCCTGATCTACCGATATCCTCGAAAGACGACACTGGAAGATAAAATCTTTAGTGCGCGTCCGAGTTTTGCACTGAAGTCTTCCAGAACATTAGTTGAGTGCTCAACCAATGAGCTAATCTCGTCCAAACCACCCATATAAAAACTGAAAATATTTTTTTCATTACTTTTATGGAAGAACATTAAGCCATGAATTAATTATATTGGAAGTAATCCATTTCAGCCGCTTTATTGATACTTGGTAAATTGTTTGAACCCACGAGTTAATTCACATTTCTCTTGTGTAAACCCTTGCATAAGTATAATTTTCATAATGTCACAAGAAGGAACTTTAAAATGTGTAAGAAAACCAGAAGCTTGAGGTTGTGGAGTAGATAAGAGAGTTTCTAATCAAAATTGTAAGGCATATAAGGCAAGCGTGTAGTTTTAGTCATGAGAGCCACAGGAGAGAAGACAAGTTCCTACTGATAATGGTTTCACAACTCCTTTTGCCATGCAAATTCCACTGGTTCAGTAAGAACATGTCCTACCGTCTCCACACGGCTTGCCTTCTCGACGTCCGGGACTGAAATTGCTTCTAAAATTGCCTGAATACCTTTTTTCTTTCTCGACAATTTATTCAGGAATCATCGGTTGAGGATAAAACTTTCTTTACTTGCTGAGAGCCCTCTTTGATATGTTATTGTATTCTGACCTTTTTTAGCTATTATGCTCTTAAGCTTTGAAAATTAAACATGAATCCTCCTGTTTAAAAAAGCTTGGTACATTCATATTAAAAAGGCCTCGTACATTCGAAGGCTTTATATAATAATATTACATAAAAAAAGTCCGACTCATAGGAACTGTGAAATCCTTGCGCGTTTTCTTATAATTCTTCTTCCTGGAGTCATGAAGAATAGAAACAGTTAATAGTTTGTTTTGAAGAAATGACACCCCGAAGAAATGCGAGATTTTAGGCCCCAACAAAACTAACCTGACGGTTTGTGTGGCTATTCAACTCTTAAGTGGAAATTACTCACTCTTCCTACTCGCCTTCCACTCATTCTTATGGAATACTCTATTACTTGCTCATGTAGTTAAAGTTTTTTTTTAGTGAAATATTTATTTTGTTCTTAACTTAAAAAAGACAAAAAAAACGAGCAACAAACAATTAAAAACTGAGCGAAACAGAGACAAACCCCGTTCAAAGGAACCAAATCAGCACTTTTGAGTTTAAGCCCCGATCTAGCAAATCTCCAAAAACGAAAAAGTTTGTAGGAATCGTTTTATAAAACATATATCAAGATTTCGAATATTTGTCTTTCACTTACTCGATCTCTCGACAATTTTGGATACATTCAAGGCTGCAACTTATAGTCAGCCCGGCGCTAATAGCCAAATTGTTGAAATAAATTTAAAAAAAAAAGAACGTTACTCTCTTATTTTGGCCGATTTTTAAGAATCCACGATTAATAGATTTTTTTTTTTTTTTTTTAAATTATTTTTCTCTTAAGTTGCGAACAGATAATTATGATCATATTTCCGTTTATAATTTTACGTTCCATTATATTATGTGAATGTCTTCCCTTATTAAATGGTGATTAAGTGGATAAAGCTAGTTTTTTTTTTTTCCTAAAAGAGAGATAAAACCAAGTAACAACGTGCCAACAAATCTGCTCTAAGAAAAAGTACTTCAATATTGGATATCTTGTTGCATGAAATTAAATCAACCGATCGCCGTACGACAGATATTATAAATTCCGTCAAAAAGCACCATTTAAATACTCAAATTTCTAAATAGGCGTTTTATTTTGACTCGCGAAACTTAAAATGAAGACGGTACAACATCCATCAAAGTTTTAGCTTTTTAAACAGTTTACTCTGAAAGTCTCTTAAACTTAAACACTCCTCACTGTTGATGTATACTTTCCAGTACGTGTTTAGTTCTTAGTTAATCTATGGCTGCGAAAGAGAAAAAAAAACCCTCGAATACAAACTTGGTTTTAAGAATCTGGAAGGAACGACCTCAACGAATTCTCTATATAAGTAAATTCGAACAAATTAAACAAAATATAATTCAATTAAATCTGAAAAATGAGATCCGCAAGAATGACAAAGCCCCCCTTACAAAAAAAAAAAAAGAAAAAATGAAAGCATCTTTATTAAATAGATTTAAACACAGAATTATGCAAAGGATGATATGCTGTTAATAGATTTTCATATCTTTAATATCTACAAAATGAACTCACCAGTCTGTCATATAAGACTGAATCCTCCTGTTTTACCCTCGAGTGCCTTGCCAGTAAGGCTACCCGGCCTTATTAAAGTAAGAGAAGCTAAGTGGTCTAATGAAACCATAGCTTCATATAGACGGCATAGAATCAAATTTATCAGAAGCTAGACAATGCTATGGTAAAATTTAAATGTATTAAACTAATGTAATAATTATTTTTTGGTAAAAATTCAGGCAGAGGAGGGATTCCTCAGTTTTTTGCTCGTTTGCTTTTCCAATTAGAACTTGCTTCATATTACAGCATGATTGGCAAGCTACCTGAGCGTAATATGTTGTTTTAACTTTGCAAATGTTTTTATAGAAGTATTTTTAGAATCAAGTATGTTCAAATATTAATGAAACACATTCTATGTGCTACATTATTTGTTCTTCAACTGGCTGATGTATGGAATATTCTTAATAATCCGCACACTTATATATATATATATATATATATATATATATATATATATATATATATATATATATATATACAGGGTGTCCCGTAAATGTCTAGTCATATTGTGAGGGGTGATAGAGGACCCTTAGGGGAACAAAAAATGTTCTATGACGATTTCCCGAATTCTCGCCCATAAGGGAGAAAACGTCGTTTTATTGTTTTTTCGAGACGAACATGGTTTATAGAAGAATAATCGTTGTAGCTCCGTCCCAGGTGGTACTACTAGAAAGGGGGTGAAACCTATCGAAAGCTGAGTAAATTTACTATAAGACTAGTTGAAAGTAAACGTAAAAATGAATGAATGTAAGTATGTATATCTTACCAAAAGAAAGCTATTCTAAATTTCGTGACATTTTATTGATATTTCTTTCCAGCGTTACTCCTCAATGGGCAGGATCTGTGATTTCCGGCTTTTAGAAAAACTTCCTCATTTAACCAGCTTTCCATTCATGTATCACAACCCTGTGTTATTGAAGTATTTGAACGGTTTAAGAACAAAAGTTTTTTAAAAAACATGGATCTGTGAAAATAAAATAAAATTTTTTTCTTCAGTTTATTCAAAAAGCTGAAGAGAAATATTTATTTTTATAAATGTTTACTTAATAATTAATAAATATTTACTTAAAACAATAAAAAAAATTACTTCCACGAATATAAAAAAAATTCCTAAAACAGTAAATAAATAAAATACACATTTATTTTGAATTTATTAATTCAGGTAACTAATACTGGGTCCAGGTGGCGGCCATTAAGGAACACCAACCATACATTACCCTCCAAAATTATTATTTTTACCTAGATCACGCATTTGAACACATTTTTACAGGACTATGTATGTCTTATTTATGAGGGATAGAATTTGTAATTACCACAATCAATTCAAGGTAAAGCATTTGTTTTAAAAAATATAAGTACCTGTAAAAATGTGTTCAACTGCGTGATCTAGGTAAAAATAGTAATTTTTGAGGTTAATGTATGGTTGGTGTTCCTTAATGGCCGCCACCTGGACCCAGTATTAGTTACCTGAATTAATAAATTCAAAATAAATGAGTATTTTATTTATTTACTGTTTTAGGATTTTTTTTATATTCGTGGAAGTAATTTTTTTTATTGTTATAAGTAAATATTTACTTAATATTTATGTAAACATTTATAAAAATAAATATTTCTCTTCAGATTTTTGAATAAACTGAAGAAAAAAATATAATTTTCTTTTCACAGATCCATGTTTTTTTTTTAAAGCTTTTGTTCTTAAACCGTTTAAATACTTCAATAACACAGGGTTGTGATACATGGATGGAAAGCTGGTTAAATGAGAAAGTTTTTCTAAAACCCGGAAATCACAGACCCCGCCCATTGAGGAGTAACGCTGGAAAGAAATATCAATAAAATGTCAGGAAATTTAGAATAGCTTTCTTTTGGTAAGATATACATATTTACATTCATTCATTTTTACGTTTACTCAAAACTAGTCTTATAGTAAATTTACTCAGCTATCGATAAGTTTCACTTCCTTTCTAGTAGAACCACCTGGGACGGAGCTACAACGATTATTCTTCTAAAAACCACGTTTGTCTCGAAAAAACAATAAAACGACGTTTTCTCCCTTAGGGGCAAGAATTCGGGAAATCTTCATAGAACATTTTTTGTTCCCCTAAGAATCCTCTATCACCCCTCACAATATGACTAGACATTTACGGGACACCCTGTATATATATATATATATATATATATATATATATATATATATATATATATATATATATATAGAGAGAGAGAGAGAGAGAGAGAGAGAGAGAGAGAGGAAGAAGGAGAGAGAGAGTGCGAAAAAAAAATAATATGTAAAAGCTTTAGATACCGAAAGAAGGCCCTTGCATTATTAGCCCTTGCTGAGAGGGAATGGATGGATTTGAATTATGCTGTGTTTGCATTAATAACACCTAGAGTTGGTTTTGGAGGGAAATAATGGCGGTATACCGCGGATTAATATTCATGTTTATGATTAGCATTGACATCGTCTCTTATAATCATTCATACTCTCTTGTTATCAACTATGATAACCAATTGATTTAACCATTTACTACCTTTACAAATCTGCATTATGTTATTTTGTAAATTAATGCAAATTATTACGTTTCTGCTATTGAAGCCATTTTAATATAATTTCCAATACCACCAGGAAGGTGGATTATTGTCTCATTATGACAAATGAAATGTTTCAAAATTACATGTTTTCGATTTCAGCTGATAATCTACATTTGCTTTCATGGCATACGCTCATTATCTGTACTGGTTTTTGTAAGATAATACCTTTCCAAGAGATTCAAATCTCTTCTTTCTAGCACTAACCTGTTACTTTAGCAAACTATCAATCTGCAATGGTGATGTATCATACCCTCTGAATGTTCAATGTAGGTACTGACAGTGATCATTCTTTATCTGTTGTGGAAGAAAAGGCTAGTCTTGCTTATTCTTATGAACTTGTTCAATACACCAGAAAACACCAACCTTAAGTCTAGAAGCCCACCTGGCTGTGAATGGATTTCCACGTTGGACATTATCAAGCAGCACAGATGATGGATCTTAAAATATGATGCTGCTATTTAATTGTGGTTGTTCTGGGAATAAAGGCTTCGGTTTACTTATCCTGAGCTATTGTAAGAATTGCTGGATGGTAGAAATTGGTGGTCAGAATAATGAAAAAAAGTCCAAAATTTCCACAGGTATTTTATTTTTCTCAAAACGTTTTCAGGGACTTAGCACCACGCCAGTCTAGAAGCAAGGCTCGGCTGAATAAGGACCTTTACATCGGCTTTGGAAATGGGGCTTAGTCCCTGAAAACGTTTTGCGAAAAATAAAATACCTGTGGAAATGTTCATTATTCTATCCCAAACTATGTCTTCCGCTATTCAGAAACCCTACATGAATCTATACAGGTCTGTGACTGGAGGAGAACACTGACAAACCATAAACAGCTTAAGTTGGAGAAATCAGTACTTAAAGATGCGGAAGTGTTGGTTCCGTTCCATTACACGTGAATAATTACCTTTTTAATATTCCAAGCATTCAAAATTATAACAAATATTAGCATGAATTGATGGAGTTCTTTCGATTTTTGTTTATTTATTAGTTTCTCAAAACGTGAAATAGTTGAACACTTTGAGAAGTTTGAGATTTATTCATTAAGTGACTGTAGAAGAAAGAAAAGTTTTATTCATTACATTTTATCGTCCATTATAATTAATTCAGAATTCAGAATTTTAGGGCGGGTTGTCTATAGGTCACCTCCCTTTTCTTGCCAGGATAGGGCTCATGTCTTGTCTTTTTTCCAAAGAAAAGCCACCACCCCTAGCGAGAATCGAACCCATGACCCTTGGCACGGAGTGTTAAGTGCTCACGCTTTGACACTCACGGCCACCTGGCCTCCGTTTAGTTAATAAACGCATAGAGTGCTGTCCACGTCTATTGGGTTGCTACACACATAGTCTGCTAATAATTCTTTCGATAATTTATTTAATTAATTTTGGTTAATTTATTTTAGAGTTTGGAAAAAATAAAAAGAATTTTAGTAAGACTACATTTAAAAATGAATTTATAAGTAAATTTGTTGTGGGGGAATTTGGATTTTATTTATTACCTTCCTTAAGGGTCTTATGACCATAAAAACAGATTAGCCTTAAAAAAAGATGATAATAATACATGTAATTGGGAAATATAAGTGTACAATTGTTCTGGAATGTTGATTGAAGATTCTCAATGCCTTTTACGAGAATATGTTGAGTTGAATTAAAATTCGCCATAAAATCGATGCATTGATATTTAATAAATAAATAAAATAATTGTTCTTCGTTTTTAATGCCTCTCCGTTTGTGGAAAAACTGCATCACCTAACAGGATTTTCCTCAACTGAATTTCCTGAGTATTAAGCAATCATACTTTGAAGGTGTTAAAGTAATTTTGAAGTTAGATTAAAAATATTTGCTGAAGTTGAATTAAGTTAGCCTGAAGGATGCGAGGTGGTAGTCTTCAGTGAACCTCATCAATCTTCCTTGTCTCCATCCAAAGGACTCCCCCTCTTTAAAACCACTTTCTACTTACTCCATCTCATTCTATAGACGCAACTTAATATTATTTTTACATGTTTGCTATAATATACAATACATAGATAAAGAGAAAAATAATCTCTTCTAAAAAAAAAATGATAAATCCAGTTTCCGCTAACATTATTTACTTATAAGTGATTCGCAACTACTGCGATTTCGCTCCTTCAAGGTTTTTTTCAAAAGCAATTTTTGGTTTCAAAACGGATGTCAGATTTGTTTTAAGAATATTGAAAAACCCCTATATTCAAATTATGGAAAGTTTCCAAAAACATTTCACTAACCCACATTTCAAAGAATATTTACCCCATTCAAACCAAACTTGGAGAGTCGATAAAGGCCCTAAAATGACACATTTCCTTTCAATTGGGATGTTTCTACATGTTATGGAATCGACGTTATATGTGAAACGGTTACATTTGATTTTTATTTTGAGAACGATTTTTTACAAGTACCTTCTGAGATAATACAATAGTCATTCATATGGTAAACAAAATGAGCATTTCGTCTTTTGAAAGAGCTCAAAAGCATAAAAGTTGATTAATCTCAAGGGGTGATATTGAATTTTAAAACGTCACGTTACTTTTTCGCTTACAAATTTTTAGTCTCTTCCGGACTGGGAAAAATTATAATATTTTGTTTTCGATGATATTTGCCATATTAGAGTTTCTTCGGGTGCTGATTTTAAATATCCTATTATTTTTGGTGTTAAAAATTATATAACAGAAGTTTACTTGAAAACCTGATAATTTTTTTTAAAATTAATTTGACGAAATTTAAGTTATTGTTTAACAATTTTTTTTTCTTTAATCCAGTCTATAAAATATTTAAATTCGTGAAAGAATCATGTCGATATTATTTTCTAAACGCGATGTATAAAATAAAGCATTTTCAACCTATTTTATTTCTCGGCTCCTAAGGCGCATTGGACGAAACGCTCGGACACGTGCCCAATGCAGAATCACGAGAAAAAAATGGGCCAAATCGGTGACACCACCACTGTATACTCTCCTTGTAAGGTACTTTCATTAATGCGTGTATGTCCGCTCTATTAATAAGAAAAAATTGACAAATTTCTGCAATTTTGTGGTAGAAAAATCCTTATTCATCCCTTTTTTCTTTGTTTCGTACTCTCTTTTTTCACGGGAGACTTGGCTTGAAAATATACTAAGTAGGAGAAAGATTGAGTTTTGATTCTATTGGATCTTGATTGAAATAGATACTATTTTTGATATCCAGATTGGAAAAGACGCATGTCCCAAAGGAACTGTGTTTCCAGGGTCAAGTTTTGGATGTCCTGCCTCATATCATGGGCAAAGGATGTACGGTGTTTTTGGCTGTTGTACCTGTAGTAAATTTATTTTTAAGTGACTCACCCCGATTCATTGAGTCTGCTAATGGGATTGTCATCTATGCCGCGGCAATGCGTACCAGTTCTTCCCGAAGCAGAAGATCAAATCATGACGGAAGGTGGTCCGTCCGATCCCAGGTCTCCGAATCTGCTTTTAACCGTGTTTATGTTTTCTCCATAAAGCCTTTCAGGGATTGCCATGGGGGTGGTCAGAGGTAGACCTTTTCGAAAATCAGAAATACTTTTAGTTTCTAAGCAAACAAAAAGGTACTAGCACAAGTCCAATAATTCTTTGGCATTCCCTTATCGGCATGTCCACTGGATTAAACCTTTAGCCCGCCCATTTACCACCGCTAAAATATTATTTCAACTCAATTTGTGATCTCTTAAAAACAGACTAACAAAACCTTATATATTGTGCATATCTGAGTGCGTTGAAAGTAAAAAATAGAAAATTATAATATTTATATGCAGCTGGCGGAAGCTCATAAATACTCTTTAAATTAATAAATGTGATTTATTAATCCCAGGTCCGACTCCCGGTGGTTTCTTGCCTATTTAGGTGTACTTTTAAAGCAAAGTAAAACCTAAATAGAAATATTAGAATCTACAACTATAAGGCCCACGTCAGGGCTGAAGCTATGAACAAAGAAGCAAACTCGTCTGGAGTTGACAATCCATAAACCCAAACACTGAACACGGTATACTCGATTCAATTCTGACGTTTTTGTAGTGCAAAGAAAACAACAGTGTCGATTGAAGGCGGAAATAAAACACTCCCTGAGTTTCTTTACTTCCTTTACTTCATAAGTATACAAATACAGCCAACCTCTAATTTTTATGCCTAGTTGTATTGACAGACGCATTTTGCTCCTGATATAGTTTAAAACCTTGTTCATATGGGTTTCAAATGATAATAGCTGTAAAATATGCCTGTCAATTCAAATAGGCATAAAATATATGTTTTTTTTTGTGTTTTTTTGTGTGTATTAGAACACCTTCAATGGAACTAGACCAACACTTCCTAAAATTCATGCGCTGATTCATGTTCCTAACAAAATATACTTCTCATATTTTTTCTGGAAATTGTACTATTCTTCTCAATAACTGAGTTCCACTTACCACGATTTCTCAACGAAGTTTGAGATATTTAACACAATATTAGAACTGCTAACCTATTACTAAAATACTCTTTTTTTTTTTTAAATCGCTTAAGCATTAAAAAACAACAGTAAAGGTGACCAATATCCTTATCCGAAAGAAAACAACGCTACAACAAATTTCCAAAAATGTTTTCAAGCTAATGTAAGATGGCTTGAAGTAATTATTGTGAGTACGTAGTATTAAATAAGACAAGATATGAAAAAAATAAGAAAATTCACTCTTACATTTACAAAATAGCTGAAAAGGCGTTTACAATGATTTTAAATTATTTTTCTTAAGCAATATTCGTTCAACTTATCACATTTTATAAGAAGGAATGTAGGAACTGTCGTATCATTTATTTTTTTAATGTTGTTAGAATTCCTTCGCCAAGAACAATATCCTTAATATAGAAACTCATTTAAAAGCTCAATTTGGCATCAGCCTGCTCTATACAGTAGAACAAGAAAAGCTGCTTCATTCCTCATTATGGAATCATGTGAAACTAAAAATATTTAGCAGGTTAATAAAGGTAGGTTTCTGATATTATATTAATATCAGAAACATTTCAGGTGCCGGGGTTTCCCGTGGTCTAGTGGCTAGCGCGCTAGATTCATAAGCGGGAGATGGTGGGTTCGATCCCCACCGGCGCCAGAAATTTTCTCATCTCAGGGCTCGCTGAGAAAATTCCTGGCTGCACCCTGGACGTCTGCGCTAATGGCCAAGATTTATGTCGATGCGCCGTAAAATAAAAACAAACAAAAAAAAAAAAACATTTCAGGTGCCGAACTTCGGAAAATTATATTTGTTTTCATCCATATTTCCCGCTTAATACTTTATTCAATGTTTCCCGCACTACCCGTCAAGTCGAATAGGTCGTAGTAGGTTCGATTCCCACTAAAGTTGATGGCTTTGCTATGAACAGGTTACTACGCTAGAAAACGTGGTACCCTGTTGGATACCCGTTCCAAAAATCGACTTAATGAATAAATGGACGTTAGAAATTTAAATACATAGAACCAATTGGAGAGATCGCTTACCATAGGTTCATGTTATGATTTTTTTTTTCTAAATTCTTTCCCGTCTGTCCAACGCGTCAGTGCGCAAACCGGAGATGAAAAACAAGATGATACACTGTAAAATTTATGAATCATATTTCCTCCTGAATTAACGGTAGCCTTCATCGTAGCTGTAAAAACCACTTACACATGGTCGCCTAAGAGATATCGTGGTCTTCCTCCCTCGCCTAGGCACCTGTTGTTGAGGAAGGCCGCCAAAGACCACGCCGAGACGTTGGAAATTTGTTTTCTCTTAGCCGAACCCCACCATGCCTATCTTCTCAACGGTTGACAGTCTGCATCACACTGTAAAATCTATCTCTCTCAGACACGGGCGAAAAATCTAGAAGTACATAAATTTCAGCAAAATAAAATAATTTAACTAAGGCCTATGCATTTGTGTTTTCATACAACGAAACTAGCGGTATGTCATTGGCTCTTTCATTAGAGGTATAAACATTTAAAGGGATCTATTTGGGTTCAAAGATTCTATAAAATCGTGTAATGTCTATAGGATGAAAAATGTCTTATCGATGGAATCACCATGTGAGTATGTAATTAGTTTTTATTAATTTTATAGACAAAATATTTAAAATTATGTACCTCCTACAGTTGTTTATATCTTTGTTAAATACAACAAATATTGGGAATAAAAATGATTAAAGAAGTCATTCCGTTGGAAATATATCGAAAAGCTGTCCTTCTCCATCAATTAAAGAAGGCTAAGCCTTTTTCGTTCGGGAGCCATGTATCAGAGGGAAGGATAAAAAAAGTCTTTCATAAAAAAAATCCAATATATCTGATACCTCTTCGGTTCCATTCGCCTTCTTTATCTTTCTTATTCATTTCATATATCCTTTTCAGGTTCTTTAATATTTTCCCTATTCACATTATATAAAAATAGTAGACTTATTTATCGTAATAACATTCGATATCTATCCTGAAAGCCTGCCTTTTGTGTACTAAAAAACTCAAAAAAAGAGTAATCCATAATTTCTTCACACAAGGCATTTGAAAGTAACAAATCTCCAGTTTACGTTTTTTGACAAAAAGGAGCCAATCGTTCAACCTATCCCTTAATAAACTTCCACTTCATTTGCAGACATTTAATTCTTACTAAATGTAAACGTTTTCCGATAAGTAGTGAATCTGTAGTACGTTATGGGACATAGAAAAAAAAAATCGCGAGAAACCTCTGATTCGTCGGGAAAAACAGTGTGCGTTATTGAACGTCCAAAAAGTATCTTTTATCAATGGGCTTAGTGAAGTAGAATTGCTGATTTCTTAAAAGGAAAGTTTGTCTATACTATGATGGAATAATTATAATTTAAATATCTTGAACAGTGTTTGAGCAATCCTTTCTTATTCAACAAAAAATATGTCTACGTTGAACATCCCCAAGTGTCCCGAGCCGATTTTAATGAAAATTTTATGTTTATTAAATACTTGAAAATAATCAATACGTATTTTTTATATCGGCCCAATCGCGCGTTTAAGGGACGAAACCATCCTTCAAAAGTACACCTAAAATATTCTATTTTTTAAAGTAAGTTAAGATAGTTCACATAAAGTAATAAATTATCTATATTATAATCTGTATTAGGGATCATCATCATTGATGCGAAGCCCTTAAAATACATAAATAAAAATTGCAGAGACCCAGAAGGCGACTTTTTTTAAGCTTTCTGGCTTTTATTTCCTTTAAAAAAGTTCAGATCCATGTATGCAGTCCATACTAAATCCATTAAATGTTTTTTTCGCATCTTTTATTTTAATAATGAGATATCTTGGTCTGGTAACATTTTGTGTATTAAAATGTTACCTTGAACGACACCGATTATTCTATGGTTCATGGTTGTGTGTAGTGTTCTCATCTTCGTTTCCGGTAGTTTGAGGGTTTGTCAAATGAAGATTTCAGTGTCAAATACTTTGACAGAATATTTAAAAAATAAAACAGTAAAATCGTATAGAGATGTCAAAAAAATAAATAATAATATACAAAAATAGCAACTATTGTTCCAAAAAGACGAACATCTTGATTGGCATGAGGCCTATTACCTTGTCAGGTGCCTGAGACAAAGACAATTAGCTTCAGTTTGTTTATTTTAAACTGGCATTCTTTCCTACGCCGCCCTTCAACATAGTAGTACAGATTCTACACTCTTCTACGAAGCGGGTTGTGGAAGTGTTTTGAAGATATTTTTGGTTTATTTATAGTAATTATTGATTACAGTATATTTTTCATTTTTCCCTCTTGCTGTGTTCCGCGACGGCTGTCGATTAACTCATTAAAGGCAGAAACAAAGTCAGTTTAGGTATTAGTCAGTTGGTTAGAAAATAAACCAAACAAACGAAAAGTAGGTATATAACAAAATAGTGATTTACGTTAAAAAGATAACATAAAATAAAATATTTTCATTAGAGAATACGTGGAGAATGGCGTGTTTTAAAATCGTTTCCGTCCAGAGTATATTGGATCTATAGCACACTGGTGGAGCTTAAATGAAATATTTTTTAAAGTTTTGATAGTCAATGTTCTGCGTGCAGGAGAAGCAAACGTTGTTTACGGGCATTTTTTTTTCGTAGGCAGCACTGTAACAAAGCAAACCTATCTAACCATGTTGAAATATGTACGTCCTTCTCCTACGAGAGGTAGTGGCTACTCCATCTTTCAACAAGATACGACACCACCTATATCTTGGAAGTGCACAATGGTTTTGAATATTTCGCTCACCCTGTAAAAGCCATATACTCATATATTCTTTTGGATTGTTCTTATTATCTACTAGCTGTTCCCCGCCGTGCTATGCTACACCTACTTTCTGCCTATGACTCTCCCTGTATCAAAATCTACCTGTATACCCAGTTACGTCAAGATCGGTCAAAAGGTGTGAATTTGTTTATATCTGTCAAGTAATTCAGAAAGCAGCCGGCAGAGGCCAGCACCACAGCAATTCATAAAACAGCCGACTGAGGCCAGCACCACAGCCTGCGAGATAGCTCTTATCAAAGAAAGGCCAGAGCTCCTTAGTTAGACAGTGACTGTTGATATAAAATTGAAATAAACTGCTCTAAATGAGTCATCAATGAGTTCGAGTTATTCTAATTATCAAGAACATCAACAAATTAATTTGACACATTATTCAAAATGGATATCGATGCAAAATGGCCTCAGAATCTGAATGGTTCAGTGTGGCCAATTTTTCTTTAACAAAAATTTCGACCTTTTGACCAAATTTTGGAATTTGACTATTTTGACCTAGCCTAGGAGATTTCCCATATCAATACCTACATGTGTACCAAGTTTGATCAAAATCGATCAACCGGTATAGATTTGTATAAGGAACAAACAGACAAACAAACAAACAAACTGACAGACACGTGGTATATATATATATATATATATATATATATATATATATATATATATATATATAGAGAGAGAGAGAGAGAGAGAGAGAGGGAGAGAGATTCTCAGTCTCATCTGTCAGTTCTCTCTCTAAATCCTTCGTTCTGAGTCGAACTCAGTTTTCCTTCAGGTTTATTTTACTCTTTTTCATTGTCGAAAGTGGGAACGCTTTTCTGCCTTAAAGGATAAGTGTCCAAATCATCTCAAATAATGTTCTTTAAGTAATTTATCGTTAGTAAATCGAGGCTCGCTTATGAATCTCATTTCAATTTCTTTGATATGTATCTTGTCTGGTCGTAAGCTCTCAGCATTTGTTTACACAGGCCATGGTCGTGAGGAATACACTTTTTATGTTCTATCCTTTTAGCATGCTTGGTAAGATATATCTTTTCCTGGAAGTCTTTTTTTTCAGGAAATTAAAAAGTCTCCCCGCTTTTTTTATGATTCTCACCTTTTTCTCACCATCCACTCATCCGTGCTCATTTTATTTGGGATCTAAGTCCTATTTTATTTCCACTGCATCTTGGAACTAGACTTTTTTTTTATCTTTAAAATTGGTATTTAAATTTTTTATTTCTATAACCACATCATAGATATAGTTGTTTCTTTTTAAGGGTTTAACATAATTTTGAATTATTTAATGCCTTTAAAATCTATATTAATTATTAAATTAATTATACATTTAAACTATAAAATAAGCTCTAACGTTTTACCTATCTTAACATTTTTTTATGCATGAAAAATGCATATGGGGCGACATCTTGCCGTCGGGTTCGCATCATATTGCACTAGTATTTCTGAAGTGACACAACTCAAAAATCAGTGTTTTTCAGTTATGACTCTGAAAGATATGGTAAATATCTCTTTATTAACCATCGAAAATGTATGTACCTATAAGCTGATAGCTTCAGAGCTTCTACAACAAAGGGAACTTGCGTTACTTTTCCTGTCTTAATGCTATTCCTCCTATATAGGCAAGAGTGACACATTTTCAGTTCAATTCTTTCATTCTTTTTTTTTTCGAGTTGTTTCACTTTGGTCACTTTAGAAATACTTGTGCGATATGCCGTACTTTTCAATTTACATAACGCGGTAAAATTAGATTAGCTGAAATTTTTTGATTTATTTCGCGAGGGTTTCATAGAATAGAACAGTGTGCCGAGAAAAGGCATACGTGTTTTGATTTAAGGAAAATATGTTTGTACTAATTTTGATTATTTACTGGAAATATTTCACACGATAGAGCTTGAACAGACAAATGTATAAATTTACTTACACAAATTTTAACGGACAATTTTTCAGGACGCATGGGTTTTGGAACTTCAAAATTTCTAGTCAATACCATAAGCGAGAAGAAAAAGCTACAACATAAACTAATATAGGTTTTAGAATAATAATAATTGAAAATGTAAGTTCACAAAAGTATCTTTTCTGTACAGATAACATTTTAGTCACGATATTTTCCGTTTGTCTGGCTGTAGTGTCACGAATCGGGTTTTATCTACAGCTGATGCCCTTTCTTTGCATTGTATCTTCCTTTTATTATATTTAAAATCGCCGGAGTACATTTATTGAATGATAGGCTCGCTCCTCTTGCCATCCAAGAAAGCATGATGTGGCAGAATGCACTCGGTTTTATTTATTTGTTAAGAGTTTCGCAACTTTTAGCGATTACCCTATAACAATAAATGATTATATTACTAAAATGTAACGTTTTAAGAAGACATAACACCGACATCCAAGGCGAACATTTAAAATATTTTTAAATTTCCTCAAATAAAAAAAAAAAGGCCAATTTGCATAGTTCGGTCGGACAAACCAAAAAAAAAAAAAAACATTCGTTTTGACTTTTTAGTAACTAATTTCCAGGCATTAAAATTCTATGGTTTTCCAATTTTTCAATTTATCTTGTGACTTGAAGCAAATAGAGACAAGCATCTTTATATATTTCTTCTATTCTTTTGAAATTTTTGGTGTTGTGGAAATTATAGTTAATCCTCTAGATTATCGGTGTAGTACTCAAATATAATGTAAACTGATTTTATCTTGTAGAAAATCTCCTGAAGTTGATTTTTTTCCTTTTCGTTTAAAGCCTTGTTCGCCAATTTCATTAAAGTAATTTAACCTTTTATTACTCCGCCGAGGAGGTAGGATAATTACGACTGCAATAAAAACAGAAAAGAACAAATATCTCCCGTGGAAAATAGAGAGACCGAACGAGGAAGAATGTAGCAAACTTTACAAGAGTCTCTCTATGTCTTTTTAAGCCCTTTTCTTAGCTCTGACTTCCTTCAGAGGGTGGCTACTTTATGTACAAGAATTTCTGGTCATTTTCCCCGCTCTGAGTATCTATCTCCTCACTTTCTTCTTTTAAGAGAGTTTCTTTCTTAGTTTTCTACAATTTTCGGACTCTTTTAGTTTCCTAAATATTTTTTATTTACGTTGACAAAATTTCCCTCTAAATAAAGTAATTTAGTTTGAATTATTCCCACAAGCTCCTTAAATAGAAACTTAATCAGAGTGCATTTTTATCGTAATATACATATACATTTACAATCTTAGAAAAAAAAAGTAAAATAAGAAACAGCATAAGCAGATTAGCAGATAAAGAGATATATATTTTACAGTTTTTTGCGTAGGTCTTTCTCTATTTAGTTCGCATTATGTAAAGTATCACTGAGCCTACATTTAATATTATGACCAAGTCACTATAACATAGAAAACTACATTTTTATAAAAATAAAAAAAAACCTCAGCAAGCACATCTTCTATCATAGACCTGGCAGCCAGTCACCAGATGCAGGCCACTAAGTTAGAACTGGCACGGGGGACTCTACTCGACCTTGGCTAGGTCCGTCTCCCGCTGGCCGTCGGGCTTTGTCTTTGCCTTCTATGCTACCGAGCATGATGCATGAATGGCCGAATAGTGGTTGAATTTTTGATTTTTTTTAAATTGAAGTTTTGGGTTTTAATTCAAACCTCCATCAGGTAATGAGAAGAAACAAACCTATGCTTCTCGGATATGCATTCGATTCTCCGTTGCTCCTTTTTTTTTTTGTAATTCAAACCATTTTGTATAAGTAATTATATTTTGTATAAGTAATAATTATGTTTTATTTTGGTCGATTATTCGAAATTCCCGCCTCGTTTTAACGGATAAGCAATAATTTCCGAAATCCATTTTTGGTGTACATATGCACAGATTTTATTTTTATTTATTTATTTATTTATTTTTGTAATTTGTTTTTCACTTACTCGAGTTCTCTCGTGAAATAACGTAGAGTCAACTCTGCAGGCACACTCTTTAGGTGGTAACCGTAAATTGACTGTACGGGTAGCTTTCGAGAGGTTATCAGATTACATTTTTTTTTATTATTTTATTCATGGAGGATAGAAAAACATTTAAAGAGATACTATATCTTGGATAATTATGTGGAATGATCAACCTTGAAATTCTGTTATTTTCCGACCACATTGTTAGTGAGCTGCTGAAGAACATAGGAGGGGAGTCTAGTTATAAAGGTCGTTAGACAGAGAGTCAGAGCGGCTATTTAAACTTTAATTGGGCGGCCACATTTACTCCAGGTCGGTTGAAGTTGCAATGTAGTTGTTAGTTGGTTACAGTAATTAGTCGCCTCTGGAGGTGCCGTCGCGAAACAATTAACCAGGCTCTTCTTCCTTCGAGGTCTATCGTTCTTCCTTTTCACTCAAAGCTTTATCAAACCCACACAAGTTGTGTCAAAGTTATACCAATTTATGGAATAATTTGTTTCTAGGAAGGGAATCTAATTTAACATCGTTTTTTTTTTCTTTTAACGGCGCATCTACATCTTGGCCATTAGGGCCGTCGTTTGTTGTTGTCCATAGATCGATTATCGTCACAAATTATTGATGGGAGGGTATCTCCCATCAATAGACTGCCAAAAATTATATATTTTTGAAAGACGAATAATTCGAAGGATATAGGGTGCAGTAAAGATTGATGAAAAATGAAAGATGAAGAGCTGGAAATAGGATATTGTTAATCAGGATATTGTTAATTTTCTAAAAGCAGGTAGGCTGCCTTGAGCGGGTTACATTGTGAGAATGACGGAAGAGAGGTTGCAGAAGAAGATGCTATACAAGGCAATCCTAGATAAAACGAGAAAAAAAGGTAGGCCATTAGAAGCCTTTGGAAAGATGATGTCAGCTCCAAGGGATGCTGATAACATAACCAGGGATGCTGTAAGCTGGGCGTCAAAAATTGGAGGAACGCTTCCATGTACCGCGACGGATGGAACGGCATAGTCCGGAAGGCCAAGGGTCACAAAGACCTGTAGAGTCGGGGAGTAAGTAAGTAATTTAATTAGTTGAATGCCCCAGGGATTAAGAAAAGGAGGAAAGAGCCTAGATAGACTTGGCGTAGATCAATGGAAAAGGACATGGGTTGGGTAGGCAAAACATTCCTAGAAGCATGAAGGTTGGCATCTAAAAGAGTGGACTGGCATGCTCCCCTAGGAGTTAAAGGAATTAGTCGAAATAATAATAAAACTATAATAATTATTTTATTTGTTTATTTATTTATTTGTTTCAGACCCTTAACTTAGGCGATGGTATCTTTTTATAAGTCTATAATATTAAAAATCAGTCACAGTCTGGGGAAAAAAATAAAAACAAAGAAAAATTTTATGTGAATAAATAACAATTTAAACGAAGAAATAATGACCTAGAGAAATAATTAAACTGCAGTATAATATACATATATGAAGATTTTTGTTATTCCTGGAAGAAAATACTTCTGTAGCTTCCCTCTCCTGCATATATATATATATATATATATATATATATATATATATATATATATATATATATGCTTTGTTTTAAGTTTCTTCGCTGGGGTTGATATGATTGATTTGGGAGACGGCTTCTCTCTCCAGCGGTGTTCTTCCTCTCCTTTGCGCAAAGGAGAGGAAGAACACCGCTGGAGAGAGAAGCCGTCTCCCAAATCATATATATATATATATATATATATATATATATATATATTAACCTTAAGGTATGAAACGCCAGCATTTTGTCATCTCTTCATCTTGATTGCGACAATGGGTCTACGTTAGATCCAGGTTTCTCCCTATAGAGGGAGAAAGCACGCTAAAAGTTAAAAAAAAATTACAAGACGAAGATACGCTTATTGGGCTAGTTTTATAGGATTCTCTTAGTCGAAGTTATAGCGTAGAAGCAATTTAAAGGTTTTACCGCCCGTAAACAGAGCACTAAACGTTTTTCTACTTCGGCGCTGTTGGAAATTTAATGGTGTTATAAAATATTAAGCTTTTAAAACTATTCAAGTATTTAACTTATAATCATTTAACTTATTAGAATAATCTTGCAAGCCCCAAGCCGATACCAAATTAAGACAAAACGTTACACTAAATTTAAAATACATATTCTGTTTTCATCATGAAGATTAGATAGTTAGCCGTCGAGGTGATAAGCAATCAGGGATTAGTTGGGATTCGGCTAAGAAAACATCAAAACGATTTTGTAAAAAAGTCTATTTTAAGGACGTTTCAGCTACTCTTTGGTAGCCACAAATTGTTCTTTTTAAAAAAAGTTTATTTGTATTTACAGGCCTATCATTTATCTTAGTGGTAAACCTTTTTTCTGTGTATTAATTCTGTTTTTTCTCTGTTATTGTCATTTTAGCTGACGAAGGCTATTAAAGAGTAGCCGAAACGTCCTTAATATAGATTTTTTTTACAAAATCGTATTGATGTTCTCTTAGCCGAATCCCAACTAATCCCTGATTGCATATTCTGTTTTGTATTTTCTTTATATTGAAAATCTAACTATAAATCTCTTGGAATAGGGACTAACTATAAATAGATGTATAGGTAAGCCTAGCTTACACGTATGCATCAATACATCAACATAGTGGACGAAGGTTCTGCGATGCCTTTACTTCCAATTACAAGCAGATATAGGACCGTGTATTTCGGGAATCCCTCCTACTTAAAGAACCTTTCGTCTAGGCCTATATCTTAACTACAAACTATTTATGATCAGCATCGTCTAGACTGAGAGTAAGCAACATTTAAATATTGACAAATCATTCTTAGGGAATAGAAATTCAATTGGATTGATCGATTTCCAAAATTCTGAGAAAAAATAGTTTTTTATCGATAAAATTAAAATAGTTGTAGAATAAAAGGTAATTCAAAAACAAACCGGGCCTATCAGCCTTTTACATACCATATTTACAAAATGTACTACATTAATAATAATTGTAATTGTAATTTTTAATATATTGATTTGATTGTGAAGGGTTTTAACTAATAACGCAAATCAAGTTGATGAATGAGTTCTTATTTAACTTTATTTCTTCAATTCAACGTTTCCAACTACTTGTCCATCTTCAGGCATGCGTGCCCTATCAATAAATACTTTTAGCATGTCACATTTAAAATAAAATGATTCCTTTAAGTCCATTCCAGAATAGATATCATCAAATTTATAAATTCGCATTAGCTCACAACCATTTTACAAGGAACTCATATCAATAAACTCATGCAGTTTGTTGATAAGTTTATTATAAACAAAAATAATTTAAGTAATAAAGTTATATGAGAATCCTGAAGGGATATTTCTCAACTTTATTTGTATTAGTAACTTTTAGAAAAACGGGCGAAGCACAGTGCCTAGCCTCTTGGTTAAATTATGCCACATTCCCGAGTATTATGTTTGTACTAACCGATAACAATTCAAAACAAAATAAATAATTTCCCTCTTTTTTTTAAAACAAGCGACTCAATTCTTTAAAAAATATAATTTTGTCCCCAAGTATAGACCCCATCCCTAATAGACCGACTTGGCTTTTGTTAACAACACACGTTTCTCATTACTTAAGTACAATTTCTACAAAATGTTTTTGCATAGCAGTAAAAATAACAGCTTTTATGGACAAATTAATAATTCGTTTTCGGGGTTAACGATATATTTTACTAATATAGAACTAACCTTTAACTTGCTCGTATACTTTTTTTTTTTTTTTTTTTTTTTTTTTTTTTTTTTTTTTTTTTTACGGCGCATCAACAAATCTTGGCTATTAGCGCCGACATCCAGGGTGCAGCCAGGAATTTCCTCAGCGAGCCCTGAGATGAGAAAATTTCTGGCGCCGGTGGGGATCGAACCCACCATCTCCCGCTTATGAATCTAGCGCGCTAGCCACTAGACCACGGGAGACCCCTGCTCGTATACTTAGCCACAAGTAATCTAGAACAAACAATAAACCAAAGAACTACGAAAAAACAAAGACAAGAGCTACACCTGGCCGACAGACAGGGGGCAAAAATCCATTTTTAGGTGGACAAAATTATTTTTTTGTGTTTTTCAATGTTTTTAAGGTCACTGCGTAAGGGGAAAAATCCATTCAGCGCCCCAAATAGTGAAATATTAGCACTTACTTTTCTCTTTGGTATCCATTTCACAGGAAATTTAAATAATCAAGTATAGTTTCTGTTCAAAGAACGGCAAAGTAATTTTACAAGGAAAGTACTTCAATAAACACTGAGAAAAATATAATCTTTCTTACAGCCCGATTAATAGTCCCCTCCGTCGCCCTTGTACGATCCAAAAAAGTAAATATATACATTTTCCTTTCTTCCAACTATAAAATATTTTATATGAATTTTGTCCACCTAAAAGGTGATTTTCGCCCACTGTGCGACAATACCAAACAGCTAATTTATATGAAGATACCTGTCCAATAATTAGGATACTTCAAATTTATAAAGGCAACATAAACATTTAAACAGAAACTCTTAACGAAAACCGAAGGAAATTAATCTTCTGTGCTAATATTTGCAACAAGATTACATTTTAAATATTAATGTAATAGAAACGAGAAAATTAAAAAGCATTTAGGGAAATTTCAGGCACTCATCAATTTAAGTTGGTAAAATTAAATTAGAATTATTCCTCAATTTGCATAAGGCCTAATGGACTTCAATTTAAACCTATTTAAATTTTCTGTTTAGAATGTAATTAGCCTCTGTCCATTTTCAGTAAATCTTTTGTAAATTATTAATTCATTTTCATACGTTTTTTCCTTTTTAAATTATATTCAATTATCGTGGCAATACGGACTACAAATATTATTCTTGTGAACAACTGCGACAAATAGTAATTTTTAGATTACATTTACTAGGAAACGTTTATTCGCATAAATCATAGCACAACACAAATTACACTAACACAAAACATAATCTACATGGAAAAAATCGGGCAATGAGAACCACAAAGTTGTTTGCCCTGAAACCCAATCCAAATCCAAAATCCAAAATATGCTGTGGAGAGTGTGGCGCATCTTATGTGGGATGGACTTCTCGGAAGCTAAGGGTACGGTGCAAAGAGCATTTACGAAAAGGGGAGTCCGTTTTCTATCAACACCTTATAAAGGAGAACCACCTTAAGGCCCCTCATACGATGACCCTATTAGCTAGATAACACGACTACAAAAAAGTAAAAATATTAGAAAACATTTTTATTAAATTGGAAACCAGCAAGAAGGATAATTTAAACATCCAACGGGAAGTAGTGTGCCCTTTTTTGTCAGGTGAACCTCTCCCGTCGTTTATGACTAGTCCCACCCTCACCAGTCCTAGCCCGAACACAGCCCTGGTAACAACTATCACTGCACGGAGGTAGATATAAGTTCAAATTTGTAATTATACATATATTATATAGTTAGCAAAAATATTATGCCCCTTTTATATATATGGATGTGTGTATGTATATGTGAGTATGTGTGTGTCTGTGTGTGCGTAGTCGTATGTATATAAATGTATATCTATCCTTGTGTGTTTGTGTATGTATGTGTGTATATGCATATATATATATATATATATATATATATATATATATGTGTGTGTGTGTATGTGGATATATATATGCACATATATGGTATTATAGCTATAGTAATAATACAATATAAAGTTATATTATTTTAAAAACTTCATTTAGACACCTTAGTTTATGAATTTGTAATTATTTACTAAAAAACTGTATTCTATAACATTATGTTCCAATTTTTACTATTACCGTTTGCTTCATATATTCTAACTATTAATTATAACATTATGTTCCAATCTATACTTTCACCGTTTGCTTTATAAATTCTAACTATTAATTAGACTAATTAGACTAATTACTGTCCAACAACAGTCAAACAATATTAATTGTTATTAAGGAGTCAAACAATATTAATGCATGTTTTTATTTGTTATTAGCACCTGATGATGGCACATTTGTGTTGAAAGGCCTAGTGCAAAATAAAGACAATTTGTGGGAAGACTGAATTTTGTTTCACCCTCTGGAATTAAGCAACCCCACTACCGGAAATCATCAATAATATATATATATATATATATATATATATATATATATATATATATATATATATATATATATAAATATGCTGATGTATAAATGTATTCATAGATTTTCTATCTTTCTGCTTATGGTTTATAATCACTAGTGTTTCTACAATGTTTTAACAACTATAAAAAAGAGCAAATCGCTCCCATAGTGCGCTCTGCCGATTCTCATAAATGAAATATTATTAAAATATTTACCTAAAAAGTAAATATTAATTCTTGGCATGAGAGGTTTTTTTTTCTAGGTACCGAAAGCGGGCGGACGACACAAATATATTTGTAATTGTGTGTGTTTGTTGTTTAGTATTTATGAATTCTTCTGTTTGTTATAAAGGACATCTATTTTGGACCCACTTGGCCAAGTAAAGGGTTTAGTTATATGCTAATGTTTATATTTTTAAATGAACGAAAATTATTGTCTTAAGTTTTGGCTACACAAAGTCAACAATTATCCATGGACCCAATTATCCACAACATAGTCAACCAGAATAATATAAGAGGCGTGGTGTCTATAATGGGAGGTGAGCTAAAACTTTACATTTCCAACAGGTGAAATTTAGTTTTGGGCTCGTTCCAAGAGTGACAGCTGTGACGGCTTTTCGCGTCACTCTTCTGACGTCACTCTTGTGTCGAAACTCTTCTAATCCTTTCAGGGATATGAAGTGTCTCTCAGTGTTTAGGGACATTGTCAAAATATACTTTCCTAACTTTAACTAATTCCTTCGCAGTCCGGGATGGAGAAATTAAATCAAGGCGAGAAAACTCTTCATGGAACGTAGGGACAGTAACTTCACCCGTTAAATTGTACATTTAATTCAAAATGTAATGATTTTACATATTTTAGGGCTTCCCTGTGGTCCAGTTGCTAATAATCTTGATATTCAAGAGAATTGAGTGGGTTCGAAGCCCGCCAGTGGCAATTCAATTTCTTTCAGAAATTATCTCGCTGAAAGAATTCCCTGCTCTAACATAGATGCTTAGTAAGGTATGGATGCTTAGTAAGGATACCAATGTCCTAGATAATGATAAGACGAAAAAAAAAATACATACGTATGGATAAAAGCGTTGTTCAAAGCTCTTACCAACTCTGGTTAGCTATTTGAATTAGTGATTTTAAATATAGAAAAATGATATATTTTATTTCCGGGAATTATTATTAATGTACACTTTGATTTCATTATTATTTTGCAAGTTAGTTTACATAATTTTTCAAATTAATAATTTGTTATTTCGAATTATATATTACTGCATTTAATACATTTAGGCAAATGGGCACAGTCTACGCCTCGATATTTGTTTTAATATAAATTTGGTCGAAGTATAAAGTCAGTTACTTAATTTTAAAATGTGTTATTTTTTTATATAAAAATGCGGGATTTGAGCCCGCATCTTTCCGTTCTACTCTCAGGTTACATACTCATTCATATCAGAGTATGGCAATTTAATTAATCTAAAAAAGCAAATTTTTGAGTTAACTTCACAGTGTCACATATATATATATATATATATATATATATATATATATATATATATATATATATGTGACACTATATATATATATATATATATATATATATATGTATATATATATATATATATATATATATATATATATATATATACATATATACATATCTGAAGCCAGACTGTGTTATTGTATTGCCTAGAAACCTTTCTGCAAAGGAGTGTAGACGTGGCTTAATATCACTAGTGCTAAAGATGCGATTTACTTAATAAAAAACAAATTTTTATAACAATTACTAAAACGTCTAGACTAGTGATTTATGCGCAGAAAAAGAAATTGTTATTTCAGTGTCCCTCTGATACAAAAATATTTCAGGAGGCGCGAAAAGTTTTTTTTACTAAAATGTTTTATTTATACCCACGACAAGGTTACTGAACTCAACTACACGGAACTACCCGGAAACCCTTGCTGATAGGGGAACTGCCAAATTGCCTTATATAATATCGCATAAGATATACTTAGATATCAACATTTTACAAATAAATCGTTGAAAACAACACCTGTAAAATCTCCTTAAATATAAATTGTAATTATTATGTCTTAGCTATTCCGCATGACCTAAAATAGCTATTTGCAGGAGATAAACTATACATGTAGGTATAACAAAATTTAAATATTTGAAAAATCATAACAATGCAATTTCACCATTTAATATAATTCAAAAATAATTTTAGCACTAACAATTAAAATATTAAGATTCCATTTTAATTATTCCTTCCATTTTTAACCTAGAAACAGATAATTTAGTAATTCAATCTATTTTTTCTATTTATAATGTTTTTCCTTTTCTTTGGGATTTCTGAAGCTATTTCTCTTTTTTACCCATTTTTTTTTTAACATTCGATTTCTATCAGTCACAAGTCGGCGTTTCATGACATTTGGAAAAGCTGATCGCCTTCATTGTATAAATGAATAAATAGGTTCTTTATTTTGTTTATAATTACTTCTATTTTAAACTCCAATCTTTATTATTAAATAATGACATTTCTTTTTATATTTCATTTGGTTACTAACCTAAGACACACTGTAAATAAAACTGGAGCCTTGGAAGTCGCGTTTTCTCGAAACAGTAATAAAACTGTGGTGGAGACATATTTGATTCTGCTTAATTATGCTTTATAAGAGCATTATTCAAATAGTTTTAACATTATTATCCCTTGGCGATATAATTGAGGCGGCCAGATATTTTTAATTTTTTTCTTCTTGGAATGACTAATGGAATACAGAGGAAATTAATGCTACCAAAATTAAATTTTGAATTTCAAAATTTAATGTCAAAATTATTAATTTTATAGTCTCAAAATTATTACCGTCCGCTGTCCCTGAACACATTTATTACACTTTACTATTTTTTTTAGGGGGGAAGGATATTATATTTTTTGCTCATCTGATGTTTCATTTTAAAATAATAATATTTAAGGTGAATTCATATAAATTTAAATAAATTTAAAAAAAAAAAATCTAACTTCGTAATAGTGCCTTTAAAGTTGTCCCTCAGTTTTGACATAATTACCGTCCGCCTTTGAATTAACGAGAAAACCTATCAGGATGGAGCAAGTTGTTTCCAAATAGATGTTGGAGCAGCTCTCTCTCAAACTGATTTTTGTTGTCCAGAAGGTATGGAAGAGAAATTTCGAACGTATCAGTTTTTTCGTTGTGTTTTATCTGGTAAATCACAATTGGAGTATTTTGCTGGTCATTACCGTCCCCCATTTTATTATTCAAAACATCCATGCATTTTTTTTTTCGTCTAACAATTAAATAGTGCTTCAGAAACTACGTATTTTAAAAATATTTTTTATTAATATAATTATTTTAGAAAATAAATTAAAAATATTTTTGTAACAAATATCATTACCGTCCGCATCATTACTGTCCTCATGATTACCGTCCTACTCTACATTGGATGGTTATCAGAGTTGGGCATAATTTATTTAGAAATAAAAATAAGAATTTATTTGTACCTCATTTATTTGTAAATACAAATATAAATAATTTCTTATTCATAAGTTTGAATACGAATTTATTTGTATTCACGTATGTCATATAAATATATATAAATACAAATAAAACTTTATTGACAAATTTTCCTGTAAATAAAATTTAATTTACTGGAAAAATTCTAAATATACACAAACATTTGGAAAATTCACAAATTTTGTGAGTATTCACAAAAAATCGAGTGATTACAGAAACATTCACATTTAAATATAAGGAATTCAAATAAATTCACATTAAAATTTTTGAATAAAAATGTATTCACAAAATAAATTATGTATTTGTGCGTATAAACAAAAAGGTGATATTCGGAAGATTATTGAAGGCAGTACTCTGCTGGATATTGAAGCTAGTATTAGGAAGGATATCGAAGGGTATAAACGGTGGTATTAGGAAGTTTATAGACGATGGTAAAAGGAAGGGTATAGAAGGTGGTATTAGGAAGGGTATAGAAGGCGGTAATAGGAAGGGTATAGAAGGCGGTATTAGGAAGGGTATTGAAGGTGGTATTAGGAAGGATATTGAAGAGGGTATTAGGAAGGGTATAGAAGGTGGTATTAGGAAGGGTATAGAAGGTGGTATTAGGAAGGGTATAGAAGGCGGTGTTAGGAAGGGTATTGAAGGTGGTATTAGGAAGGATATTGAAGAGGGTATTAGGAAGGGTATAGACGGTGGTAAAAGGAAGGGTATAGAAGGTGGTATTAGGAAGGGCTTTGAAGGTGGTATCAGGAAGGATATTAAACGTGGTATTATGTCACTTGAAATGCTTCCAGAAAGGCCTGCACCTGATGTTGGTCCAGTAGGGACTCGGTATAATGACGACATGAATTGACGATATTTGGAATTGCGTGCATGATTTTTAAATATTCAGAAAAAAACTAGATATAAATATTCAATATTCTTCATGCGTTTCAAAAAAAAACAAAAAAACAAAAAAAAACAGTTGTGGGTGCATGACCAACTGTTGTCATAAATTAACCATCACATGTATGTTCAATTGGTACAAAAAAAGTTAATAATTTTCAATTTCATTTCTGTAAAATTTGAGAACCAAAAAGTAAAATCTATCTGAATAATGCTTATAAGCATTGCGTGATTTAACCTAGTATTTTTCTTTATGGGTACTTAAAAGGTGTAGGACGAATATGGTAAAAATAAAATGTCTAAAATAATGTAGAAAATAGGAATTAGTCAGTTCGTTGTATGAAATTATTCAATCCTTCATAACTTTGTTTCTACTAAATATTCTGTTTTTATTTAAAACCTATGCTTTAAATAAAGGATATTTAAACATACTGACTGACTGCCACTAGTATAGGCTGAGTCCAAAGAAGAAAAAATATTATTAGATTCTGAGCAATCTGAAGACAAAACTTTTATTTTATAGACTAATATTGTATGTCAAAATTGACTTCTTAGTCAATAGTAAGATCTTCACTCGAAAGAAAGGCCTACAAATTGAGTAAACGTGTATTTGTGATATCTCTATTTGTCAAATACATTCCCTTGTATTGCTAACCCTCCTGTAATATCCACACATTCCCTAACAGCCATACTGACAAGGAAGAGGAAAATGAAGAGATATATAGATGAAACAGCCAGCTGTCCCTGGGGTATTAGCCAGGGCTCTCACCAAACTAATTGAATGGTTAGAACACAATTATTCTGCTCCTGTCACTGTTCTGTTTGTTTGGACAGTGGCACTTTATCCCCTTTCTCTCTCTCCGCAAACACCTGTATTTTCATAGTAGATATCACTTACATGTGTCTATTGTCTGACAGCATTGGTCGCCTTAGTTTTTATTAGACTGTGAAATGTCTATTATTAAAGACAGTTTATCATCCATGGCCATTCTAGTTTCGACTTACGTTATTACTTTAGGAAAAATAGATGGACTATTTTCGTATTGTTTAACTTGGATCAGATGTGACCCAAGTTATCTCAGTGTAGAAGCGTGAACTCTATATCTACAAGGGTGGTTGGAAAAGTTTCTGACCTAACAAAAATACAAGACATTTTTCCTGATTTTTTTTCACGTATTTTTCAACATAGTCTCCTTGTAACTCTACACACTTCTCCCTGCGGCTCCCATCTCTTTAACCCTTCCAAAAAGTACTCAGCGTTTTTGCCAGCGTTTTTCACCAAGGTGATTGCCTTATCATCATTTGACGAAAATGTTTGTCCTCCGAGGGCAATTTTTAGACGAGGAAACAAAAAGAAGTCGCTTGGCGTGGCCATCTGGTAAGGAAGGTGGATGGTCAAGAAGTTCAACCGTAATTCGTGAATTTTTGCCATGGCAACCGCTGAAGTGTGAGACGGTGACTTGGTAAAACATGATTTTCTTTTTCTGCAAACGTGTCCGTTTTTCCGCAAGTTCAACCTTCAGCTTGTCAAGTAATGATGCATAGTATACTCCTTAATTATTTTCTCTTTTTGTCCCCTATAGTCGATTAAAATAACTCCATGACTATCTCAAGTATACCTGGGGATATTACTCCTCTAAATTCTATATCTAAAAAAGTGGAATATTTATTTTGGATGGTCACAACGAACGACAGGGCTTACTTAAATGCTAACTAAGGCATATCAATTTTTTTTTTTTTTTTTTTTTTTTTTTTTTTTGTAAAAGAGGAAGAATTAATACAAATATTATATTAACAGATATGAGGATGTTTGTACTATTCGTAAATTTTGCTAAATATCTGGAAAACGAGTGGAAGGTGGGGCCTTGAATGGCCTGAAACCTTTCCTGCAGAAAATAAATTACATTAAGCAATCAGGGATTAATTGGGTTTCGGCTAATAAAACATCAATACGATTTTTGTAAAAAATCTATATTAAGAAAGTTTCGGCTACTCTTTGGTAGCCTTTGTCAGCTAAAATGACAAAAAAACAGAATTAATACACAGAAAAAAGGTTTACCACTAAGATAAATTATAGGTCTATAAATACAGATCACCTTTTTTAGCACTTTCCTCCGAAGGAAAGTAGCTATTGAGGTTGGACTCATGACGGAATTTTTGAAAAATTTCTTCAAATCTTTATCGATCCTACCTAGTAGACAGCGAAAATGACCCCCGTTAAAATTTATATATATCTATATATATATATATATATATATATATATATATATGCATATATATATATATATATATATATATATATATATATATATATATATGTGTCTGTTAACACGATAGCGGCCAGAGTTTTTGTTTTTTCGCCACGAAACTTGGTATATAGCATTCAATTAGCAAACGATTGAACGAGTTCGTTAACCACCAAAATCGGTTCACCGGAAGGGGGGGTTTACCCCGAGCCCAAAACACTAATTTGACCATTTCAGCCGTAATATTTGTTATATTTCAACGAAACTTGGTATTCGTAGTAGTAATATAGAGAGAAAAGTGGGATATAAAAATGAACTAAATCAGTTCATAAGGAGGGGGGGTTTACTCCGGACCGACAATACCAATTCGCCACTACCAGCCATGATTTTTGGTATATTTCGACGAAACTCGGTATTCATAGTGGTAATCTACAGGTAAATATGTGTTGTAAAAATAAACTAAATCAGTTCATTAGGAGGGGGGGTTTACTCCAGACCCACAATACCAATTCGCCACTACCAACCGTGATTTTTGGTATATTTCGACGAAACTCTTTATTCGTAGTGGTAATCTACAGGTAAATATGTGTTGTAAAAATAAACTAAATCGGTTCTTTAGGAGGGGGGGTTTACTCCGGACCCAAATTACTAATATACTCATACTGGTCGTAATTTCTGCTTTATTGTAACGAAACGCGGTATACGTCGTGGGTAACTCATGAGAAAGAAGTGTTGTAAAAATGAGATGAATCGGGGGGTTTACTTTGTAATATATTTCAATAGAAAAGGCAGCCAGACATAGGTTCACAAAGGGGCCGCAAGGAGCGCTAGAGGGACTGTCTCCGGTTCCTGCATTAGATCAAAATACGATAATATGAGGTTTTTTGTATTTATTACGTAGTGTAATAGGTACCATGTGTAAACATAACTCTGGAAGCAAATTAATAATTTATCAGTTACTCATTACAAAATTAAAAGAGAACTATTCATGTTTTCATTTTAGGATTAGGATTAGGATCAGGGTTTAGTGGCGATTAACATTTTATCATGTTTTTACGCCAGAACCTACATTGTTTTATATGACTAGCATATCCATTTGTTTTCATTTTATTTATGTAGGATATTTTAAGCAAATTGTTCTGGAAAGCAGTCTACACTACCCAAATTCTGAGGAAAGTGCTTAGTTATGCAGCTCCTGCGTGACGGACTTTTTAAAAGAACAATTTGTTGTTAAAACATTAGAACAATTAAATTGTTCTTTTAAAAAAAGATGATGTGTATTTATAGACCTATAATTTATCTTACTGGTGAACCTTTTTTATGTGTAATAATTCTGTTTTTTCTTCTTTTTTTTGTCATTTTAGCTGACGAAGGCTACCAAAGAGTAGCCGAAACGTCCTTAATATAGATTTTTTACAAAAATCGTATTGATCTTTTCTTAGCCGAATCCCAACTAATTCCTGATTGCTTATCACCTCAACGCCTAACTATCTAATCTTCATGGAGAAATTATATTGAATCACGCTAATATGAAATAGTATTTCCTGCAAGTCAGAATTTGTGTTTTAATTCGTATATGTGAGACGATGCTTTCACGTAACATAAGGCCATCATTTTGTCGTGGCATTGTTTGAGCAATGATACAGGAATGATAACTCGTAAGTTCTCTGCTCCCCAAGTCCTGTGCAAAGCCCTCCGTCATTGATCTTCCCCTTGAAAGGGTTGAGTGAAGCTTGGAAATCAGGTTCGGTCTTAGCAACCATCCATTTAGCCTTTGCTAAAGGTAGAAACCGATTCACTCCTATCAGATAGCCCATTTCTCCAAGGTCTGAAGCTCACTGTTAATCTAATACTTGTTACTGAATTTCTGAATCTCTTATTCCCCAAAGGAGAGTTGTTGAATGCAATTGAACCCGCCAAAGCCATGAATCTGTTGCACTAACAGCGTACAAAATCTCAAAAAAAAAGTCCAACTCGCAGGAACTGCAGCATCTTAGCGCGGTTCCGTTCATGTCCCTAGTGCCATTTGATAAGCTTAGAAAAGAAATATACTTATTTTTTTTATATATCTCGTGATTTTGTCAAAATCCTCTCGAACATCTCGAATAAAAGTGATATTAAGGCGTCAGGGACACCGACAGTAGCTAACTTTTACACAGAAGCGGAAATTACAGAATCTGGCTCTCATTCTAAAGCAAAGGTCTATAAATCAATACAAAATATGCCTAATAAAGCCTTTCTAGTGGATACAGAAGCATGGGCGTATATGAGGGGGGGGGGGGTTGAGGGGTCTGCAACCCCTCCCGAAATTTTGAATTGATGATAAAAACTTCTCGTAAAACCCTTAAAAATAAATTAAATAAGATCACTTAGTTCATAAAACATATTTTATTTTACGTGTAATAGCGTTTTAGTTGCCTAAAACTATTCCAAGCTCTAAATATTTAGTATTCCATACCCTGGAAATGGTCTCAGCCCCCCCCCCAAAATTGTTTTTATATACGCCCATGTACAGAAGGATCAAGAAGAAGTACACAAGATTGAGAAGAATACACTGCCTAATATAGCCTATATAGAATAATATGCCGAATAAAACCTATCTAGTTAATATACAAGGACAAATAAAAGTCTTGACGAATAACAAGTCAAGAATAAAAACTTTATTTAACAAAATAAAACAAAGTTTAGTTGCCCAACTAAAATAGAATAATATACCTAATTAAGTCTATGGAGTAGACACAAATGGACCAAAAACAAGTCTTGTGGAATATTGTTTTTTTTCTAATTAAATACTTTTTGTCAATATTTAGTATATAACCTTTGTTGAAAACTATTCATTGCTAATTGATGAATCGGTTTACAACTAAGTAGTCTTTATGAATATTTAGTATATAACCTATGTTTGGATCTGTGTTTTTGGGGTGCTCTCCGCCTAGGCTTTGTATTTGTGTCGGCAGATACCTGGGGTATATTTACAGCTCTTGAGGATTAACTCTTAGCAGGTAAATTTCCTGCGGACCTTCTGCTTCTACGGGCATTGAACCGCCATATCCGCTCATAGTATCTAACCGTTGTGAAGTTTATTTTTTGGATTTAGGACTTAATATACATATGTAGACTAAATCATAGCAAGAAGTAATCCTCCGTCGTCGGTTCTTAACTATGTAGACTCGCTAATGTTATCCAATCTTAGATACATCGTATTTAAAATCCACAGCAAAAACACGACATTTCATCAGAATCCCCTGCTGAATAAAACTTATATAGAATAATATGCAAAATAAAGCCTATCTAGTGGATAAAATTAGAGGAAAAAAGCCGTTCGTGGTGGTAGAAAATCTTAAAAGTATTTCGCTCAGAAATCTCCGAAATATTGTCACTAATTTTACGTATCCTGTTTTATAGCCAAATAGATTTATATTCTATAATCAATAAGAAAAACCTACTAACAATAAAAAACTATGGGTAACAGATGAAAATAGGGAATACCAAGAATAATTCTAAAGAACGAAATCAACACCAGTACGGCATCTTCGAATTCTAACAAACAAAATATTGATTCTAATTATACGTATCCTGTTTTATTGACAAATACATTTGACTACTATAAGCAATTAAAAAAGCAATAAAAAACCAAGGGAAAGAGACAAAAATTACAAAAAGAACGACAAAAACCCGTTCATAAGAACAAAACAGACGTATTTGAAGTTTTAAGCATTTATTTCTCCGATTGACATAACCTAATCAAAAATAATTTTAGAATCATTTTTGTAGAGAATTTAGTAAGCTTTCAAATAGTTTCAATCCACTTACCACGATTTCCCAACCGTGTTCGAGATATTAATGAAAGTATACGAAGTTTCCAAAACTTTTCATATCTGTTCATAAAATATTTTATTCTAACCCTTCCTTAACTCCAAACGTAACATAACTTTCAACATATTAGTTTTAATGAATGTAGAACATGCAGATAATGTTTCAACTGAATCCCGTTATTCTAAGTACCCAAACCAAAAACGGTATTCAAAAAATATTTTTCCAATTTTCTCGACAACGGTTAAAGCTATCGCCTTGAAAATGGTTTCATTCGTTTTTCTAGCCCAAGAAGCCTATAAAACGAGTACTTACAAGCTTATGAACTCAAAAATGTAAGCGTTACGATTTTTTCTGCGCGAATTTCGCCCCAAACGCCATCTTCCAGTGGGCGGATTTTGCTGGTTAACGAACTTGACCTTTCAAATTGGACGACAGATTTTTGTACCAAATTTCATCAAAATCGGACCATTCGTCTTCTATTTAGAGAGCGAACAGACAAATATATATATATATATATATATATATATATATATATATATACATATATATATATATAAATATATACATATATATACAAATTTGAACCACCGTTATTTTCGGTTTCTAGGGGTTCTGAAACGCAAAATTTTCTAGTCGGCACTTCCGGATTGTTTCATTGTATCAACCTTATAAGCGGGGTTCCTCCCTATGGGGGAGGGAGGAACCGCGCTAATAGTTAATGGAGACTCAGAAAACATACTTTAACAAGATGAAATGAAAAATCTCTTCTCATTTACTGGTATTGCCAAGATATACAAACTAAAACTTACCTACAGCAGATTAATTCAAGAGTTGACTGGTCAACTTCCCTTACTTACAGAGATTTGATATTGTATAAAACGAATGATATTGTATATGTAACGAATGTTAACTTCTAGATGAAGAAGAATAAAAAACATCCTACTTATTAGACATATGTGATTTACCTGTTACAAATCAAAAACTACTTTTTGGTTTCACTCAATAATTCATGACATTTATGGGTGGAATCAATTATGAATATATTTGAGACAGCCAGGAAGTGTTTTCATATTGAGCATTGCTCATAAGAAGACCAATATGAGCATTGCACTGTATAAAAACACTTGTATGTGTATATATGTGTATATATATATATATATATATATATATAAAAATATACAGTTATATATATATATATATATTTATATATATATAAAAATATACAGTTATATATATATATATATATATATATATATATATATATATATATATATATATATATATTGTTTTAAAATGGGAGAAGGTCATATATTATAAGAACTTCAACTTTTCATTAATTTTTTTTTTGTTTCGCAGTTTTGTATTAAGCTTATTCGTTGTATTTAAAATGGTTTTGCTGCGATCCATTACACAGGCACTACTTAGTACATTAGTACCTTGAGTACTATAATTGAAAAAAAAATAATAAAATACATATCTGGACGTAAAATTTTCCGTTCTTTCAGAATCTGCAGTTAAAAATTCATTTCGTGCCAAAGAAACATATTTGTTCTTGAAATGACCATGATTTTGCGCCGACGGGGTGAGGCAGATCTCGAATTGGAATTCAGTGACCCTTGAAACCATGGAAGCTCTAGTTTTATTTTTTTTTATTTGATTCTTGAGGTTCGCAACATTGGCGACCAACTCAATTCATGCTACGTCAAGAAATCAACAAAAAAAAAATAAAAAGAAAGAACCATCAAACAAAAGGTAAATAAATAAATTAGGAACATAAAGCTTAACAAAAACGTGAAAAATAAAAAAGTAAGAAAAAAATAAATTAATAAACAAAATAAAACTAAAGTAATAATTAGATTAAAAGATGAAGTTTCGAAATATTCGTTGAGAAAGTCCAATAAATTATTTACAGCTTGGTGTATAACTGTTAGTTTTTTAAATATTTAAGTAGTGCATGGATGTGTGGGCTACCTTCTGTCAGAAGTCGTGGGGCATATTTAAGTTAATGAGTTGTCTGTAGTTTGTAAGTATATGTTTAACTGTCAGAGTCTCATTGCAGTATTTACAAGTTGGTCTGTCCTTTCTTTCTAGTAAGTACGAATGGGTAAGTAGAGTGTGTCCAATTCGAAGCCTGGTTAAAATAACTGAGTCTCTTCGAGAGAAGTGTTCCTTTGACCAGGCTTTCGTTGTATTTTTAATTTCTCGCAACTTTGTTTCTGCTTTAAACCACTCACTTTCCCATTCGTACTGAATGTGAGTAAGCAATGTTTTGTGTAAGTCCGATGAAGTCACAGTATGTAAATCAAGGGTTGGTCTTTTAGTGGCTAGTTTTGCTTGCAAATCGACAGTAGTACTAAGTTTGATGTCTTCGTGTCCAGGTAACCATAGTAGTTATTTCTTCTTTAAAAAATTTATACGACATTTGACCTTCAAATGCCCTTAAACCTGAATTGCTGGAGTGAAACGGACTCCGGATTCGGATTCAGCGTGTAGAAATACGTAAGAGTACATGTATGGTAAGAGTACATGTATAGTAAGAGTACATGTATGGTAAGAGTACATGTATGGTAAGAGTACATGTATGGTGTCTTTGGAAATGACAACTTCTTTTTTTGTGTGTGTGCTTTTGTTATGTATTTATTTAATTTATAGAGTTCCGCTACTGAGGTGAAAAACTCATTAAACGTCAGGCGTTAGCGTGCTTGTGTTATAATTAGTGCCCGGAAGTTAGGCAAAATGCCTTTTTTTATCTGAATGGATATATTGAAGAATCAGATAGAAATAAATATGTTTTCGTGCATTTAGGAAGTGTAGAGACAATTTTTATTTTGCCTTTTTTGCCTATTTTGGCTATTTTAAGATTTAAAGACTTTTTTTGCCTTTTTTGCTCGTTATGCAATTTTTTTCTGCGATTTAAACATTTTAAAAAGCACATAATGAATTTCGAATTTCAGTTCGTCGAAGACAAAAAAGGTTGCACAAATTAAATTACATATTACTTTCACTAATATCTATTCGAAAGCTTATTTTCCCAACCCATGGATTTAAGCTCTATAAATAACAGAACCTTTCTTAGTAGAAGAAATGCACAATCATAATGAATAGTAGGAAAGAGAGAGGATGAGAGAAGTACGTCTCCTTCCTCGCACCACTTTTGCTGTGACAATGGTGTAGTTACCTGGTATTCCGGATTTAGAAATGATAAAATAATGCAGAGGAAGTTTTTCCATGATGAAAAACTTTTTTTCTGAGAAGGTCTATGAGAGTTGATTCTTTGAAAAAGCTTCTTGTTGTTGCTTGTAACAAGGGAAAGTAAGAGTAAGCACACTAATTCTGTGATAAATTGGTAATAATGAAATGAATGAGTAATTAAATTACATATTTTCAATTCATATTAATAATGAGTGAGATTCCTCTTTCTCTTCACTCCTAATAAATGCCTATTTTAATTACTGCCTATTAGTACTGCCTATTTTCAGTATTTCAAGTGCCTTTTTGCCTGTCTTTTTTAACCAAAAATAAATGCCTAACATCCGGGCTCTAGTTATAATCAACTGATGTACAATTAGTGTGTAATTTCAAGTATAGCCTTCATGTTATTTTTTTGTTAATTTATTTGTGAGCACCCCGCATCTAAGGCGATTTGCCCCCCTCCCCTCTTCGTGTTGTCATATGTATTAGGAATTACTCACTCGATCTATACTCATTCTACTTACTACTCTATTAGAAAAGACTAAGTAAGTTTTATTTTTAATTTTTCGTAGTCCTTTAAAAAATCCATACTTACAATAAAACATTACAGGAACAATTATTTTTAATATATTAAAACTTATTTTATGTTACTCATATATAATATATATCGAAATTGCTTATTTTTAATAATTTTTAACATGTAGGGGTGCTGCATTTAGTTAAATTTTTGAAAATTATTTAAATAACGAGTAAAGTACTTTTTCTACTATTTTCTAGCCAGTTTTGGGCTAACACTTTTTCTTTGTTTTGGAAGAAAAGTCACTCGCCCCCAATGGATATCGAACCCAGATCTTAGATAGAGGTTGCTCAATTGCTTACGGCTCCTGGGTCTCCAAAGAACTACTTGGCTAAGGCATATGCTTGGTTACAGTGCTACTGCTTGACGGTTTTTTTTTTGTTTGGGTTGTTTATTTTATAAAAAAACTGAGTAATATCTAAACTGACATTGAATCTGCTGTCCTAATGTGTTAATGGCACACGTCGTGGAACTCACAATAAATTAAATAAAAAATAAAACCACGTAACATAATATAGGAGTTGGAAAAAATATAAATTTAAATGAGTAAAATTCTATTATTGTACCCACTATTTATTGCGTCAAACAATGGCCTATTATTGAACTTGGCAGTGTCCTAATGCCTCTGAGGATTAATATTGTCCTATAAAAAATAGATTATTGTAAACATGCAATGTTAGACTTATTTAATCCTTCCGTGTTATAATTATAGAGCATTGACGTCATAAGTCTAGACGTGACAGTTCTCTTTGAAATTTATGATGTTGTAATGCTGGCCGCGAGAATCGTAAATGCACTACTTTATCTACGCAGTTCACTCTTTCTACTTCTAATTTATCTTACTAAGTTTTAGCTGTATTCTCAATTACTACCTTAGTACTATTATTACTATTTAAATAAATGCCGGATGGAAGGTCAAACAAATGTTTTAATATCTTCCGGATACGGGCGTGTCGATTTGGCGATAAACGACGTTTCGCCAAGTATTCTGTTGGCTTCCTCAGGGTTTCTTCTTCCGCATTAGTTTTAGAATAAACCCGGGGGAAGCCAGCTGAATGCCTGGCGAAAGTTACCACCACATTGACACGGTCATATCCAGAAGACTTTAATACATTAACTTACATTTACTGTGGAAGTCTATGAAAATTGTAAAGTTTTAATGTTGTAAAATTATAAATTAATTTATTAAAAATCCCCTCAAAATGTTCACGCCACTTTAGGTTTCTCTTCAGGATCTTAAATACTCACTGTGCTGCTAACATAGCTAAATTCCATTTTAAAAATCCTTCCCGTAGAATGGTCTCGTCATTAGTGAGATAATTAAATATGGGATTAACGTCATATGTAAGCGGTGTAATGTATGTAAGGTGTTCGAATAAACTTTACACACCTTCCGCATACATCGATTTCGAAATATATAGGAAAATATAGTAATCTCCAAAACTGCAATTTCTTGTTAAAACATTTATTTATTTTTTAGTATCCCAAACGTAACTGAAATTTATATATCTTAGTTTGAATGAATTTTTAATCTGTGAAAAAAAATTCTATCTCAGCCCATCATTTTGGAGTCGAACGTCGTTTTATTCGATTCTCCGCGTAAAAATGCTTATACAAAGTGTACCTGGAAGCCCGTTAGAGCGAATTTTAATCCGGCGATTGCAAATTGAATCTAGGGTAATCCGAAAGATCCTTTAAGATCGTGGATCGATCGGTTTTTTTTTTCTAGATTATAAATAGGTTATCTCTACTTTCAATTTGATATTTATGATTTGAGTGTTCATCTCAAAATTCCTTTTATGAGTTTCAAGAAAGAATATAAATGAAACACCCCATTGTTTATTGCAATTGTCCGTACAGGGAGATAATACATAAGAATAATGCGATCTCGGCCCTATTTAATTATGTCTTTTCGTTTTTAGTATGTTAATTAATCTCGTAAAATATTTCATCAGTCAAAGTTGTTGTTCTAGTGTCTGGTTCTGAATTATATAATGCAGCTGGCTTCTACCACGCTAAAATGAGCGCCAAAATTTAAGAAAAAAAAATGTGACATCAAGTTTTTAGGGATGACCACACTATCTCCTTAGTCGTCCGTTATATCAAGGTTCAGCGGGTACCCCTCTGGAACGTTCTGTTTTGAATATAAATGTATGGTGGCTTATTCCGAAAAATTATATCACATCTTTTCTTTTGGCAATATTCATATAAGTGAGTTTTAAAAATTACAAGAAAAAAAATCTATATGGTTCAAGGAAAGCTTCTATTACCCGTATTGGCCGTCGTATAAATGAAGCCCATATATAAGTGCGATGACTAATTTACACACAAGTGTAAACAAGTCTCAAGATTTCTCGTATAATATGTAGTGCCTATCTCTCTCTCTGAAGACACTGTACTTTAAAGCTTAAACGGCTGTAAAAACATGGTTAAGAACTACTTAACAATTGTTTTACGACTTGTATGTTTTCTCAGCCCCTTCCTCGAACACTAAACAATTCGTGGAATACTTCTGTCAATAGCGCTCTACGTCTCGTACGTAGCAGTTGACGCAAGTCCATATATCACTAGAGTCAGTTCTTTGCCATGGACTGTTTTCGTTTTACGTTTCCGGCTATCGTTTGTTACTGAACACCAGAATAGAAACGCAGATATTACTTATAAATCTTCACGTAATTGATCTCTAATGCTAGGAGACATAAACAATTTTTCCTTAAACTTGTCACTAGGCTTTTCTCTCCATGCTGTCAATTATTAGGATTTCTGTTATTTTTTGGGGGTGGGTTATTAAATTTAGACAATTCTCGATAAAAATATATTTTATACATTCTAATTCTCTTGTATACGGGATGTATATTTTTAGTGATAGCATTTAAGAGGGTATATTCGACAATGTTACCCATAAGTAAGGAAATCATACCATTTCTTTTCTTATTTTCCACGTTGGACTAATCCTACAACAGAGTTGGTTATAATCATAATTACGATTACCATTATAATTGAAGTGCAATTAAGACTATAATCATAATAATAATTATAATCACAGACCTTAGAGATATGACTATGATTACGGGTATAATCGTAATTACAAGGGTGATTACGATTAAAATTGTTATTATATCTTTAGTTATAATTACACTCGTAATCACAGAGTTTTTCTGAAATCACAGCTGTTTCTGCGATTAAGCCTGTAATTACAACTGTTATAGCAATGGTTTTCTATAATATAAGCTGCAATCATAACCATTCTGTGATTACGAACGCTTTTTAGTTGTAATTATGAAGAAAAAAAAACAGTTGTGTTTATAGTTGTAATCGCAGAAAATGTTGTGATTACAGTCGTAATTACAGAAAAATGTTGTGATGAGTGTAATCGTAAGCATACTTGTAATTACGATTATAATAGTAATCGTAATTATGATTGTGCTCAACTCTGCCCTGCAGTGATAATAATACCTCTATGGGAAATGTGTTTCACTCCCAGAGAGCTAATGAGCGAAATAAACTTGAAGAAATACAACATATATAAATGTTGTGTAACATGAGGAAGGTTCCCTTGCTAGAATATAAATAAAACAGCTTAGAAGCTATTAGTTTTATTGTCATCAACTAATTCTCTCTTCTTTTTAACTAGCCGATGTGTTTCGCCTTGACAACTCTATTCTCTTTCAGTCATTGTTTTCTGTCCCCTTGGCGTTTGTTGTAGCTTATATAGATTTTCCTAGTGTTTTCTTTCGGCTACATTGTATAAATAGACCTTTATATTGAAGCCAACTTTTCGAGGTATTCTCAAGCTATATCAAGGTTGTCTTTACAAACAGCTCTGCGGATATATTCTTTTTAAAATTAGCTACTTTACACTTTTTGAAACTGCTCTTATATTTTATATAGCCTATAAATTTTGTTGGTGCGATAAATATATTTTTATGTTTTTATTTTGTTTACTCCTGTAGGATGTTAGAAAACAACAAATATCGTCTAAATGTAGGCTGTTTTGAAAATATAAGCTCAGTGCAACAGATCTAACTTACACCAGCAAAATTCTTTGTACCTTCTAAATCGTTAACAACCTACTAGCACCTTTCAAATTTGATTTTACTAGTACAAAAGATGTTCTTACTACTTAGTCAATAAGGCTCTTATGCACTCCCTCATTATAGAATTCATGTTACACCAGCAATACTTCGTTGTAGAGTAAGTAAGGACCGACAATAGCCTTAATTTCAGAGAACCTTCTTTTTCGAAATTTTTAATTTCGATTTTTTTCGTAAATTTTTAGGGCTATCGTCATTCATCTGAAGCCCATCATAGTTTTCTTGTTCTTTTTTTTTTTTTTTTTATTTCAAACGTCTTGAAGAAGAATTATCAGGTCGTTATGTTTTTTTTTTATGGGAATTGATTGCAAAATAGCATAAATAATTGTATAATAACATTGTAGAATTTCAACCTAGAAGGATCGAAATTGGTCACAGAAAAGAAGGATTACAGGGAAAAGTTTTGTAGTATAGAAAATTTCTTCTCTCTCTCTCCCTATATATATATATATATATATATATATATATATATATATATATATATATATATATGTGTGTGTGTGTGTAGAAAAAGAAACAAGAAAAAGTGGAATATATATATATTTTACTTTTTCTTGTTTCTTTTTCTGGCAGGGGGTCGATAAAGTAGTCCACTCTTGGTTCACATTAACTACTTTATTTGTTTCGTTTCGCCCGACATGTTTCGTGCCTTTTCGCACCTCTTCAGGGGTTTTCCTTATCAGGAAGTCCTCTCGTCATGTTGTCTAGCTTGAGTCAGGCGTAGTAATAGTAGTTAATGTGGACCAAGAGTGTACTACTTTATCGACCCCCGCCAGAAAAAGAAACAAGAAAAAGTGAAATATATATATATATATATATATATATATATATATATATATATATATATATATATATATATATTTCGGGTCATCTTTCACAAGAATTAATACATATATATATATATATATATATATGTATATATATAGGTAGATATATATATATATACACACTAATACTTTCTGGATAATCAATTATTATTTTTGGACTCTAATCCATATTTTTAGCAGCCATTGCGCCATGTTGATGATCTTCAGTTGTGACAAGAGCCTTATTGCGGGAGGTTTGCCTTTGTTCCATTAAGTAGTATAGAGTGTTACGTCTCTGAAAAGGCATTTACAGATTTGATGAGAGTAGGGCTGTATTAACAAATTTACAGAGTTATATGTGTAGATCCTAAGTTTACAGAGTAGATCCTAAATGTGTAGATCCTAAAAATTTACAGAGTTTATAACTTCCGCCTCAGACCTTATTTACCTTCCGCCTCCATACGAGAAATAGTTGATTGTTTAGGTCACCAAATGTATTGATATAAGTTTTTGGTCTTTCTGAAATGTTACGATGCTGACAAAAAAATGTAATTATTGTAAATAATTACATATAAAATAATAAAGGTGATACAATTTAGGGTAAAATGGAGCTCTGTTGAGGAAGCAGGAGGCCTATCCTAGTTAGAACGGGGTCGCTCTACTAAATTTAGTGTAACTGTCTGCTGTCCCCAGGCCAACCCTCCTCTTATGTCGTACTACAATCTACAAGTCCTTCCGGATTCGAAATCAGATTGATACTAATGATTATAAAGATCAATCTCAGAAAGATAATCCTGCCACGCTGGAATTAACTTTAACCTTTATATGAACTTCAGAAAATGGAAAATTAATCATTCCATTAATTAATTTTCCATATTTATGATAACAATAAAAACTAATTTAGAGTCATAAATACATGCAATACAAAATAATGTGAAATAAAAATGAGTTAAATAAAGCTGAGTAAAGTCAAGAACAAAACAGAAAATAATATTAAAAAAAAATATTATATTTTTAAAATAGAAGCAATAAAAGAGTTTGACCACTGGTAGATAGCCCGCCCAAAAAACGTTTTGAATTATAAAAGGACATTATCTAATTAAAATAATAAAATATTTTTTAAAAGATAATTCATTTATTTTTCTGTATACGAAAGTCTTGAACACAATAGTAAGACTTATGGATATATTTTGTATGAGTATTTCTAAGATAGTTTTCTTCTTTAAAAAAAAAAAAAATCCGGCTCTTTTTTAGAATAGCCCCGCCAGTGATTTTATCTAGTTACTATTATTAGATGACAAATTTAAAAAAAAAGATATTTGGTTATAAAAATATTGTTATTAAATTTATTTGAAGGTTCATTTCCATCAATATTTACAACAAATAAATACCTAAGATAGGTTAGCTTTCTGGGGACCAGTATTTCATCTCATGTCTTTTTTTGCACTTCCTTACTGCTCGGAGTACCCTGCTATTTACTGCTACTTTGCATTTTTCATGTAAATCAAAAATATTTTTCATTTTTATGATCGTGTTCATAGCGCCACTGGAATTATAACTGTTTGTTATTATGATAATATATGATCAAGTGATAATAGTAACAGTTACTAGAAAAATTAATTTGATTTCTCCTTTGTCAATTATTTGGAATCTAATCTACTGCCCTTCAGCTTGTTGCTCTATTGTATTTAATGAAATAAAGCAGACATTAATGTGATAACTTTATATACCAATAATTCTATTGCTTCGTCGAAATACAATATTTTTCAAAAATTATGCAAAACCCCGAACCTAAAATCTCAATAACCAGTTTTGTTTTTTGCTTTTCCTGCTTGGTGTGTAACTCTACTCTGCTCCTAGAAATATCCATACATAATGAGTGAGAAGGAAGTTGTGCGGTGGAAAGGATGGTCCTTACTTGCAAATGACTACCGAGTGCTCCAGTTTCCGAGGGTCCACTCGAAACTAAAGGAGGAAGTCAAGGCACATTCACAAAGAAAAATGAGATGTAAAATTTATGTTAAGTCTGAATCAGGATGCATTATGCAAAAACTTGCTAGCAAGTGGTCTCTCATTTGAAGCTCGTTTCTTCCCTAATTTGTGGATTAGTTATAAACAGAACCAGAGCTGGCACGGATATTTCATAAATAATTCAAACGAACAAATCGTTTTTTATGTATAGCCCTGATTAGCTTGTTAAGTCCTAATCGTCCGTCATGAACTATTTTGTTATTGCTAAGTTGTCATAAGACCCGCAGACCTTTTTTTAGGTCCCGAATTTTTTTTACAGCTGTACGTACATGTGATTTTTAAAAATTACGACGGAAAAAATAAATATCTAGTTCAAGGTTTGTTTTTTTTTTCGCCATATTCGCATCATAAATGAAACCATAGATATATATGTGATGATTAATTTACCCACAAGCATAAATATCTGAAGTACAAGCAAGTCTCAAGATTTCTCGTGTAATATGCCTCTCCCTCTCTGAAGACGAATCACACTGTACTTTAAAGCTTAAACGGCTGTAAAAACATGGTTGAGAACTACTTAATAAGTGTTTTACGACTTGCATGTTTTCCCAGCCCCTTCCTCGAACTCTAAACAATTCGTGGAATACTTCTGTCAATAGCGTTCTACGTCTCGTAAGTAGCAGTTGACGCAAGTCCATATATCACTGGAGTCAGTTCTGTGCCATGGACTGTTTTCGTTTTACGTTTCCGACTATCGTTTGTTACTGAATACCAGAATAGAAACGCAGATATTACTTATAAATCTTCACGTAATTGATCTAGGAGACCTAAACAGTTTTTCTTCAACCTTGGCACTACGCTTTTATCTTCAATCTGTCAATTCTGTGGATTTCTGTTCTTTTCCCACGTGGGGGGGGGGGGGTTATTAAATATAGAAAATTCTATAAAACTCTGTAAAAATATCTTATTAATTTATCAGGTGGAAGATCAACAAATAACACTTGAATTTATATAGACTGAATATACAAATTTACATGCTATGTATCATTCATCCTAGTCTCTGTGCAAAGTTTTTTCTTTCATTGTATCTGCATATAAACTAGTATTAACTTTGTCCTTATTTTACAGCCTCGATAAAGGCTTTAATTCCAATCCCAAACGGCGGCAAAAATAAAACGTATTGTCATATAAAAAATACTGTTTTGTTAAGATACCATACAACAGAACCCTGATTGTACCTTCGTAAACCCAACGGTCAACGATCTCCTGTGAATAAACTTATAGAGTTTAATTTTATTACATCTAAAATGAGTTTGTCGCCAATGTTGCGGCACTCGTCAATAAAATAAATACATTTGTTACACCGTTGTGTAACATACAAGACGGTCTACGTCCTCAGTGACTTAATTTTTAAATATTTTTATTAAGTCGCCAAAGGTGGGATTTGAACACAAATCCTTCGTTTTACCCTCGAGTAAGACGTTCATCTGTGACGGTGTACGGTAGCGTAATTGGCGACGAATTTGGATTCATACTTCAGCCTAAGTAGTTAAATTTCTCCAAGATAAAGATTGGAACTATCAAAGTATCATAAATTCCTTGAATTATTTTTATCTGTTAGTAAGACATTTTGAACCTATCTAAGACAAAACAAAATTAGAATAGCAAACATTTATTTACTGTACATCCAAGACTGATGAGTTTGTTTTTTCTTCGCTACTTGAAAAAATTGATTGTCAAACAAAGGGTGGACACTTTTGTCCCATTTAATCTGTTTTACAAAAGGTGTAAACAAAATCCTTAAATTGCGAAGAAGAAAGAGCTTTTTATGTAGAATTACTGCTGTGACCACCCCCTTTCTTGTTGATTTAGCACTTTATAATTATTTTCCTGTTTGTGAAGAAGAGAGAAGGCTTCCGTTCCCTCTCTTCTTGCCAAATAGCCTTGTTGATGCCTGAAATTAGGGCCGAAACATTGGCAATCTTAAAATAAATTCCTCATTATTCCTGTATTTATTCTAATTGGGCCTGAGCAGACCCTCTCAAGATCTGTCTTATTCATAAATGTATTTCCAGTATATACTCAAGCCTGCCTGGATGAAGAATGTAGCACTTAATTTTAATAAGTCCGGCTCGCACGAGTTTCATCTCCTTATTGTGATCTGATAAGTTTTGTATAGAAAAGATTAATATTTAGTCAATTTTGTTTTCAAAATTTATTATATTCGTTTCAAAAAGAATTGTTGCAGGCCGACGCATCGGGTGACACAACAGATCTCACAGGCCTTAGGATTATCCTGGACAGAATTACGAGACACCAAAACATTTTATGATTCAAATCAATATCTATAAACTCGTTTTCCTGCTAAATTAATTTAAATACCTGCTAAATAGAAAGAAAATGCGTTTGTTCTAAAATAATGTGGTATTGGTAATAAAAGATCCAATCAAAAGAAAAAAACCAATATTTCTCTTATGGCTAATTAAAAAGAATTCAAAAATCCCCTGTTATAGTGATGAATATCATTATTGGGACCAAACCAACACTTCCAAAAATGGAAACTCTGTTTTCTCCGACTCGGATAGTTCTATAGAAATTTCATGAATCTTCTTAGTGAATAATGAATTACTTTTGAACGGTCACTTGCCAACTGCCAAGGTTTCTTAACTTTTTTCGAGACATTTTACAAAATATAAGAAAATTCAAAGCCTTCTCATGCCATTTTTTTTTTGCTGTAATGATCCCCGTTGGCAAAAAATGTAATCAACTTATTTTAGATGAATGTGACACACTGTCCAAGACACTCCGTCATTTTTGAGTATCTGGAACTAAATCTCTATTTTTCTCTATTTTATAAAAACATAAGAAATCAAATACAGAGATATTGTGTATAAAGCAACTTTTGGACCTGCCGAGCCAAAGTAGAGGGAAAGCTAGGAAGACGTTGACGCAGAAAAAAATGGAAAGACAACGTGTGGAAGGGTTTTCATAAAAGTGGACTCGAATGGAACAAAACAAGGAAGTTGGTGGAAGACTGACAAGCTTGGAGAAGACTTCCTCCTCACACTGCTTTAAGCGGTGGAATCAATATGATGATGATGATGTAGTATTTTATTCACGAAATTCTGTAACAGTAGTTTGAAACACGTGCCGCTGATGTTAAACTGTTCTGAATTGAGGAGATGTGGCTGTTTGCGAATGACAGCATTACCTAAGCTTTGTCTTCAAAGGGGACTGGCATGTTTGTGGATCCTCCCACGTGTTCCCTCATTGTCTTAAATGGAACAGTTAAAAAGACATTGTTATTTTAGCAACTTATTTTCTAATTTTTGTTGTCAGTACAAATACTGGATCTATATTTCTGCTTAATTCTCATCTACTAGACCTTTTAGCTAATTCTCAGGCATTCACCTTCATGGGCAATATTTAAATGGCTATGAATTTCTAGTTGTTTACGTACCTGAGTCTAGTTTCCAGAACACACACACACACACACACACACACACACACACACACACACACACATATATATATATATATATATATATATATATATATATATATATATATATTATTGTATTGCAAGGAAGCCAAAATTATGGCCGTTAAGATCAAATTAATTATCTAATTGTCAGGGATTAGCTTGAAATTCAAGCAGACCGTACCGTGGCTATTTTCAAAAGGGATAGGTACTCTAGTTGTGGAATAAACCACCACTTACAAATATTTTTCTGTCCTGTGTTTAATGACCTCATAGTGGTTGACAGCACATTAAATAAAAAAAATTAAAACAATTCTGTTTATATTAGTAATACATATTTTTCATTATCTCGGTAAATTATAAATTTAGTTTTGTTGAAAGGAAAAAATATGTAAGTAAGTAGAAATTCCACTCCCCCTCTTTTCTGAAAAACACCCCGTGGAATAATTTTGAAGCACTTGGAAATTTATTTTACAGATAGAGACATAAACATGCCAATTTTAAAATAAATAAATATATTGTTTGATGTTTTCCTATTTCCAACATTCTTCTTTTTTGGCCTGATTTTGTATTTTCGAGTAGTTCCAAATATTACTTGCTGGTCTTAGTGAATTTTGCTTGTTAGCTCCATTTCCAATGAATCCATTATATAAGAATATAAGACCATCCCATCTCTCAAAAAATAGAAAAATCCTTTTTTACGTTGACGAAAATAATTATTAGAAATAGTATCCCGCTTATAAAAAAATGAGGTGTCCGAATTGGTCATTCACTAATAAGTAAACTACAAAAAGCTTTGTCCTTTGGGAAAACCTTGGCAAGAGTAAAGTTTTCTCAGAGAAGAGTAAAAAAACTTTTTCAATCTCTTCCAATTCTACATTTCTACCGACTAGTTTCCATATTTTTATACTATTTTGATAATATATGGATTTATTTATAAAGTGCTCACTTGTTTTTTTCTGTATTAAACTTTTAGTCAGATCGATACTAAAGAAATTGGCCTCTTTCCAAAAACAAAATTGCGGTTAATGAATAAATAATTAAATGAAATATTACAAAATTAAACTGCCAATGGGTTGGGGCAGTATAAACGAAGAAGAAAAAAAATTATTTTGGGTCTTTGTAATAATAAGAGTGAATGGGTGGTTCTAATTTATATAGACTTATATCACCTTCAATAGTTCAAACCTAGAAATGTCCTCTTTACTCCAGAACCTTTTTGTATGTAGGATATTGGTGAGGATTTTATAAAAATTCTATAAGTCCAGAACTGTTTGTCTTTTGATAAATTTTTATATATATATATAACGCCCAATCTACTCCTAAGTAATCAAACTGTACGTATCTAATTTTTGATGAATGTCAAACATATAAAAAAATTGTCTGTTGTTTTGGACAATGTTTGGAGACTAAAACTATATTTTTAAAACATACTTTTCTAACAAAATATTAATGATATTCATAATGCCATTGGAACTGGTTTCATTTGATATTCCTCCTCAAAAAAGGAATAAAAACATATCCTCTTGTGAGCCTTACTTTTTAATATAAAATCCGTAGACTTTTTAATTAACTCGTACATACCCAGGTATATTAGTTATGTGCAATTGACCTCATAAATGTTGATCGGATATTTCTTTATTCTTCTGTTGTAATTTTTCCGTCCTGGACAACATTTTTGTTAGCCATAATATTCTACTGTCGCCATCATGAAAAGAATATTTTAATCTTTGGAATATAGAGGGTCTAGGTCAACAATAATAGAAGATTAAGATTAATCTGTAACTTGGCATTATAACCAGTTTCACCAGTAACTCTGTTTTATTTATTTATTTTTGCAGAATCGTATTGCGACACCCTGAGCTACGACGCTGTTGGCGGTGAAAATGACTCTAGTTCTACCCTGGAGGCTGCTAGTGATGTGACGACACCTTCCCAACGGCCACTCAGGCTGGACCTGATCGGACCACCGCCCAACAACCACCAAACCAGGAAATCACCTCTGGTAAATTTTTGTATGCAATAAGTGTCTTGATTGTCTCGATATACATATATATATATATATATATATATATATATATATATATATACTCTTTTATATAATATTTTTTTTTAATATTTATAAACGACTAATGAGAAGTAGGACTCCTTTTGGAGTAGAAGTTATTCTGAACCACACTCCAAACTCATTTTTTGGTATTCAACGAAATAGCTATATACTATATTATTTGAAACTAACGGAAATGATGTAAATCAGTGCGGTGGAAGTAACTATTTGTCAGTTAGTTGAGATTAAAATTCAGTGCTCTCATCAGGCCCAGGGCATTGCACCATGCAACAAAGTTCTTATATTATTCGAAAATGTTTGTCTGAAGACTTCTGAACGTTATAATCTTATATGAGTTTGTAACAGTGTTCATAGTTTCAATCTTGAACCCAAAAGCTCCGCGTTGTCTTTGGCATGATCCAAGTCTCGAATTAAGTCCCTGAGTTCAGGTTGAAGCGAATAATTTGGCTTCTCCTGTTCCGAAAAAAAAATCAAGGTAATCTGAAGAGGGGCCTACACGAATATTTTCCTCTTCTTTTATCTTTTATTCATTCAAGTTTTGGTGTTCAGGAGAACTGGGAACTGGTCTCCTTTCCTTAGGTTATTGGGCGTATAGCGGAAAGAATGTAAGAGTACTTGCCAGACGTTTTATTTTCGGGCCATACCTTGCTGAATAGATGGGCCAAAGTAATAGTTGTCTGTGTGATTTGTAGGCTCTCTCCGCAATACGCGAACAGCAAAACGCATTGAACGTCCTTTCTTGTTCAACCATTCACTTTACGCTACAAGTAATGCAGCAGACTTGCGGGGCCCCGTGTGATTATCTTATCGCCTCTATTTATCCCAAAGTAATGGTGGCATGTGGTCTTGATCATGGGAGCAATGGGACAAGTTTTTCATTTGCAAAAATTACTTCTCCACAGATGTAACACAAGTTGTCTGGAACTTTCACGCACTTCCTGTACATTCTAACCACCGAAGCTTTAGGCTTTTTGCCAAAAAATAGTAGAAATACGGTCTCAAGCAAGAAAAAGCACGATAAAATTGACTTTGCAAAAGAGATCAGAAAAATGGTTCTGCTAGTCGTTTCATATGATTCACAGACCGAAATCAGTGCTAGAACATATCCGCATGTAATACAACAAGGAGCTGTACTTTCGGAACGAGAGCTGATGATTTTCATGTGAAAATGTGATTTCTCAAACGAATAAACATGGAGAGAAACGTTTTCAAATAAAATACAGTTTCAGCACAGAGCTCTGTTATTCAGTCATTTTGTATTATTACGATAAAGAGAGCTAAATTTTCATTTAATATTTTAAGGATTTACTTGCTGCGGAATATCCTTAGTTAACTTAACGCCGCTTCTTCGGGACGGGCACATAATTTATAATATAGTTTTTTCTTTTTTTACATTTTGAATATCCATAGAGAACCACGAGTGAGTAAATTCGCCATTCAAAACATTAGACATTGAATATTCGTCAGGGTTTAGGAGGTATATTTCAGAAAGGTTGGTGTAGTCTTCAGTTTGACTGTAATATTTAAAGATTTTATTGAGGTAACTATGTTTGCCTGAATTTAAATAATAATAGTCAAGTGTAACACTTTAAAACTAATTTTTAGTCTTCAGAGCCTGCTGCTTTATGTTGAAAATACGTAAGCCTTAACCTACTTCTTCAATCTCTTTCAGAAATACTTAAAATTATGAAGGCCTTTTATGTAAAATTTCCGAGAGAAGGAGGGGGCCCATTGAAGAACCCAATGCCACAGGCCATTGAAAAACCTGTCAAGATTTAATAAAACTCTGACGCCTTTAATATACTTCTACTTTGTAGGCGAGCTTTTCGTTCTTCCCTCTTCTCTTTACTATCTACTTCAGCCCTTACTACAGCTTTTAGAAATTTTATCACATCTTGCTAATGTATAAACTTTTCTTTTCCGATATTATTATTAATTCTCTTCAAATTAAATTATAAAAATAATTTTATCTTGAGTTGTGGATAGTTAGCCGTCGAGGTCATAAGCAGTCAGGGAATAGCTGGGATTCGGCTAAGAAAAACATCCATACGATTTTTTTTTTTTTAATCTGTATTAAGGACGTTTTGGCGACTCTTGGGTAGCCTTCGTCAACAAAGCAGTGCCGGGGGGTAGAGAAAGACCAAAGTTAACAGTTAAGTCGGCGCCAATGGCCAAGATGTCGACGCGCCGTTAAAAAAATAAATAAATAAAAAAGTTAACAGTTAAGTGACCATCGTGAAAATATAACAATCGGTATATTTTCACAATGGTCACTTAACTGCATGGGCGTATATAAGGGGGGCTGAGGGGGTCGCGAAACGAAACCCCGTTCAAAAGAACACATTCAAAGTTTTCATCACCGTTTTCTCCGATTGACATCGACTAATCGAAAATCTTCTCAAAATATTAATTATAGAGAATTTAGTAAGCTTTTGAATAGTTTCTATCCACTTATGACGATTTCCCAACTGTTTTCGAAATATTAAAGAAAATATGCGAAGTTCCCAAAACTTTTCATGTCTCTTAATAAAATATTTTATTCGAATTCTTTCTTAACTCCAAACATAACCAAAATTTACACGTCCTTGTATGTATGGAATTTAAACATGCAGAAAATATTTTAACCGAATCCCATGATTCTAAGTAACCAAACCAAAAACTTGATTTAACAAGCATTTTTCCGATTTTCTCGGAAACGGTTAATGCTATCGCCTTAAAAATGGTTTCATTCGTTTTACTAGTCCAAGACGCCTATAAAACGAGTACTTACAAGCTTATGAACTCAACAACGTAAGCGTTACGATTTTTTTGCGCTAAAAACAAATCGTATTGATGTTTTTCTTAGCCGAATCCCAACTATTCCCTGAATGCTTAAAAATAATTTTAGTTATTAAGTGGTTGAATCTGTACATCACTCGGATTCACAAGATCACTTTTGATCAAAAACGTTTTAAATCATTCAGATTTTCAGAAGATCTGTCGTTTTATGTTCACTGAATTCCAACCATTCCTTGCCTCCTTATTACCTCAACGACTAACTATCTGTATCTCATTATGAAATGTACCATTGAAATTAAAAAATATAGGTGGTTCAAATTTGTCGTTGCTATATATATATATATATATATATATATATATATATATATATATATATATATATATATATATATATATATATAACAACGACAAATTTGCTCTAGCATTCTCAAAAATGGTTTGATACAAAAATTAGGTACAAAAATGCTTCTTAATTAATTATCAAGTTCGTTAACCAGCAGATTCGGCCTAACGCTTTATCGGCGATATTCGCATGCAAAAAAAAAAACGATACCAGCTTCCTGGCACAATTTGTTTAGCTAAAGCCCCGTTTCCATTACTACAAAACTGCCCTGCGACATGTCGCGTGACATGTCGCCGCAACAAGTCGGGGAATGGAAACACTTTGCAACATGTCGCTGCGACAAAAAATGTCGCAGTCGACCGTGCGAGAATACATGTTGCAGAGACTCGTTCCTAAAGCTCCGTTTCCATTACTACAAATCTCCTTGCAACATGTCGCACGACATGTCGCCGCAACATGTCGCAGAATGGAAACACTTTGCAACAAGTCGCAGCACATGTCGCTCCGACAAAAATGTCGCACCGGCCGGCCGGTGCAACAAAACATGTCTCCGCGACTTTTTGCCTACTAGCCCAGTCAAACGGCACTCAAAAAGGGGTCGAAGTGAAAAGTCTGTGTAATTGTTGTGATTAATTAATTCTATGTTGATGGACATTTTTCAAATCGTATTTTTTTTTAATTATTGCCGTTTTTAATTATGGAAAGGTTTTCTTTGATCTTCCTTTTTAACGTCTTCCTTTCTCTATTTAAAATATCAACGTCTGTATAATTAAAATTATGTTTATTATTTATTGCGTGTTCCGTCAATGTCGTCCAGTTCTCGTTTGTGTCTATACTTTTAGCATGTTGTACAATTCGTTTTTTGCAATAGTTGTTCTGATTCCTCTATGTAGGATGAGTTGCAATCGTTACAACGAATTTTGTATATATTGTTTTTTGTGGCTGTCGGTTTAACATTGTCCTTAATATTGCTAAAATTATTTTCAATTTCATTACGAAATTTCCGACCTATTTTGCCAACTTCTTTAGATATTAGTTTCAGTCTATTAGCTCTTAAAGGGTGGTAATGGAAAGTACTTCGTAAAATAATATTTGTTCAAAAGTAAAGTAATTTAGAGAATCGATAAATGTTTATTATTGTACAAAATTTGATTTTGGGAGTTACAAAAAAATATTTTTGCATAGGAAAACCCTTTAAGAGGTGCGAACAACGGCACGAAACATGTCGGGAAAAATAGAGAAAATAAAGAAGTTGAATATAAAAATATATATACATATACATACACATATATATATATATATATATATATATATATTATTTTTTTAATGTTTTCCGGTACTATAATATTCTATTATTACTATAGCTATAATACCATATATTAAGTTTATAAATTTGTAATTATATACTAAAAACTGTAATTAGACAGTTCCTTAAACCTATATAGTTTCCATTCCATTAAGTTATGTTCCAATTTAAACTATTCTATGTTCCAATTTATAATATCACCGTCAGCGTTATAAATTCTGATCATTAATTACTGCTCATTTACTGTAATATTAATGCATGGTTCTATTTGTTGTTAGCACCTGATGATGGCACATTTCTGCTGAAAGGCCTAGTGCAAAATAAAAAATAAAAAGTGGGAAGACTGAATTTTGTTTCACCTTCTGGGATATATATATTAATTTTGTCTGAATATGACCCAATATATATTTTTTTCTTGTTCTTTTTTCTTTTATGGCAGAGGGTCGATAAAGCAGAACACCATTCGTTTTTATTCAACTACTTTATTCTCTCTATTTTGCCCGACTTGTTTCGTGCCAATATATATATATATATATATATATATATATATATATATATATATATATATATATATATATATATATAATTGTGTGTGTGTGTGTGTTGGTATTCGTAGTGGTAATCTATAGAGGAAAATATACTTTAAACTACATCGGTCCATAAGAAGGGGTGGGGGGTACTCCGGACTTACATTGCCAATTCGCCACTACCAGCCGTAATTTTGGTTATATTTGAACAAAACTCAGTACTCGTAGTGGTAATCTAAAGAGAAAAATTGGTTTTAACAATAAACCAAATTGGTTCATTAAGGGGGAGGGTTACTCTGGACCCAAACTACTAATGTACTCATACCTGTGGTAATTTCTGCTGTTTTGTAACGAAACGTGTAATCTGATGAGGAATAAGTGTTGTAAACATAAACTAAATTGGTCTATCGAAAAGGAGGGTTTACTTTGTACAATGTTTCTATAGGATTAGCCCGCTAGACGTAGGTTCGCAAAGCTGCCGCTAGGAGCTCTTCCTACCACTAGCGGGACTGTATCCCATTCCTGCGTCAGATCAAAATGCTATAGAGCAGAACTATTCATGTAATTGTTTTATTTATGTAGGTTATTTAAAGCATAATATTCAGGAATGCAGTCTACACTACCCAAAATCAGAGGAAATTGCTTAGTTATGCAGCTCCTGCGCGACGGATTTATTTTAATAGTATCATCTAAAGTTTGGACTACTTTTTCCTTGGCCCCTTTCGCGAGATTCTCACTTAAATCTTTTTTAAAAAATAAAGCACTTGTCACTGGACATTGTAAAACACTCGAAAACTACGACAGTAGCAGTGAACGAACTGAGTAACTGAGAACCGTTAAGCGCTTAGGCATGAAGACTTGCGCTTGGCGCCTATCCCCACAAATCTGGAGACCCGGACTTAAATAAATACGCTAAACGTCCAGGCGCTGAAGATTAATTCATTCACTAAAAGAGTAAGTTGCATTGATTCATTTACTACTTTTTGCTTTTTTTTTTTTTTTTACAAAAATTACGGTGTTCTCCTATCTTTCAACGCTCTTTTGCGTGGAAACTTCGCGATGTACGTAAATATGTTTGGGCCCATAAATTGTAGGCAATTGTGTCCTTTTTATTTTACTTCCGATTTAATTTTTGCGTAAATAACTTCCTTTGCACGTTACAAGCTGAAAACAACTAAAAAACATTATTTTTGGTGATTTCTTGATGATTTCTCATATCTGCCGAGCACATTTTTGGCGGAAAACTTCTGATTTGTGTTCAGCACCCCCAAAAAACATAGAATAACCCAATCAAAACAATTACACCAAAATTGTCTGCTCGAAACCACCGTTTGACTGGGCTATGTGGTAATGGAATCAGCCCGCATCTTGTGCCAGGACCACATGCATGCGCAAAAGACCGTTTACACATACAATCCTGTCTAGCGGAGTAGGGAATTATTCAATACATTTTTTATTCAATAATCATTCAAATAACATTTTATTTAATAAGAATTTATTCATTCAATAACTTATTCGTCTACTGATTTATTTTTATTCAACGAATAATGGGGTTGGCTCGTTATTCTTACATTTTTATTGAATAAAGATTTATTTAGTTATTCATTGACTGATTTTTTTTTTTTTAATTTAATGAATAATTAATTATTTTGTATTCTTCATTCATTATTTTTATACATTTAAAATAATATGGTTCATCTATTTATTTAAATTTTAACGTCCATTTATTGTTAACTACAAATTTTAGGACGGGTTATCTATTGGTTACTACCCTCTTCTAGCCAGGATAGGGCTGATGCCTAAAATAATACGGTTCATGTAACAACAAACTCAGATTCTTTAAGTTCAAGAAACAATATCATTTGAATAAAGAATTTTCATTAAAAGTAAGAAAAAGTTCAATGAAGAAAATCTCTTGTATTTAACAAAAAATTGCAGTCAAATAAATCAATTTCATTCAAAAAATTGTTTCACTCGAATAAATAACTGTGTTCAATAAAAACTTTCATCGTCATTCAATGAATAGTGACAGAATAATTAATGAAAAAGTATTCATTATTCAGAATGAAATAACGGAATTATATATTATTCATTATTCTGAATGATTTTTGCTCTGACTGCTGTCTAGTGTCTACAGAACCTAACCTAAAACGTGTCAATCTTCACATATTATTAACATATGTTAACCTCGTTCCTCCATCAAATACTTCTGCGACATGTCGCAGCGACTTTTTCCCTGCAACATGTCGCAGAGAGTGGCCCCTGCGACATGTCGCCGAGCCTTTGCAACAAAACTGTGCAACAAGTCGCAGCGACATGTCGCTGCGACTTGTCATAATGGAAACGTACCTTAAGCGATATTTTTTGAACCAATCTCCAAGGGCCAATCTTTTTAAAGAATCTATTTCCAAGGGTCGATCTTTTAATTTATCCATATCGAAGATCGTTCTATATCGTAGATAGATCGATCTGAACTCGCTGATGTTTCTTGTGGATCGATCTTTTCATTTCGATTCGAATCGATTCATATTCAAGAATCACTCATCACTATGCTTAGCCTAATGATACCATTTTCAAGACCATTGTCTAATCGTTTTCGCGAAAAGTGTAACAAATTAGACTTCTATTTACTTTGCGTGTAGGCAGAAGTCTGATGAATAAAATTCGAAATTAACGTAATAGTCAATTTATTAAAATTAGACTTTTTTAGGGGGATTTTTCTTAAATATCTCGAAACCAATCGGGTTAAATGTAATGTATGAGATCGAAAGTTTTATAAATTTCCTACGAAAATGGTTCTTCTGTAATTTTTGATAGGCGATCACATTCATAGAAATGGGTGCTTAAAATTCGACTGTGTATGTTTTGTTCTTTTAAACGTTTTTAAATTTATTCATTTACGATATCGAGAGTGGTTTCTACCGCCAACATTAAAAAAAAAAAAAAAAAAAAAAGCAAGTCGCTATTTTTCCTCTTGTTAATTATTATTTTATTTTTTTATGTTGCACCAAAATCTGGGTTGTTAGGGTCGACATCAATGTGCGCTAGGAAATTTCTCAACGGCCCCTTAAATGAGAAAAATCCCTGCTGCAGGTGGGACCCCTATTCCAAGGCCCTAGCCACTAGAGCACTGGTAGACCCTTTTATTTATTAATTGTGTTTAACTGTAAAATGAATATTAAAACAAGGTACGTACCCGAGAAACATACTTGGAATAGAGTATTCCTTGTCGAAACTGAGTAGGCTGAGTGAATCATTTACGCTGAGGATACTGTAAGTTTCCTGTGCATTGTTGCACCTAAAATCTTGCTTTTTTATAGATTTCATTAGAGTTTTATTCAAAGATTTCTAAACGACACTGGGGATAACAATGAAAAAGACGCTAATGAAAAGGTGCTAATGACCTCAGCAGTAGATGCACCAAAAGAAAACAAAAAAAAAAAAAAAGAATGAAACAACTCTATGATGATTCGGTTTGTGTGAGTCAGACACAAGTTTATCACATTTTATTAGTATTAAAACAGATTAAGTTGACTTCGAAAAAGGAAAGGAATGGTCATAATATAACACTGACTACATGCTCATAAATATATTAGATATCTATTATATAAAAATGAATCGCTAAAAGTGTTGGTAAGCGCAAATCTCGAGAACAGCTGAACCGATTTCGCTAATTCTTTTTTTATAATATTCCTTGAACTACGAGGATGGTTGTTACGGAGAGAAAAATTTAAAAAAATGCCTTAAAAAGTCTAAAAACAACACTTTTCGGGTCTTTTTTACTTAGTTGACAACAGAAATAACCTAATACGTTAACTGTTAAAAATATTATAATTAAGAACATATGTTCTCAATTATAATATTTTTAACAGTTAACGTATTAGGTTATTTGTGTATAAGCAAAAAAAATTAAATAAATGAGAACATGTAGTCGCTAGGTGACATTAGAATCACATGTTAATAATGCAATTTAAATTAATTTATATTTGCATTAACGAAGTAAAAAATACTCCACTTTTCTATATTCCCATACAAAAGATTCGTAATAATACTTAAAGGTCAATTTGAACTTTAATACCATACCATAAAGTGTTAGTGGAGGTGTTCTGGGAAGGCAAAACAATTGAGTGACATTAGTATCGTATAAATATTAATGTCAATATTTGTCAATATTTATACGATGGTAACATTACTCAAAAACAAAATGACTATGGTAAAATGTTCATTGTCTGTGGTAAAATGTCACTTGAAATGTAAACATCTCTTTGCTGTGCATCTATAATATAACTAAATCTAAAAGCCACAAATTTCTTTAAAATTACTAAAGTGTTGTGTGTTTGTGATTTACTAAATATGCCTCCTGTAAGGCGGCGGACAAATTTAGGCAGAAGAACCCGAAATGCAACGCATCAAATTAATTATCAATCTAATCGTACTGTCCAGGAACGTGAAGATCGCAATGAACGCGAAAGAATTCGGTTAAAACAGACCTGTGAAGCGCGACATTCAACTAATAATGGTGCAAGTTTGAATCGAGCTGCTATCAATTGATTACAGTGCCTGCAGCTGTGTTGCTATTGGACCTATGAACTCAGTTCGACTATAAACAAATCCCAGGGGCAGTCATTAAGTGTTTGTGGTATTAATCTAGAATACCCATGTTCCTCGCATGGTCAATTGTATGTTGCCTGTTCTCGTGTTGGAAAACCATCTGCTCTCTTTGTTTACGCGCCAGGTAACCAATCAAAAAATATCGTGTACCGATTCTTAATTTAGAATAAGTCAAAATAAATTGAAATATAATAAGTAGGTATCGTAATAAGAAATCTGATATTGTAATTTTGATTGTGATTTTTTAGTGACTATTAAAAGAATTTTAAGTGTTTTATAATTTTTATTTTTTGGCATAATGTAATTGTTGCCTTATTAAGTTTATTTTTTATTTTTTTTATCTTACGAGCTGACCCGGTGTCCCAAATAGCAGCATATGTATTAAAAAAAAATAAAAATTAAAGAATCGACTGTTAGGCGGTACGAAGTTCGCCGGGTCAGCTAGTCTTATAATAAAATAACATTTTTATTCTAGAGTGGAGGGGAAACATACAGTTCACCGTTAAGTGGAGAACCGCTTAAGAGTGGAATCGAGTCAGGCCTACCGAGTGCAGGCACGCCCTTAGGCGCTCACCACGAACTACAGCTACTTAGAGAGCAACTAGAACAGCAGACTCAGCAGACGCAGGCAGCAGTTGCTCAAGTACACTTACTCAGGGATCAACTTGCTGCAGAAACAGCTGCTCGTCTTGAGGCACAGGTAATAGCAGTTTTATGTTATTTACTGCAAAAATATTCCAATAATAGATTAATAAATAGTTACCTTGATTTCCTAATTCCTAAGTTTTGAAGACATTGTCAAAAAATTTTGTGTTTATACACATTTGCTCCAAAAGTAAAATAAAGTAAATAGTACCGCATAAACCCTAAAAAACGATTTGTCAGATTTAGATAAAATCTTGCTCCTTTTCAAAGATGCAAAATTATATGATGAAAAATAGGAATATGTTAAAAAAAGTAATGGATAAAAATGTTATTTAATACAATAATACACATTCCTATATTTCATCATATAATTTTGCATCTTTGAAGAAGAGTAAGATTTTATCTATTTCCGACAAATCGTTTCTCAGAATTTTAGCAGTATTAGTTACTTTGTTTTACATTTGAAGCAATGTTTTTGCGGTTTTTTTTCATTATATCTGCAGGTAGGTGATTAGCACCAGTTAATTCAATTATATTCACTTTTTTTGGATATATGTGATATATATATATATATATATATACATGTATGTATATGTGTATGTGTATATATATATATATATATATATATATATATATATATATATATATATACACATACACATATACATACATGTATATATATATATATATATATATATATATATATATATATATATATATATATATATCACATATATCCAAAAAAAGTGAATATAATTGAATTAACTGGTGCTAATCACCTACCTGCAGATATAATGAAAAAAAACCGCAAAAACATTGCTTCAAATGTAAAACAAAGTAACTAATACTGCTAAAATTCTGAGAAACGATTTGTCGGAAATAGATAAAATCTTACTCTTCTTCAAAGATGCAAAATTATATGATGAAATATAGGAATGTGTATTATTGTATTAAATAACATTTTTATCCATTACTTTTTTTAACATATTCCTATTTTTCATCATATAATTTTGCATCTTTGAAAAGGAGCAAGATTTTATCTAATTCTGACAAATCGTTTTTTAGGGTTTATGCGGTACTAGTTACTTTATTTTACTTTTGGAGCAAATGTGTATAAACACAAAATTTTTTGACAATATATATATATATATATATATATATATATATATATATATATGTATATATATGTAGGTATATATAGATAGATATATATTAGTATTAAATATGTCCTACTTATTTACTTAAACATGTCTTGCTGTTTTTACAGCCCTGATGAAAGCTTGAAGTTCGAGCTGAAACCTCGGCACAATAAAACCATTTTCATGATAAAATGTAGTTTTATTAAGAAGCAGTGACCGAACCCCGACAATCCCTCACTACCTTGCATCATCAATGGTCAACGATCTCCTCTTAATGAATTTAGCGATTCATTTTTATATAATAGATAACAACCGAACCCTGACAATCCCTACCTTCGCAAAATAATAACTGATTCTATTCTAAGCTTTCCAAGTTAGACAAGGGATAAGAACTTCATAGAACCATTCTAAGATAATGGTTCTTCTTGCAAATCGGACTTTTTATGTAATGGATTCAATCCTTTAGGAAAAATGAATTTCATTGTAACCATTGAACTGGAAATATTGACCCTGTTTTTATTATTTAATTATTGGCTTCGTGTTCTTTATATTTCTGTTCAGGCGAGAATTCACCAATTACTGGTCCATAATAAAGAGCTTCTTGATCACATATCTTCCTTAGTTCAACATCTTCAAGAGCAAGAAAGGCTTCAGGGAAACACGCCTGTTACACCTTTACCTCAGGTATAATTAAATCTTACTTAACACAAAATGTAAATATTTGCATGGATGATATATTGCATGTGTCTGTTTATATTTGCTTTTGTTATTAATATTAATTATTCGCTTCTTATGCTGTTACTATAATTGCTTGTTGAGTTGTATAACTATTTTCAATAAATATATAACATCTTTAATGAGTGTAGCAGGACTTTACATCACTGCGTTGATCCTGAATTGGCATATACGCTACTACAACATTTGTAAAACCTTTATTTGACCCATACTGAGGTAATCACACTGTCAAAACAATTAGAAAAAGTACGTGAAATTAAGTGGAAGCGAAGATAACAAACCTATTCCAACCTCTTAGCGCTTGAAATTTCAACTTTTTTATAATTTATTTAAAAATAACAAAGATGATAATTAACATGTTCACCGTCATTTGCGATTCGGTTGAGTTTCTCACAAGGACAAAATCCAACTGTCGGCTCACTGTTATGTAAGCTAGTTTTTAAATATCTTATTAATTTGAAAAAGAAGAGTGTCACACATATTTGGTGACAGGGCCTCCACAAAAGCATACCTGTCCAGATTTGGATGAGGTGGTTACAAACATGTTAAACATATGTTAACATAATTTAGAACTAATAAAATATTTCCTTTTTAATTGGGAAGAAAGAGTCGATTTTTTGAAAAGTCATATGTCCAGTAGTTGTCATTGTAAAGATGTTATGGTCTGTTAAATATACAATACATTCCTTAACAAAAGTTACTTAGGCTAAGACTGTTAGTCTAAGGTTCATCACTCCAATGTTATATAAATCAGTTTTATATAGTATTTTAGAACTATGTAATTTTTGTTATTATTAGGTTTTAAATTCATGTATTTGGGGTTACATAGCCTGGTTTGTTTCAAACATTTTTTGTTTATTTGAAACAAATGTTTAGAACCAAGGAAAATATGTATTTGCAATTTCTTATTGTCTTTTGCAACTGTTTTATCACTTCTAGTATGGAGCGAATGGAAAAAACTTGTTTATCTTATTGAACGTGAATAATGGCTCCTTACAGCAGAAATTTAATTATCCAAATATGTCAAAAATACTAAGGATAATGTGTACACATGTGTGCTTATATGAATGCATGTGATTTAGTTCCCAATAAAAATCAATTTTTAAGAACTTAGTACTACAGTAAAATCTCGTTTACCCGGATCATCTGGGACCAGGGCTGAGCCGAGTTAATGGAAATCTGGGTTATCCAGAGAATGTCGGAAAAACGAGGTGGTGAGTCATAACCACCATAAATTGTCCTTAGAAATCATCTTGCAACAAAAGTCTGTAACGCATTTTCTGTTTTTTCTCCAATCAGATATGGTCGAAGTTCCTACCCTAAACTCTGCTGCAATGTTTTTTAATGATTCTCCCTTATCAATTGTTGTTGATTTTCCATACTTTTTCTATAGTCACAACAATGTTTTTGCGTTTCCTCTAAATCACGGTCAACGAGCATACAAAACAGCAAAACGATACTGTACCACTACCGTGACGCTAGGAAAACTCACGTAATTTTCTTACTGAGAATAGCAATTTATCGTCTGTAAAACCAGGAACAACATAACTGGTCTGGGTTTTCAGACGTCCGAGTTAAAGAGGTCCGGGTTAATGAGGTTTTGCTGTACTTAGTAAAAATACATTTATAAGTTCTTCATTTCATTTGAAGCTAGAGTGCTAGTAAACATTTTTATGCCTATTTTATATCTACTTTTAAGAAAAACTCATCACTTTTAGTTTTGATCCAGTCCTAAAAAGAGATGAATGTATGAGGATATTGAATAAAATAATTTACATTCATCCTCATTTTTTTTAGTAATATTAATCAACGAATGCATTGAATAAACTTACTATTATAATATAAATTTAGTTACATATATAAAATACATTGATTTTCATAAATTCGTTCATTAAGCTTTTTGGTTCATTTCTTGGTTTTATTTCATTTGTTTTTCATAGTTTCCTACAAGTTGCTTTATTTTCAAATTTAGCATACTACAGACCAAAAATATTCTATACAAATGTCTTTCTTTACAATATTTTTCTCCTTTTTTTTACTGTTTTATTTTTCATGCCTCAGGACTTCCATTTGCCAGAAGATAACACTAAACTAATTAGATTCAATGATTTAAATGTATTTAATCATGATATCTTGTATTTAAACATTAAGCCATTTAATGAATGCAAAAAGGGTTTTAGTAAATCTATCCTCACTTCCCTCATAATGTGTAATTAGCTGAATAATGTAAGTTTAGGATTAATTTAAATTATTAATAACTATTGTATATTATTATTGTACAATACATCTCTCTTATAACTATTATTATTACAATATATACGGCAAAAATGATAAAAATGCTCACTGTTTTCTGTATCGGTACAGTTCTCTTGGTATTGCAGTAGTTCACTAGCTTTTGTGTTTTTGTTTTTTTTCCTCATGGCTGATTGTTTGTTGTTTAAAGCTTTTCAGATTGTCTTAACTATTGTCGAGTTTTACAGGTTGTGCTGTTTTCAGGTCTTAACAGAAGATAACCAAAATAAGTCTAACAATAATTATAATGCAAATGAAGCATTAATTGATTTGTTTGGAAATGGCTAAAATGGTTTAACCATGACTTAACGGTAACTATCTTAGTGTGTTTATTAACATTTTAAGTTTTTTTTTATGTATTAATAAAGAAAGAATCTTCATCTGGTTTTGCCATCATAAGATTTAAGCCCTTTAAAAAATCTGCTCTGATTTTTATTGTTATTATTTTTTGTTTCAAAGGCATTGAAATTCAGGACTTCGGTTCAATAAGAGAAACAGAGACTAAGAAACGAAATAGGGAGAGGGCCGGTCGAACTAGGTTACTTTTAAAGCCAATATTGCAGATGAATTAGAGATAATTATGAGGGGAAAACAACGTACCACCAGAAACCATCCACCAGAACATGATTTTTTATGCGAAATTAGTGCGAAAAAAATCACAATGCTTACATTTTTGTGTTAATAGGCTTGCAGATACTCTTTTCATAGGTTTCTAATATAGAAAAATGAATGAACCCATTTTTAAGGCGATACCTGTCACTGTTTTTGAGAAAAATACAAATTATTGTTTTGGGTATTCAGAAACGATTGATCCACAAATCAAGGAAGAAGGCATACTGTATAATGTATACGTATTGTATACAGTATTGTAAGCAGGGTCGCCACATCTCAGAGACGGGCCCGGGACCAGATTACGGGCCCCCCTTCTCATAGCCGGGCCCCCACTTCTCAGAGCCAGACGGAAAATTCTAGTACTTTGCTATAGGACTTTGGACATTTTAAAATTCTTTTCATCTTGAGTTTTAAGCGAAATGAGAATAAAAGCCAACAATCGGTGCAGTAAAGGTCACTTTTGGTGCTTGTAGTTTTATTACGACTCCTAATGAAATATACTATTCTGGGACTGCACTTGTTTTGTCGTTTATATACATTAAAAAAAAATATAGATCCCATTCCAATAAATATAGGCTACGTCCGTCTATATTTCTAAACCCCATTTTTTTTTACAAGCTCACAACCTATACATTTTTCCACTTAGCGAGGCCCGGACCCGGGACAACTGTACCCGGCTGTCCCCCCCATGTGGCGGCCTTGATTGTAAGTTAGCTTCTGTCACTTTCCTGTGCTTAGTGACACCTAAAAAATCCCTTTTCTTCAAGATATTATTTGCATAGGTCTATGATTCATGATTTATAGTTTGATCTGTAATATGTTCCTGGCCATCTGATTATTCCCCTTTGTTGATACCAATTGAATGCTAGATGGGTTTAGGGATGGTCTGGGATTTCAATATCAACTCCTCAACAATGACAGAAGGTACAAAAGTTAGTGCGTAATCCATGTTTCAAACACAGGTCCTTCAGTATATGAGTTTAGAGTTATGTCACAAATATTCATAAATATTTATATAGATGAAGATTCTTATGTTTTATGTATTTATTTTTTACATATATGTGTATTATATCAATATAAGTTTATAAGTTTAAAATTGTTCTTCATTAGAAATAGCTCTAATTAAAGTAAACCAATTCACTCATCTTGAAATTAATAATCATATTATTTCTTCTGTCCCTTTATAAAAACAAACAGCTAAAAATAATCATATCGTAGATATTTTAAAAAAAAAAATATTTATTTTTGTTTTCAAATATGAAATTATATTATGTTTCTTGTTTTGGAAAACCCTTGACCAAGATATAAGTTTATTATTAGTCTTCTCCTAAATCAATATTAGTCTCAACTTGCAGTCTGTGAAATCATAATTTGAATAAGTAAATCAAACCAACAAAAGTTAAGTTTTCCCTGTCATAACTCCCTGACATTTATAATTTATCCAATTTTACATGAGTGCCTTAGGGTCCTCGGGCGCAAATCATAAAAAAAGGTCACTCTATATAAAACTCTTGCTTATGATCCTTTCAATTTTTTTGTTGAAAGTTCTGTTCTAATATTAATTCCACGCTTGAGCTTGAGCCCTATGGGTTTGATCCCCTCCCCCCACAGCCCTCTCTCTCTAAGGACAATTTGATCCGATGTTTTCAACAGGTCTTGTTCAGCTTTGGGCATATCCTTATATAGTAGTTCTGCATATATTTAAACAATTTCAATAATTTTTAAATCTTTGTAGATTTTGTTAATGGCTGACAAATTAATTAATAACAAATATTAATATAATAATTTCAAGCCACGTTGAATGCACCAGTTCCCGTTGATCACTGAAGTTAAGCTACTTCGGGCATGGCCAGCAGCTGAATGGGGGGGGGGGGGATCGACCACGCGCTGTTGGCATTATAAAAGGATGGCAACCTGTAGATAGCCTGGCGTTAATAGCCCAATCCTTACGCCGTTAAACACACAATAAATAAATCAAATAATGACAAAATAAAATATACTTTACAAATTCTTTATATTGACAAATAAATATTATAAAAAATTACATATGATAATGACAGAGTTTAGTCCGGTTTCAGCTGAGAAATAAATCCAATGAAGGGTATCAGCATGTCTTGTTCCTTCATCATATTCTTCAGCAAAAAAATCAAAATTCTTATAAATAGTGCTTCTAATATATTTTTTTTTTTTTAAATCAAGAAAGCATTCCAGAATAAGCAGACAATTTTGTTAAAAAATAGAATTATAGAAATTATTAGATAACAACCAGAAGGATTAGTAGTAGGAAGTTTATCAATTGTAATTTTATTACTTTTAAAATGGCGGTAGATCAGTAATTAATAAATCAAAAGTATAAAGCTTAATAAAATTCTACATTTTTCATAAACATCAAAAGATTAAAACTAAAATTATATAATTGGCTATATCTTTAAAAAAAATTGTTAACATCCCATGAGATTAACCATTATGACTCTAGCTGTGTCAAGGTTTATAGTCTTGACAATATGTGTATGTAGTTTTGACATAGCTGTGGTTGCTGGAATGTTATCCCCATCGGCTGCTCATACTTTTTTCTTTACAATGTAAAAAATAATTTTAGATATAAACTCCGGATGAGACACCAGATAGATCATGAAGCAAGTGAAGATTTAATAAACAATATAGAACCAGTATTATTCCTGGTTAGTTAATTATTTCTGGCCTTCTGTCATTTTGAAAGTATTGGTAATCTTAAAAAGGTCAAAATATAGGTTATATATTTTATTGGATAAATCTAAAAATCATACCTATTTGGACTCTATAGAGAGAAAAAAAAGGGAATGAATTCCAAAACAGAAATTTTCATAAAATTGAAATGCATTCGTTAGCTGAAACCCAACTAAACACTGACTTTTGAGTTGACAGCTATCTTCTCTGCATTTTTATATTTACTAATAAAATATTTCATGTTAACTATTTCTGCCATAGCACCTCGCGAGTGAAGCGCAGGGCCTGAACCCATTACTCATCCCACCGGAACTCGGAGGCTCTGGTTACCTACATCCATTGAGTAGTTCGTACTACAGCCTCGGAGGTGGTTACGACTACCTCCAACGGCTGAGGTCCTTCTACAGTCCACCACCACTCTATCAGCCAAGGACTAGCACTGCTTCATTCCCTACAACACCAGTCATGAGCCATCGCTCCTCACAAGCCGACCTCCCTGAGGAACAATTCATTCTTCCTCTCTCCTCCGAAGGGAAGAAAGATATGGGGCTAGGAGCACTACACATATCCACGGAACAGGAAAGAAGGCTTCCTCCAAACGGACCATTTATTCAGAGATCGACTAGTGAAAAAGTGCCAAATAGAAGTGAACTTATGTCGCAAGTGCAAAGGACGGCTTGGGCAAGGCACACAACCAAGTGATGCCTAAGCCTTTGTGATGACTATGTTTCTTATGATCACTATTTTTCAACAGGAGTGATTAATTTCAAATTAATTAATGTTTCCTTGTTTGTTTGTTGTTTTTTTTTCATATACGATTATGGGGAGAAAAAAATGTATAAAGAATTATTTTTTATTTAGGAAATACAATGTGGACTTTCCCAAAATTCTTAGTTAATAATAATGGACCTTAGAATTTTAATTGAATGTGGACTTCCATTTTTTTTTTTTATAATGGACTAAAATAGTTTTTCACATTTCTCAGAATATATTAGCTAAAACCTCTAACTCTTGGGCATTAATTGTCAATTGTACAATTTTATAAATGTATGTGAATTGGCCAAGCTAAGATTCAATTATTGTTAATGTCGTCACATTTTGACACATCTTAAGAAAAAAAATAACCAAGATTCAATTCGTACTTCCTTAATATTGGTCAGAGGTAATTTAACTATGGAATCCTAAAATTCGCTAAGTGTAGATAATTTATTGTCACTGTTATTGTTAAATGTAATTTCTTCATTTTTAATATTCAGATGTTTTCTTCTAACACTTAACATATCTGAATACTAAGGCCTTGGGTACGATAGAAGCAGTGAGCAATGGAGCCGGCTAAGATACAGAGCGGCTGGTCAGTAATTTCTGTTAGTCTCCGTTTTTGTGTACCCCAATATATTTTTTTTAATTAAAATATTAATTAAAAAAAATATTTTAAATGTTTAGTTAATAAAAATATCTTACCTTGGAAGTTTAATGCATTTCACATAGTTTCTTGGTCATGATAGTATTTTTAAAGTCACTGTATCTGTCATTCCATACTTCCGAAATTAAAAGCTCACATTCACTATCATCCAATATATTCTTTTCTGCCATGTTCACTAGTCAACATTTTGAAGATAACTGAGAGCGGCAAGCAAAATATGTCTGGGGTGAGCGACGAGTAAAATTTAATGTCTGGGCTGAACGGTGAGCGACAGGCTGGAACCTGAAAGCCACGTCGCTCATGCCTATTGTAGCCAGTCCTCCCTCATTCTTACTACACTCCAGCTTAACATTAATGTGAACGGTGCCGCTCTGACGCTTACCGCTTGTATCATACCCGAGGCCTAAGGGCTGCCTCATTCCTTAAAAAATGAATGAATTCAATTATTTTGGTGAATGGGCTTCTGCCAAATTAGAAACAATCATTGGAAATTAATTTAATAGATTATATATATCGAAGAGACTTGAGTTTTATAAACTATTTGTCTGACTATAAATTCTTTAGTAGAGATAATATTGTTTAACTATCTATGAATCAAACTGTTTCCTGATTTTATGAGAATCTGCAGCTACATTAGAAAGTCTCTTAAAAAGGCAGAAGAGCACTTTTTAACTAATTTGAGTGAAATAAAAGATGACAATATATATCATGTATTTTCTTTAGCCGGATTTCTCAAAAAACCTTTAAACCATATCTGGTCCCTTGTCTTTTGAAAGGTAAGTACTCAGGAATTATAATGTACATACAAACGCTGAATAATACAGGTTGCTTAATTTTCCATGTTTTTTAATTAAGCCAATTTTTTTTATTATAATACTACAAAGTATTATTTAGAAAAAAAAAACTATTTTGTATATACTCATTTTTTTCTTCTATTTACCATCCAAACATTCTACAATATTTTTTTTCACCAGTAGCTAATATTGAGACATAGTCATCATAAGAACCTTTGTATATTTTTTAGTGTACCAATATGTATAAGTTATGTAAATATGTTTATATTTATAAGTCCCTTGTGCTGTATAAGTGTATATTGAGGAAAATGTTGAATACAGTATCAATTTTACCTGACGCTACATTAGAGTTGTAATTAATATTATTTTGGGTTTATATAAAACTGAGCTGTAGTTTGAGTCTGTAGTTAGGTGTTTTTTTTTTATATGAAGAATTGATGTGACTGAATCCTATATATGAATTGTGAATAATTTTCCAGATTTTATTTTTAATATTACCCCATTGTACAATTGTTGTATATTTTGTACACACTGCTTCCAACTTATATATTTGTATCATTTTAATATTTAGGTAAATTTGTAGTTACAAAGTTCCTAGATTGAAAACTAATTTCTTTTTTTTTTCTTCTTTTTATGCAACATATGCTCTTCACTGAAAATATTTATGTTTGCAGCACAAATCAGACACAGCATGACTGTGCCTGAATTAGCATGACAAAAGACAGTATTTGTTCTTTCTATATATCTATATAGTTTTTAATCTAAATTAATTCCTTTTGAGTGGTCGAAGATTATTTCAACCTGATATATTTCATTAAAACTGTATAAACACACATATGTATATATATATGTGTGTGTGTGTGTATTATATACATATATAATGTATATACAGTTTTATAAAGAAAACTGTACAGTTCAGTTGGTAAATGAACTGTAATTATTATATCTTATAGATGCAGTCTAGTAGAAGCAGTTGTATAGTTAACAATAAACCCTTTCTAGATTTTATGAACCTGTAAGAAAAACATAGGACACATTATGTTAGTATATATTATAATTTTCAATGTTGCATAAATAATCTGAAATTAGAATTACATATCATGATTATTGTCGTTACTAGTTGGGAAGGGCATGCTTTTATGTACCATTTATCATAGAATGTGAAAGGATTGTCCAATAATTTAAAAATATTTTGCAGTGTAAACTGGTTATAAGAGTATCGAAAATATATGGATATTTAAAAAAGAAACAATACATCCTGAGACTTGTTAGTGTTGCTTCATTAGCAGCAATAAATGTATTTTTTTTAAACAAATATTTTATTTCATTTTACCTTTTTTTTTAATAGTACTACAAGTTTTTTTGTTAACAAAAAAGACTAATTTATTTCATTTCCAGTTTGTCGTTTTTCCGATAGTAGATTGAAAACTGTCTTTGGCACCTTTCTTCGTTAGTTTTTATACTTAAAGAAGCATTGAAAATGTTTTATGAGTTCATCCCAGAAAAATAAAAATATAAAAATCCATTTAATATTCTTAGCCACATTTAGGAATATAATATAACATTTAGGAATGTACTTTTTACATGTTGTGTTGTATTAATGTACTTTTTTTTAATGAAGTATCATTTAAAAATATATAATTTCATAATTTTTCAAAAGTAATTTAACAACCAAAAATTGTTCTTCCTAGAAGTTTAAACGAACAAATCACCATTTTTCATCTGCCACTAAGTGAATTACAGTATACTGAAAAGATCTGCTGGTACAATAGAAAAATTGAATTTTGAATTAAGCATAAGTCATACGTTTTATAAGGGGTTCTAAAGTGTTAAAAAAAAAAAATGTGTTTAAACCTCAGCATTGTTTTTATATTTTCCTTCTTTTCTCGTGTGAGATTTGATTGTTGTTTCAAAGGATATTGATCAGTTGCCTAGGGTATTAGAGTTTTCCTTGTATCCATCCCATTCTCTTACACCCCACACAACACTTTTTTTTTCGATACAAAGGAAATTTAAGTCCCATTTAATTCACCCCCCCCCACCCCACCACTATTCCTTCGGCATAAGGCAATGAAATTATAGAGTAAAAAAGGAGAGAGGGTACTTACAGTAAGTAAAGAAGAGCATACTTTATACCAACTATAAAGTGGACATCTCGAAAAGTATCAGGGGAAGAGGAGTTAGTAGGAGCTAACAGCTATAGATGCTCCTCAACTTTTAGCTCTTATTAACTCCTGTTCTCCTAATCCTTAGGATAAATTTGAGCAGAAGAGTACTTGACCCAAGCATGAAATGTATTAGGAGAAAAGGAGTTTGTAGGAGCTAACAGGTAGGAATTAGTAGCTCCTACTATTTCCTCTTCTCCTGATACTATTTGAAATGTCCACTATAAAAACGGAAATTTAAGATATATTAAATAAATGTTTAATAGCCCTTAGCTCCTATAAACTCCTCTTCTCCTAATACTTTTTGAAAAGTCCACTGTAAAAGTGGAAATTCAGTATGTAAGTAATGATTAGCTGTTAGCTCCGTAGCTGTCCACTGCAAAAGCGGAAATTTTGGACATTTCGAAAAGTATCAGAAGAGGAATGAGTAAGAGCTTCTAATTCCTACATGTTAGCTCCTACAAACTCCTCTTCTCCTGATACTTTTCGAAATGTCCACTGCAAAAGCGGAAATTTTGAAAAGTATTAGGGGAAGAGGAATGAGTAGGAGCTACTAATTCCTACATGTTAGCTCCTACAAACTCCTATTCTCCTGATACTTTTCGAAATGTCCACTGCAAAAGTGGAAATTTTGAAAAGTATTAGGGGAAGAGGAATGAGTAGGAGCTACTAATTCCTACATGTTAGCTCCTACAAACTCCTATTCTCCTGATACTTTTCGAAATGTCCACTGCAAAAGTGGAAATTTTGAAAAGTATTAGAGAAGAGGAAAGAATAGGACCTACTAATTCGCACATGTTAGCTCCTACAAACTCCTATTCTCCTGATACTTTTAGAAAAGTATCAGGAGAAGAGGAGAAAGTTTTAAACATCTTGAGGCATTACCTTCTCATGTTTGGTTTAAGTAGTCTTCTGCTAATATTTATCCTAAGTATTAGGAGAACAGGAGTTAATAAGAGCTAAAAGTTGAGGAGCATCTATTCAATTTCTATACTCCAGAAATTTTTTTGTACTATGCCAATTACTCTGTTAGCTCTTACCAACTCCTATTCTCCTAATACACTCAAAAATGTTGAGCAGAGTAAAAATGTACTTGGCCGTCAGTTATTAGCTCTTACCAACTCCTGTTCTCCTTATACTTTTGAAAATGTCAAGTGGAGTACCAGACCAAGGACGATCATTCACTTACTTTGGGGAAATTTTAAGCTGAATAGCTGTCCTTATTCCTTATATTCCTTGGTGGAATATGTTCCTCAGTTATTAGCAATTACCAGCTCCTGTACTCCTAAATACTCTTGAAATTTTTGAGTTCAGTTGAGGAAGGTCTTTAATTGTTAGCTCTTACTAACTCCTGCTCTCCTAATACTCTTGAAGAATTGAGTACCTATTCCTGTTCTCGTAATACTCAGGATAAATTAGAGTATAACTCAATTTGAGTATTCTCAATGGTCAGGTTAAACACTTAATTTAACTTTTTAATACCGGCTGATTTTATTATAAGATGGTGACCCTATATTCCACAATATATTTTATGAGGAAGAATGTCAAGTTTCATTAAATACACATTATTTCTTAATTATCCTTTATTTTCTTCTACAAGTTTCATGTCCCTTTGACGCTTTGTCAGGAGCAATTAAAATATAAATCAAAGCCTCAACCTCAGAGAACATTCGTCATATATTAAGCGCTTCGTCTATCTATCTATGGGGGGATTAGCCTTCTTGTTGTTTCTTACCTTGTTGCACCCTTCAACATCCCCCCTCCTCATCCAGCACAATGTCCTATGTAAATCTTTATTAAAACACTATGGCTTACTGAATTTTCCTTGCTTCTGAATAAACTTATCATAACTTTAATATAAGAAATGCTCACTAACAAGAATTAATTGAAGCACATTATTACAATATATTAAGCACAAAACTACTGCTTTACATTGCTGCTTTTCAAGCTAACAATAGTGATGGTACCTAGAAGTCACTGAAATCTGGGCTTTGGGCTGTAGGTGGTCATTGGGCAGATTTCGGACGATATGCAATGGGTAAGTGAGGAGTGCATGTTAATAAGTGAGGTCTTTTAAAATCCAAATTTGTAACATTCGTGATTAATCCTCTTCATATTTTTTTTTCTTTAATTGTTTTCAGATGAGCCCTACAAGTAAAGTGACTCGCTGGTTCGAGATGCTCCAACCCTTATCAAGGCCGGAAAGTGGATTTGTGGATTCTCCAGAAATGGACGATACAGATAATTTATTTTTGATCAACCGTCTTCCTAGTAGAAAGAGAAGAAAGTTGTTGGGCCTCAAACTTGGAAAAGTCACAACATTCTAATCAAACAGTGAGACTGTCTTGTGAAAAGTATTTTTCTTTAGGGTCAAATAGTTGTCAGAAAAGTAAGCAAAATAAGATTTGTTATTAAATATTCCAAATATTGTATCAAATAAATTATGATAAATATATTATAATAGTGCAGCCTTAAAGTTTGGAATTATCAATTAAGATCTGGAATCTTTAATACTAATAATAAATATAGTAATAGTAGCAAATAATTATTATTTGAAGTACATATGTGATTTCATTTCTTTTATATTATAATTTTACATTCCAGTATAATTATTTTAATATGTATGTTGTAATATTATTAATTTTTTTTTTTTTTTTTTTTTTTTTTTTTTTTTTTTTTTTTTTTTTTTTTTTTTTTTTTTGTAAATTTATTGCTTAAAATTACTGAAATCTTACTTCAAGAGAATAAAAAAACAAAAACAGAAACATGAACAACTTTTTTCTTATTTAGAATTTTCATATTTCTATACAATAAAACTTTGTAATTAATTATTTAGACATTTCTCATTTTTAAATTTGGAAACCTTTTGCTTTTCTGCCAACAAAATAAATTTTGTATGAAATAGACAAACAAAGTCCTTGAATTAAACATACAGACTATTTAAATATTTATGTTATACTTGTTTGTTTTTGTATCCAATAGAATTGAAGAAAAATAAATGTTAGTTAAGCAAAAAATAAAATACAGATCATATAATTTCTTCTGGTACAAATTTACAGTAGTACATACGTACAACTACAACTGATTGAAATTATTTTGCATTAGCTATAAAATCATAAAAACAAAGCGATTAAAGCACATTGCACACAAAGTTGAATGAAATTGTACATTTCAATCAATTTAGAAAGTGCTTAATAACTGTAAACTGTTTTTTATGAATGAATCAGTAAAGTTAAATTATTTATAGTTCTTTGTAATGAAATATTTAGAAATTGGTAGATGTAATGTGTAATCTTTTTTACTATTTTTAAAATTAAAAAAAAAATATTTATAAAATATGATTATAAACTTCATAGAGTTGTAAAAAGTTAAAATGGTGTTAAGTTTTGATTAACCCCTCACAAAGGGGATGTAGGTGCTTTCATTACATATTTCCTCCCTGAAGGATGTCTAATATGAGGAGCTTTAATCCTTTTCTTGCACTGGTGCATTCTTCATTTTGTATTGAACGTTCCTGGTTGGAAAGATTGAAATAAGATAATATCAATAAAACAAATTAATGAACGAATTTATTTATATTACAGAAGAACCTTTTAAAATACTTTGAAAATATCGTGCATTTTTTTTTTTTTTTTTAAATAATACAAACAAAAGTTACTCGAACTTTTAGACTGTGTTTCATACTTTGAGATTTAAAATAAATCTTAAAATGCTTATATAATCATTCATAGTTTATTTATATTTTTCAGATTGTATGAAAGTAAAATAAATCAGAAAAACTTCAGAATGAAAAAATTAATCCGTTTAGGGAAAGTATATTGTTATCTTCATGTATTGTAATCAAATGTATTTAGTTTTTTGTACTTCTATAATCCATGAACAAAAACTTTCTTTGTTAAGATAATAAAAATTAAATACTACATATTGATAACTGGCTCAAATCAATTAGTTTTATATTATTAGAAATTAAGTAGTATCAATCAATAATCCAGGTAACAAATTAAATACTTCTGTGTAGGTACTTGTTCAATCTTTGTATTATAACCACTGATTTTTGACATACTGTTACCATTCTTTCAAGCTCACTTGCTCAATATATTGATTGTGGAGTAACATCCCCTTCACTTTTGTGTAACACATGGAATTTTTCTGAGTAGCACAGACTAATTCCATGTGTGGAAGTGTCAAGAAGGGGATTTAATGTTTTATATGAAGTCACGAGATATTTTCGTTATTGAAAATATTTCCTCGTAGATATTTCCTGGTAGTATTCAAGCTCGTTCAATATTTAAATAACAAATATTTGTAAATATGCTCATTATTAACTCATGTTGTATATTTATTTGTATATACAATTCAATTGTATGATCATCATAATTTAACTGCCATTAACTTTTATTTAAACAATTGTTTTACTGGAAAACTACCAGTCACATAGATTAGTTTGACAAGACTTATTTAATAATGTATTTTATACGAATAAATAATTTTTAGAGAAAGATTTATTATTTATTAGAAAGATTTTTTATTTATTGAACCCTTTGTATTGTGTTTCATTTCAGCTTTGACTTGCTAGATAAATAGGTAGCATTTATTCATGAAAATTAACAAAAGGTTTGTTTGCTTATTTAAATCCTAAACACATTACTGTAGAGGTATTTTTCCACCTGTTATATGGTGGGTTGGGTATTAATTTATTATTAACATTCATTTTTTCCCTTTATTTCCTTTAAAAATAATGTAGTGTCAATAATAAGAAACAAACTATTCATAATTTTAACTTCAAATATTATAATGAGATGCAAATAGTTAGCCGCCAGGTTGTGATAAGAAGTCAAGGAAAAGTTGGGTCTCGGTATCTTTGGTCTTTCTCAATCCCCTTGGCATTTATTGCTGATGAAGGCTGCCAAAGAGCATGCCGAAAAGTTCGCAATATAGATTTTAGCGAGTTTCTTCCCTCCCTCCATAAGCGGGTTTCTCCCTTATGGAGGTAGGGAAGACCATGCTGACCCGATGATACAATCCAGAAGTGCCAACTAGAAAATTTTCGTTTCAGAACTCATAGATCACAAAACTACGGGTTCACCGAAAACGATTTTGGAAATCATGGTAAGTGAATGGTAATCTTATGAAAGCTTACTAAATTTCCTACAAAAAATGTTCCTAGGTAAATTTCGATGGGAGGTCCTTAGTTGGAGAAATATGTGAACAAAACTTCAAAAGTGTTGAATGTGTTGCATTGTATGGTTCTTATTGTTTGGGTTTCTCAATTTTTTATTGTTTGTTGTTGTCATAATTGATTTTAGCAGTAAATGTTGTTTGTAATAGAGCTTTCCTAGAGGATATCGAAGAGGCCGAGTGATTTTCACTACTGTAAGTTCTTGTATTGAACGGTTTTTTGTCTCTGTTTGCTGGAGTTTTTAATTTTTTTTTTTTTAATAGCATTTAACAGAATAATGAGTATTTTAGTAAATAAGAAGTAAGTCGAACTTTTTATTTTCTGAAATCCTGAAGTCAGGAAACAAGTCCTGTTTTTGTTAGCCAAAACCCAACTATTTCTTGATTCTTGAAATATATTATAATATAAATTGAAGTCAAAATAAATTAATTGGTATAAAATCTTCAGTTTCATAACTTGCTGCAGTTAACCCTTTCTTTGCTCTGAATGAGTTAACTCGTGCTCAACTAGCAGAGCCCCAGATGATTTACACGAGATAACTTGTGTTTTACTCTCGGTACCCCTGACGCTCCACACGAATTAACTCATGGTCCCATTAGCCCCGTATGTTGCTTCTCCGGCCTAGTGCTATTAACTCAAATAAAATCAGTGGGACCCAGCGGGAATAAGGAGCGATCTCAACTTCATTGAATCCATGTCTGAGATCAATGACTTATCCCTGAGCCATCTAAGGAAGTCATAATGAAATAATGCATTACATTTTCTGACCATGTTTGCATTACATTTTCTGAATCAGTAATGACTATTAATATTTTGTAAAGGTTAAAGTAACCGAGGCTTTAAATCTGAATTTTCTTGGAATTGCTAGTCAGGTTGATTTTATTATTTACGAATAGAGGTTCACTCGATTCTTCAAATATATAATTTTCGATTTCAACAAATCTTCTTCTTATATTAATTGAAATTATGCATGTCTATTATCATCTACAAAAAAAAGTCCAACTCGTTGGAACTGCATCATCTTAGCGCGGTTCCGTTCTTATCCCTAGTCTAATTTGGAAAGATTAAAATAGAAGCAGTTATTATTTTGGTTCCACCAGTCTTGAAAGGTCTTGATTTACAATCTTACCTGGAAGGTTCCCGCTAGTTACAAGGTCTTGGAATCTTGGAAATCTATATTTCTAACAATAAATTGTTTTTGTTATTTTATTTAACCTGTTTTATTGTCAAATACATTACCCAACTACAAGCAATTATAAAATAACAAGAAATAAAACAGACAAAAAGAACCATTCGAATAAACGAAATCAATTACTTTAAAGTTTTAAGCACTTATTTCTCCGATTGACATCGCCTAGTTAAAACTTTTGTTAGAACCTTTTTTGTTGAGCATTTAGTAAGCTTTCGAATAGTAACCTTCCGTTTACCAAGATTCTTAACCGTTTTCGAGACATTAATGAAAGTATACGAAGTTCCCAAAACTTTGCATTATTTCTAGCAACAGAAAATTGGTCTCATTTTACCTATCCTGTTTTACACACAAATACATTTTCCAAACATAAAAAATTAAAAAAATAAAAATCAATAAAAAACTAAGGACTAAAAATTACAAAAAGAACGACAAAAACCCGTTCATAAGAATTAAACAGACGTATTTGAAGTTTTAAGCACTTATTTCTTCGATTGACATCACCTAATCAAAAATTGTTTCAGAATCTTTTTTGTAGAGAATTTAGAAAGCATTCAAATAGTTTCAATCCACTTACGAAAATTTCCCAACCGTGTTAGAGATATTAATGAAATGATACGAAGTTCCCAAAACTTTTCATGTCTGTTCATAAAATATTTTATTCTAACCCTTCCTCAACTCCAAACGTAACCAAAAGTTTAACATGTTAGTTTTGATGAAATTCAAACATGCAAAAATGTTTCTACTGAATCCCCTGATTCTAAGTAACCAAACCAAAAACTTTTTTCTAAGTAACTTTAAACAACTTTTTTTCCGATTTTCTCAGAAACGGTTAAAGCTATCGCCTTAAAAATGTTCATGTTATGTTTCATTCGTTTTACTAGCCCAAGAAGCCTATAAAACGAGTACTTACAAGCATATGAACTCAAAAACGTAAGCGTTACAATTTTTTTTTGCGCGAATTTCGCCTCAAACGCCATCTTCCAGTGGGCGGATTTTGCTGGTTAACGAACTTGACCTTTCAAATTGGACGACGGATTTTTGTACCAAATTTCATCAAAATCGGACCATTAGGGACGCCAGAAATCTGCGAACAGACAAATGTATTGCTATAATATTAAAAAATAAAAAAAAAATTGTTTATATTTAAACTATTTGAATTAGATAATTGCGCCGCGTTGGGTCGCCAAAATGTTATAATATTAAAAAATAAAAAAGAATTGTTTTTTTAATAATGATGTTTTATTGTACGTATACCTCTACGTTGGGAACCAATATAATAAAAATTTTATAATAATTAATGTTAGAAACTCTTTATCTCAGGGTTAGGGTTCGATTTTCACTAAAGTAACACAAAAACCATTTTACATAAGAAAAAAACTCATAGATAAGTTACATTCCGAATTAGACAAACAAGCATTACCTGATATAAAGCCAAATCTGGAACCAACCTCAGAGAACAGGATCCTCGTTACAAATGCATCTTCCTTTTAACTCAACAGACTGCACTGCTTTCAAAAAGACTGACTATGATACCACTGTACATCAAACTGGAGCTGCATCCGGAATGGAATGTTTCTTTAAAAATGCACTATATGTGACTGCTTGTAACTGTCTCTTGTAACCGACTCTCATGTGAACCTGGAGCCACCTTTTCACAGACTGACTTGTAACAGACTGCCGAGACTAGAGTGGCGGGAGCGTCATACCGGTATCCACTGCTACCTGTATCGACTGCTAGACCAATATAACAAATAATAATTGCTTATCACAATGAACTTAACATATCAATGAGCTTTATTGGATTTTCCAAATTTTCTGTGTTAGTTTTTAATTTAGAACTTTTAATTTTTTGATGAAAGTTAAATATAAGAAAAAATTTATTTGTTTTTTTTTTTCCGCAAACCTTGTATTCGTCTTTTCCCGCCTTTTTTACCTTTAACGGTTATTCGAATTTAAAAATTTTAAATATGTAATGTAAAATATCATTACAGTATATATATATATATATATATATATATATATATATATATATATATACATACAAATTTGAACCACCATTATTTTCGGTCTCTAGGGGTTCTGAAACGCGAAATTTTCTAGTCGGCACTTCCGGATTGTTTCATGAGATCAACCTTATAAGCGGGGTTCCTCCCTATGAAGGGAGGGAGAAACCGCGCTAAAAAGGTAAAGTCCTAGGATCGACATTGTTATGGAGAATTGTTGGAGGTTGAAACTGGTGCGCCTCACCACCTATTTGCAGAGTCGTACACAGATTTATCTCTGTAACCTTATTCTTGCTGTTTATATCTTTCATACAAAATTTGGATTTTGTTTAGTGCGATCAGTATAAATAGCCTTCTTATATTATTATATAATATAAATGGTATCAATCAAGTAATTATATCGTAATTTCTTATCTGAGTGATTTATTTCCCATGATAGAAAATTTCTTTTAGTTTAATATAAAATTGCCATATTATATATATATATATATATATATATATATATATATATATATATATATATATATATGTAATATTATATGGCAATTTTATATTAGACTAAAAGAAATTTCCATACATACATGAATACATTTGACATTATAAGTTAATAATTCCAAATAAATAACAAGATGCTGAGAGAGGCGAAAGAGTTGGACGCTTGTGAGGTCGAGATGAGGAGAGATTGGCGAGCATACAGGGGAAGCTAGACGGATAAGAATCGGGCCCTGAGAGTCCCTTCATTTGCCAGCAGTGAAAGGATTAGGAACATAATAATTCACAACCAATATTAACTACATTCCAGTCAAAGCAAGAGTAACTACTTTATCTTAACCCATATGGATTTAGAAATATCTTATTAACCCTTATGCTGCTGTTGCTCTTGGCTGCAAGAGGTGACAAGGTTCAGGATGATCTGTCCCTCACCGACTCCGTGCAGACTTCAATATGATGCACTGGCGCTCAAATACAATCACTATTAGCTGTAATTATCAAAACATAACTTAAATTATTGAACATTTCTAAGTTCAATTTGGGGATATTTGTTCAAAGTATCATCAGTTGAAAATTGTATTATACTGGGAACACTATTGGAGGATATATCTGTACAACAAATTCTGGACTATAAAATAAAAGTCCGTCTCGCAGGACTGCATCATCTTAGCGCGGTTCCGTTCATATCCCTAGTCTAATTTGGAAAGATTAAAATAGAAGCAGTTATTATTTTGGTTCCACCAGTCTTTTTTTTTTTTTTACTTAATTATTATAATGGCGTGTCAACCCTTAAGGTCACTAACGCCATTCCTGTGAGTAGTAAAGTCTTGAAAGGTCATGATTTACAATCTTACCCGGAAGGGTCTGCTACACTAGAAACGGACCCGCTAGTGACAAGGTCTTGGAATCTTGGAAATCTATATTTCTAACAATGAATTGTTTTTGTTATTTTACTTAACCAGTTTTATTGTCAAATACATTATCCAACTATAAGCAATTAAAAAATAACAAGAAATAAAACAGACAAAAAGAACCATTGGAATAAACGAAATCAATTAATTTAAAGCTTTAAGCACTTTTTTCTCCGATTGACACCGCCTAATTAAAACTTTCTTCAGAACCTTTTTTGTAGACCATTTAGTAAGCTTCCGAATGGTAATCTTCCTTTTCACAAGATTGTCAACGGTTTTCGAGATACTAACGAAATTATACAAAGTTACCAAAACCTTTTTTGTTTGTTAATAAAATATTTTATACTAACCCTTCCTTTACTCTAAACGTAACAAAAATTTCACCATATTAGTGTTGATGAAATTCGAACATGCAGAAAATGTTTCAACTGTATCCCATAATTCTAAGTACCAAAATCAAAGACAAAGAACCCTCCCTAGGAAGGACGCTAGGCAGTTGAAAAGCTATATATCTTGGAAATCCATATCTCTAACATTAAATTGTTTTTCTTATTTTTCTTAACCTGTTTTATTTTCAAATACATTATCCAACAATAAGCAATTAAAAAATAACAAGGAATAAAAAACAGACAAAAAGAACAGTTCGAATAAGCGAAATCACAAATAGAAATATATGTTTGAAAATCGGTCGAACGGTGTGGATTTGTGTAAGGAACAAACAAACAGATGGACAAACACAGTGACTCGTGATTTTTATATATATATATATATATATATATATATATATATATATATATACAAAAAACACGTGTCTCTGTGTTTGTCCATCTGTTTGTTTGTTCCTTATACAAATCCACACCTTTTGACCGATTTTCACCAAACATGGCACACAGGTAGGTCATCTACCTGTGTGTATATATATATATATATATATATATATATATATATATATATATATATACAAAAAACACGTGTCTCTGTGTTTGTCCATCTGTTTGTTTGTTCCTTATATAAATCCACACCTTTTGACCGATTTTCACCAAACATGGCACACAGGTAGGTCATCTACCTGTGCACGTATATATATATATATATATATATATATATATATAAAGTTCCTTCACTCTAGGACTACTCGTATATCATGAAGGCATGTGATCATGCAGGCACTAGGTTTACTGAGATAGGCAGTGGATACCTTATGTTCAGAACAGTAGAAGAGAGTTATTGTTATTGCTTTAATTTATGGGTTATGAACAGTGTTGGGCAAAACTAACGTTAGTTTACTAAACTAATGTTAGTTTTCTCTAACTAAAACTAAACTAATATTGTATTTTTAGTTTTAGTTTTAGTTTAGTTTTAGATTTGTATAATTATTAATCATGTGGACTCCGTTTTTAGTATGGTAATTAGTTTAGTTTAGTAAAAGAGACCTAAATTTGTGATTTTAGTTTACTAATTTAGTTTATCAAAGAATATATGTTTGCAAATTACAAGAAAACCCCACAGTTTCTTATTCTCCAAAGAATTGGTGATATCCTGACCTGTATTGATCAAAATAGTGCATCAATAGTTAAAAAGTCCGACTCGCAGGAACTGCGTCATCTTAGCGCGGTTCCTAGTGACATTTTGAAAGCTTAGAATAGAAATGAACCGTTTTATTTTTTTAGTATTTTGTAAAAATTGTTAACAAAATTTCGAAGAAATGGGATAATTAGGCATCACAAAGCACAGGAAACTGACAGTAGCCAACTTACACAGAAGCGGATAATTCTTAATCCTCATTCTTGAGGAAGGCTGAATAAGTCAATACAATTATGTACTGAAAACGTACTCACTTTTCTTCGGGCTTAGATCGGTAAGACTCTACTTTCTGGTCCCTTTGAGGTAACGGAGGATTTGTTTTGCTACCATCCTGTGATCATGTCCATAACACGTGCTGTACTGGATTAAAAAACTTACTGCATAAAAAATATCTGGTCTTGCACCAATTGATAGGTAAAGGAGTGACCCTATAGGATTTTGAAAAGGGTATCCTGGAAGAACGTTTTCTGAATTTCGCTCGAATTTGAGACTAGGTGTCATTGGGGTCGACACAGGATTGCACTCGTCCGTATCATATTTTCTTAGCAATTCATCAATATAAAAAGACAGAAGTTTTTAAAGGTAGAAATATGGCAAGTGGATGAAGCACATTTCGAGTAGAACCTCTACGAACTATGACACTTGGATGACAAAACTCTTGGTAAACAAAAATATGAATAGAATGTAGACAGTACAAAGCAGATATACAATGACTGAATTAGTAATATATAGATTATATTAACTCCCTTCTGTTTATAACACCTTAGGTCAAACGCCAAGTCTAGCTTAAGGTTGATTCACGCTAGACCGTGCCGGGCAAGGGCCGTGCCACGGCTGGGACACGGTGAAACAATCACACCAGCATTTTCAATGCACTCGCTCACGCTACTCCGTGTGGAGCCCGTGCCGGACACAGGCATTCTTTCCCGGCCCGGCCCGGCTCCCTCTCTCAGTTGTGCAGCACTGTTTAATTACATAATTGAACCATAAGGAAGCGATCATTTTCCGATTGAAATAAAGATCATGACGAATAGGAATGCTCAATCATACGATTTTACAAGGTGGAATTTTCAAACAGCCAATTGGGATTCTTTCAGGAATGACATAGATAATAATCTCAGCCTTCTTTCAGCTGCTTCTCATATGTCCATTGACTCTCAAATTAGAATATTTCATGAAATTATAACTAACGCAGCAAGCATGAACATCCATAAAATAAAACCTTCAAGTGGTCGATGTCGTGTACCTTGGTGGAATGACCAATGTAAAATAGCTATAAAAAAGTCCGATTCGCAGGAACTGCGTCATCTTAGCGCGGTTCCGTTCTTATCTCTAGTGTTTATGAAGGCATAGAATAGAAACAGTTATTACTTTGTTTAGATCAATAGCGAAACACCTATCCAAATGAAATCTCAAACAAACCAGTCTTGAAAGGTCTTGATTTACAATCTTACCTGTATGGGTCAGCTATACCATAAGTCGGGCAGAAAGGCCTCCGCTCTGAGGCATTTGGAAAGCCTTGGGATCTCTCTCTTTGAACGCTACATTTTTAACAATTAATTGATCTTCTTATTTTACTTAATCTGTTTTATTGTCAAATACATTATCCGACTACAAGCAATTTAAAAATAACAGTCAAAAAGAACCGCTCGAATAAACGAAATCAATTACTTTAAAGTTTTAAGCACTTATTTCTCCGATTGACATCGCCTAATTAAAACTTTTTTAGAACCTTTTTTGTAGAGCATTTAGTAAGCTTTCGAATGGTAACCTTCTGCTTCCCAAGATTGTCAACGGATTTTCGAGATACTAACGAAAGTATACAAAGTTACCAAAACTTTTCTTGTCTGTTAATAAAATATTTTATTCTAACCCTTTCTTTACTCCAAACATAACCAAAATTTCAACATATTAGTGTTAATGAAATTCGAACATGCAGAAAATGTTTCAACTGAATCCCATAATTCTAAGTACCAAAATCAAAGACAAAAAGAACAGTTCGAATAACCGAAATCAATTACTTTAAAGGTTTAAGCACTTTTTTCTCCGATTGACATCGCCTAATCAAAACTTTCATTAGAACCATTTTTGTAGAGCATTTAGTAAGCTTTCTAATGGTAATCTTACGTTTCGCAAGATTCTCAACCTTTTTCGAAATATTAAGGAAAGTATACAAAGTTACCAACATTTTTTATGTCTGCGAATAAAATATTTTCTTCTAACCCTTCCTTAACTCCAAACGTAACAAAAATTTCAACATATTAGTTTTAATGAAAGTAGAACATGCAGAAAATGTTTCAACTGAATCCCGTCCCGAATCCGAAAACGGTTAAAGCTATCGCCTTGAAAATGGTTTCATTCGTTTTCCTAGCCCAAGAAGCCTATAAAACGAGTACTTACAAGCTTATGAACTCAAAAACGTAAGCGTTACGATTTTTTTTTTGCGCGAAGTTCGCCCCAAACGCCATCTTCCAGTGGGCGGATTCTGCTGGTTAACGAACTTGACCTTTCGGATTTTAGTACCAAATTTCATCACAATCGGACCATTAGGGAAGCCAGAAATGAGCAAACAGACAATATATATATATATATATATATATATATATATATATATATATATATATATATATATATATATATATATATATATATAATCCTCAAATGTCTTTGTTCTTCTATATTTATTAAGCGCCCGTTTCTTATTTTTAGCGCGGTTCCTCCCTCCCCCATAGGAACCCCGCTTATAGGGTTGATACAATGAAACAATCCGGAAGTGCCGACTAAAAAATTTCGCGTTTCAGAACCCCTAGAGACCGAAAATAACGGTGGTTCAAATTTGTATATATATATATACAAATTTGAACCACCGTTATTTTCGGTCTCTAGGGGTTCTGAAACGCGAAATTTTTTAGTCGGCACTTCCGGATTGTTTCATTGTATCAACCCTATAAGCGGGGTTCCTCCCTATGGGGGAGGGAGGAACCGCGCTAAAAATAAGAAACGGGCGCTTAATAAATATAGAAGAACAAAGACATTTGAGGATTTTCAGGTATTAAAAAAATCCGGGCCATTGCTAATAACATTATTAGAACAAGCAAAAAACAGTCTTGGCGGGAATATGTAACAGATATAAATTCTCAAAAATCCACGAAAGACATTTGGAACAGAATAAAACGGATTTGGGGATTACGAAAAGAAACTGATATATCCGGCATTGAAGTTAATGGTCAATTAATAACGGAAAACTTAGAAATAGCGAACGTTTTAGCCAAACATTTTTCAGCTATTTCAAAGTCTGAAAATTATGATCCTGAATTTTTGCAGATCAAAACAGCCAAAGAAAGTATACCCCTAATAATAAATGATGAATACCAAGAGATGGATGAACCGTTCACCCTTGATGAACTTGAAGAAGCTCTCTCATCTTGCAAATCTAGCTCATCTCAAGGATATGACAACATTCCATACATATTTATAAAAAATTTCTCTTCAAGAACTAAAAGCCAACTTCTTGCAATTTATAATAAAATTTGGACAAAAAATGTTTTCCCCAGGGATTGGAAACTCTCGATAGTAATCCCAATCCGTAAAAGTTTAAATCAAAACTCAAACATTGCAAATTTTAGACCAGTATCACTTATTTCTTGTATGTCTAAAATCCTGGAAAAAATGGCTAACAAACGATTAGTATATTTTCTCTCCAAAGATGATCTGATCATAAAGAACCAATGCGGATTTCGAAAAACACATTCCACCTTAGACAATTTACTGATCCTTGAGAATGAGATCCAAACCGCTTTTGTAGAAAATGAACACCTGATAGCCGTATTTTTTGACATCCAGAAAGCCTACGATATGGTGTGGCGCCATCGTGTGGTGACTCTTCTTCACCAATGGGGGGTCCAAGGCCATATGGTACATTACATAAAAAAACTTCTTAAGTGACAGACTCTTTAAGGTTAAACTTGGAAATCAGACATCCTTGCCTTTCTGCTTAGAAAATGGCATCCCCCAAGGATCCGTTCTTAGTGTAACACTCTTCTTGGTTTCCATCAACGATGTGGTTAATAACCTCCGCCCGAGAGTAAACTATTCTGTATATGCAGATGACCTGACCATTTTTGCAAGAGACCAGTCTTTAGATGTCCTCAAATTAAAACTCCAAAATTCAATCCAAAACCTTGAAACCTGGTGTAGGCAATCAGGATTTAAATTTTCTGAACAAAAGACGGCAATTACATTTATTTGGATCCACTCTTCGCTACACCGACTCTTACAAATACCTTGGGATACACCTAGATCAGAAGTTGAATTGGATAACCCATTTAAAATACTTAAAAACAAACTGTCTTAAACGTTTAGCTATGCTAAAAGTTCTGGCCAATACTAATTGGGGTTCCGACCGCAAAACGTTGCTATCTCTTTATAAAACTTTTATAAGAAGTAAATTAGACTACGGATCAGTGGTGTATTCCTCCGCTAGTCCAACAGCCTTGAAGATACTGGATACGATTCATCATATGGGGATCAGAATATGCACTGGTGCTTTCCCAACATCGCCTACAGCTAGCCTTCTTGCAGAATGTGGTGAACCTCCACTCTACTTCAGAAGAGCGTATCTGTCTTTAGCTTATTATTTTTCATTAAAAGCAAGTAACAACCACCCAGAATTATTATCGGCACGTAACACAGATGATCCCGGACGGCGGCCAAACTCATTTATTTACAGAATATTTCATTTAATTAATCATTTTAATCTTAAAATTCCTGAAGTTCTCCAAAATTCTTTAGACACCAAACCTCCCTGGAATAATTTAAATTTTGAAATGAACTTATCTTTGTCAAAATTCCCTAAACAATTATCATCTACACTTATCTATGAACAGTTATACGAGCAACAACTAACAAAATATAAGGATTATGTTAAGATTTTTACTGATGCTTCTAAGAGTGACGCTAGGGTAGGCTGTGCCATTTACAAGAAAATGTTTCCATCAAGTAGAACCTCCATGAAGCCAATAGTATATTTACGGGTGAAGCTTTTGCTATTTGGTAGGCACTGCAATTAGTCAAATACTCAGAAAAATCTAAAATTTTAATCTTAACGGACTCGTTGAGTTCATTAAAATCGATTGAAGACAGAACCTCAAAAAACCCAATAGCCCAAAAAATAGAAGAATCCATATATCAAATGCCAAATAAGACACTTGCTCTCATCTGGGTCCCTTCTCACCGCGATATTGGTCTAAACGAGAAGGCAGATGAGGAGGCAAACTCAGCTCGAGAACAGGTCGAAGGAGTAATTTTTATTGAAGAAGCCCCCGCTACGGACATAAAATATTATGCCAAGAAAAAATTACTATTCCAGTGGTCTGAAGATTGGTTAAAACTAAATAACCACCTAAGGAGAATTAAAGAATATGTAAAGGACTGGACAACGTTACACCGGCAAAACAGGAAAAATGAAGTGCTGCTCACAAGACTGCGAATTGGGCACATTAAATGACCCACACGCACTTACTACGTGGCTTACACCCACCGACATGCGACACCTGCCAGGACATCATAACCGTCGAACATATCCTCCTCCACTGTCCTGTTTTCCATAAGGAAAGAGAAGCCCAAGGAATACCGAAGACCCTGAAAGAGGCACTAATGGACAACCTCGACATAACAGAAAAAATAAATGACTTTTGTAACATTATAAAATTACAAGTGTAAATAATTCATTGACCTGCCAATGACTCTTTTCGAGTAGAGGCAGTAAGTTAAAATAAAATAAAATAAAAAAATAAAATTGTTCACTTGGTTATTAATGTCTTACCTGAGACACACTGCTAATCGCACAGTAGGTGAATGCGCTCATGTAATGGTGTCTACAGTTTCGTGAGACCGTACTTCAAGAAGTAAAACATTTTTTGGACATTCGAAAATAAGCAAAGAATTTAGTTTCATCGTCCAATCGTTTTTTATACAGCTTGGCAAATTCTCCTTCCAGCTTACGCTTACGTCAAGTCGGATGCACGCCCAATGTTCTTCTAGTTTCTCCCTTTGCTCTTCATCAAGTGCAATTGCAATTGCTGCTAAGTCTTCTTCGGAAAAGTACATTTTTGAGGCACAAATAGACGACATGACCACGGCCCAGACGGCATAGCATGCATGGTCTCCACTCGGTTACGAAGACCCGGGCTCTACCCGGGCACGGTGCAGCGTGAATGGGCCTTTATTCTTAAACAAGTTCTGTTAGTTTTAATAAATTACTTAATTATCGAAATAAAATATGATTTATATGAATTCATGATATTTTAGTAAAACCAAACTAAACTAAAGCTTTAGTTTAGTTTTTAGTCAATTCCCAAAGATTTAGTTTTAGTTTTAGTTTAGTTAAAATCCATTAATTAGTATAATTTCAGTTTTAGTTTTTTTTTAGGTTGCAATTTTTAGTTTATTACAAAAAGTGAATTTAGTTTTAATTTTAGTTTTAGTTTTAGCGCGGTTCCTCCCTCCCCCATAGGGAGGAACCCCGCTTATAAGGTTGATACAATGAAACAATCCGGAAGTGCCGACTAGAAAATTTCGCGTTTCAGAACCCCTAGAAACCGAAAATAACGGTGGTTCAAATTTGTATATATATATATATATATATATATATATATATATATATATTTGTCTGTTCGCTCTCTAGGTAGAAGACTAATGGTCCGATTAAGATGAAATTTGGTACAAAAATCTGTCGTCCAATTTGAAAGGTCAAGTTCGTTAACCAGCAAAATCCGCCCACTGGAAGATGGCGTTTGGGGCGAAAATCGTAACGCTTAGGTTTTTGAGTTCATAAGCTTGTAAGTACTCGTTTTATAGGCTTCTTGGGCTAGGAAAACGAATGAAACCATTTTCAAGGCGATAGCTTTAACCGTTGTCGAGAAAATTGGAAAAATAGTTTTTGAATACCGTTTTTGGTTTGGGTACTTAGAATAACGGGATTCAGTTGAAACATTATCTGCATGTTCTACTTTCATTAAAACTAATATGTTGAAAGTTATGTTACGTTTGGAGTTAAGGAAGGGTTAGAATAAAATATTTTATGAACAGACATGAAAAGTTTTGGAAACTTCGTATACATTCATTAATATCTCGAACACGGTTGGGAAATCGTGGTAAGTGGATTGAAAATATTTGAAAGCTTACTAAATTCTCTACAAAAATGATTCTAAAACTATTTTTGATTAGGTTATGTCAATCGGAGAAATAAGTGCTTAAAACTTCAAATACGTCTGTTTTGTTCTTATGAACGGGTTTTTGTCGTTCTTTTTGTAATTTTTGTCTCTTTCCCTTGGTTTTTATTGCTTTTTATTTTTGTAATTTCTTATGTTGTATTTGTAAGGAAAATGTATGTGTGTGTAAAACAGGATAGGTAAAATGAGACCAATTTTCTGTTGTCAGAAATAATAAAAAGTTTTGGGAACTTCGTATAATTTCTTAATATCTCGAAAACGGTTGAAAATCTTGGGAAGCGAAAGGTTACCATTCGAAAGCTTACTAAATGGTCTACAAGAAAGGTTCTAAAGAAAGTTTTGAATAAGCGATGTCAATCGGAGAAATAAGTGTTTAAAACTTTTAAGTAATTGATTTCGCTTATTCGAACTGTTCTTTTTGTCTTTGATTTTGGTACTTAGAATTATGGGATTCAGTTGAAACATTTTCTGCAAGTTCGAATTTTATCAACACTAATATGTTGAAATTTTGGTTACGTTTGGAGTAAAGGAAGGGTTAGAATAAAATATTTTATTAACAGACAAGAAAAGTTTTGGTAACCTTTTATACTTTCGTTAGTATCTCGAAAACCGTTGACAATCTTGGGAAGCGAAAGGTTACCATTCGAAAGCTTACTAAATGGTCTACAAAAAAGGTTCTAAAGAAAGTTTTGAATAAGCGATGTCAATCGGATAAATAAGTGCTTAAACTATGAAGTAATTGATTTCGTTTATTCGAACGGTTCTTTTTGTCTTTGATTTTGGTACTTCGAATTATGGGATTCAGTTGAAACATTTTCTGCATGTTCTAATTTCATCAAAACTAGTATGCTGAAAATTTACTTACGTTTGGAGTTAAGGAAGGGTTAAATTAAAATAATTTATTAATAGAGATGAAAAGCTTTGGAAACTTCGTATACTTTCCTTAATATCTCGAAAACGATTGAGAATCTTGGTAAACGGATGGTTACCATTCGAAAGCTTACTAAATGCCCTAGAAAACAGGTTCTGAAGTAAGTTCTGATTAGGCGATGTCAAAAGGAGAAATAAGTACATAAAACTTAGAAGTTTGATAAACGATAATTGATTTCGTTTATTTATACGGTTCTTTTTGTCTGTTTTTATTTCTTGTTATTTTGTTATTGCTTCTAATAGGAGGATGTATTTCTCAATAAAACAGGGGAATAAATACAAATTCTCTGAACCTGTAACAGAACTGAAAACGTAAATATTCTCCGTGTAAAGTCAGTCCGGGTCGAGGCAGTAGGCCGGCTTCAGGTAGGCTTTTATTGCACTTCATAAATCAAGATTCATTGTTCTCATCAAGCATTCTAGGACAGCTAACACTTACCTTTACCTGTAGGAAGTCATGCAGCCAAATGCTATACGAGAAATATAATTATATTTTGTGGTTGTATGTGGCCGTAGTTCAATAAAAAATAACACTACTTTCTCATTTGCATGTACAATTTTATTTTGTTTAATTGCTTTTAAAAGTAAAATGGTTATGTTAGCACTGCAAGTTAAGTAAATTAGAAATATATTCGTAGAAGAGTCTTCGTAGACCGAAACTTGGGACGGCGGAAAGAGTAATTTCTGCTTAGGATAGTTTCATCCCTAGCCGCAAATCTTGTTTTTTTTTTGTTTTTTTTTCGTATTTGTTTACATTAGGAATGATCTAAACAAAGTAATAACTGTTTCTATTCTAAGTCTACAAAATGACACTAGGGATATGAATGGAACCGCGCTAAGATGACGCAGTTCCTGCAAGTCGGACTTTTTAGCGCGGTTCCTCCCTCCCCCATAGGGAGGAACCCCGCTTATAAGGTTGATACAATGAAACAATCCGGAAGTGCCGACTAGAAAATTTTGCGTTTCAGAACCCCTAGAAACCGAAAATAACGGTGGTTCAAATTTGTATATATATATATATGTATATATTTATATATATATATATATATATATATATATATATATATATATATATATATATATTTGTCTGTTCGCTCTCTAAATAGAAGACGAATGGTCCGATTTTGATGAAATTTGGTACAAAAATCTGTCGTCCAATTTGAAAGGTCAAGTTCGTTAACCAGCAAAATCCGCCCACTGGAAGATGGCGTTTGGGGCGAAATTCGCGCAAAAAAAATCGTAACGCTTAGGTTTTTGAGTTCATAAGCTTGTAAGTACTCGTTTTATAGGCTTCTTGGGCAAGGAAAACGAATGAAACCATTTTCAAGGCGATAGCTTTAACCGTTTTCGAGAAAATTGGAAAAATAGTTTTTGAATACCGTTTTTGGTTTGGGTACTTAGAATCACGGGATTCAGTTGAAACATTATCTGCATGTTCTACTTTCATTAAAACTAATATGTTGAAAGTTATGTTACGTTTGGAGTTAAGGAAGGGTTAGAATAAAATATTTAATGAACAGACATGAAAAGTTTTGGGAACTTCGTATACTTTCATTAATATCTCGAACACGGTTGGGAAATCGTGGAAAGTGGATAGAAACTATTTGAAAGCTTACTAAATTCTCTACAAAAATTATTCTAAAACTATTTTTGATTAGGTTATGTCAATCGGAGAAATAAGTGCTTAAAACTTCAAATACGTCTGTTTTGTTCTTATGAACGGGTTTTTGTCGTTCTTTTTGTAATTTTTGTCTCTTTCCCTTGGTTTTTTATTGCTTTTTATTTTTTTAATTTCTTATGTTGTATTTGTAAGGAAAATGTATGTGTGTGTAAAACAGGATAGGTAAAATGAGACCAATTTTCTGTTGTCAGAAATAATGAAAAGTTTTGGGAACTTCGTATAATTTCTTAATATCTCGAAAACGGTTGAAAATCTTGGGAAGCGAAAGGTTACCATTCGAAAGCTTACTAAATGGTCTACAAGAAAGGTTCTAAAGAAAGTTTTGAATAAGCGATGTCAATCGGAGAAATAAGTGCTTAAAATTTGAAGTAATTGATTTCGTTTATTCGAACAGTTCTTTTTGTCTGTTTTTATTCCTATTTTTACATTGCTTATAGTTGGATAATGTATTTGACAATAAAATAGATTAATTAAAATAAGAAGCTGTACCGTATGAAATGTCAGTTTTGGATTTGCCGATTTCCTTCAAATGTCTTGAAACTGTCGAGGCTCCTAATCCGAGTTCTTTGGCATATTCCCTATTGTTTGCAATTGCTTATAGTAGTCAAATGTATTTGCCAATAAAACAGGATACGTATAATTAGAATATTTTATTTTTGCGGTATCTTGGGGTTCTCAGATCCCTTATGAATATCTATTAGGCCCCCTTCGTATTTTTTCCTTAATATCTCGAAAAGGGTTAGGAGATCGTGGCAATTGAAATGTAACAGTTCGAAAGCTTACTAAATTCTCTACAAAAAATGTTTTACAGAAATGTTTGATGGGGTCGTCACATTAGGAGAAATAAGTGCTTAAAACTTAGTTAGTTTCCTTTATTTAAACGGATCTATTTGTGTGTTTCCCGAAGTTTTTTTTTCACTGCTCGTTATTTTTGTACTTGCTTATAGTAGTCTAATGTATTTTTCATTAAACAGGATATGTATAATTAAAAGCATTATTTTGTTTGATAGAATTCGAAGATGCCGTATGAATATCTAGATTACAGTACTGGTTTTGATTTCGTATTTTAGAATTGTTCTTGGTATTCCCTATTTTCATGTATTACCCTTAGTTCTTTATTGCTAGTAGTTTTTTTTTTTTTTTTTTTTTTATTGATTATAGAATATAAATCTATTTGGCAATAAAATAGGATACGTAAAATTAAAAACAATATTTCGGGTATTTCTGAGCGAAATGCCTTGTAAGATTGTCTACCACCACGAACGGCGTTTTTCCTCTATTTACCTCACATTTTAATTGGTTGCTGTTTTTAGCTTGTTTCCTGCTTCACTTCACAGATAGGAAACACGCTTCTGACGTCGACCCAATGACGTAATCCGAAGTGCCTAATAAATGATTTAACGTTTTAGAACAGGTAGATATCGAAAATAGCTGTTTTTAAATTAGAATCTATTGTTGAGTAATTATATGAATCTTTATACGGCTTTATTAGCCGTATTATTCTATATAGGCTTTATAAGGCAGGAGATACTACTTCATCTTGAAGACTTGTTCTTAGTCCTTCTTTATCAACTAGATAGGCTTTATTAGACAGTGAATTCTGATAAAATGTCGTGTTGTCGCAGCAAATTGTAATTACGATTTATCTAAGGTCAGGTAACATTAGCGAGTCTACATTGTTAAGATCACCGACGGCGAAGGTAGACAATTGCTATGATTTAGTCTACATATGTATATTAATTCCTAAATGTAGAAAATAAACTTTACAACGGTTAGATACTATGAACGAATAGACAGTCGGTTCAGTCCCAAACAAACAGAGGGTTTACTAGAAATTTACCTGCTAGGAGTTAATCCTCAAGAGAAGTAACCCTTGTAGGGTAATATAACCCAGGTATCTGCCGACACAAATACAAAGCCTTGCAAGAGTAGGTAGAGCAACTTTAAGATTTCGTTCACTAAAATTTCTTACACTGACCTAGATTCAGACATAACATAACATAAATTATATTGTAAATATTGATGAAGATTAATTAGTTGTCAACATAACAACACATAAATTAGCAATCAACAGTTTTCTTTGTACGACTATTATTAACGACTATTTAGTTATGAGACAATCCATAAATTAGCGATCAAAAGTTGCAGGTGATTCCGTATTAGATATTTATTAAATATTCATAAAGACTATTTGGTTGTAAACCGATTCATCAATAAGCAATCAATATTTTTAAACACTGGATATATACTAACCAATTATAACGACTGTTTAGTTATGAACCGATTCATAAATTAGCGATTAAAAAACACAGGTTTATTGACTAAATATTGATAAAAGTATTTAAATAGAAGAAAAAAAGATTTCCTCAAGACTTGCTCTTGTTCAATTTGTATTTACTCTATTGACTTTATTAGGCATATTCTTCTATATAGGCTTCATTAGGCAGTGGTATCTACTCAATTTTGAGAACTTGTTCTTGATCCTTCTGTATCCACTAGATTGGCTTTATTAGGCATATTATTCTATATAGGCTTTATTAGGGAGTGGTATCTACTCAATTTTGAGAACTTGTTCTTGATCCTTCTGTAACCACTAGATTGGCTCGCTGGGAAAATTCCTCGCTGCACCCTGGATGTCGGAACTAATGACCTAGATGTAAATGCGTGGTTAAAAAAAAAAAAAAAAAAAAAAAAAAAAAAAAAAAAAAAAAAAAAAAAAAAATATTGTATATATGTGTACATAATTTAACTAATTAAGAATATCCATACGTATTTGTTTTTATGTATTCTAAGTGAACTTGGGCACTGTGTGCGCCTCCTCGTGGCAGAATACGGGCAACTGATTGGTGGCTCTCGAGGCGGACCTGACATTCAGGTCTCCGGTTGGGGAGAAGGAATTGAGTAAGGTTTGATTGTTTTAATAGTCAAACCTTGTTCAGTTCTGTGGCAATCAGGCTAAGCACATTAAATTCCAGGCAAGTTAGACGTAAAGAGATAATTTTAGCGCGGTTCCTCCCTCTCTCCATATGGAGGACCCCGCCCTCCAAATGGAGGCCTCATGACGCAATCCAGAAGTCCCGACAAAAAAGTTTGCGTTTAAGAACCCCTGAGAGACCGAAAATAACGGTGTTTCAAATTGGTATATATATATATAAATATATATACATATATATATATATATATATATATATATATATATATATATATATGTGTGTGTGTGTATGTGTGTGTGTGTGTGTGTGTGTGTGTGTGTGTTTGATCGCTCTCTGGACATCCTTAAAAAGTTTTGGGTACTTTGTATATTTTCCTTAATTTTATTTTTTTATTTTTTTAAATTATTTTCCTTATATCTCGAAAACGGTTTGAAATCTTCATAAGCGGATCCTTACCATTCGAAAGCTTGCTAAATGCTAATAATTCTGAAGCAATTATCGATTCATCGGACAAATGAGTGCTTAAAAAAATAGTTTTTGAATACCGTTTTTGGTTTGGGTACTTAGAATCATGGGATTCAGTTGAAACATTTTCTGCATGTTCTACTTTCATTAAAACTAATATGTTGAAATTTTTGTTACATTTAATATTTTATGTATAATGTATTTAACAATAAAACTGGTTAAGTAAAATAACAAAAACAATTTATTGTTAGAAATATAGATTTCCAAGATTCATAGACCTTGCCACTAGCGGGTCCGTTTCTAGTGTAGCCGACCCTTCCAGGTAAGATTGTAAATCATGACCTTTCAAGACTTTACTACTCACAGGAATGGCATTAGTGACCTTAAGGGTTGACACGCCATTATAATAATTAATTAAAAAAAAAGACTGGTGGAACCAAAATAATAACTGCTTCTATTTTAATCTTTCAAAATTAGACTAGGGATATGAACGGAACCGCGCTAAGATGATGCAGTTCCTGCGAGACGGACTTTTTAGTTTTGCCCAGCATTGGTTATGAACTTTGTAATTTAATTATTCTTTACAGGTATGTATTTTGACAACCACTAAACGATTGTTATTATTTTTGTTTTGTTTATTATAATATATTTATGTATTCTTTACAGAATAATAAAATCTAGTTAATAAAAGAGAAGGAGTTTTAAATGCCCTTACATATAGATATATATTTGTCTGTTCGCGCTCTATGTCAGCGAATAATGGTCCGATTTTGACGAAATTTGGTAGACAAGTCTTTCGTCTAATTGGAAAGGTCAAGTTCGATAACCAGGAGAATCCGTCCACCGGAACATGGTTTTTGGAGAGAAATTTGCGCGAAAAAAATCGTTACGCTTACATCATATGCTTGTAAGTACTCTTTTTATAGGCTTCTTGGCCTAGGAAAACGAAAGAAACCATTTTCAAGACGATAGTTTTAACCGTTTTCGAGAAAAGTGGAAAAATAGTAGTTGAATTAAGTTTCTGGTTTGGGTATTTAAAATCATGGGATTCAGTTAAAATATTTTCTGCATGTTTGAAATTCATATAAACAAAGACGTTTAAATTTTGGTTCCGTTTGGAGATAAGGAAGAATTAGAATAAAATATTTTATTAAGTCATTAAAAATTTTTGGAACTTCGCATATTTTCCTTAATATCACGAAAACAGTTGGGAAATCATGGTAAGTGGATGGAACCATTCGAAAGGTTACTAAATTCTCTACAAAAAAGATTCTGAAGCAACTTTCGATTAGACGATGTCAATCAGAGAAATGTGCGATGTAAAACTTCAAATGTGTTGGTTTTATTCTTTTGAACGGGGTTTTGTCTTTGTTTGAATCACTTTTTAATCGATTTTTTTGTTGTTGTTTTAAATTGCATTTATCTGTAAAATTAGTATCATGGTAAAAGAAAATAAGAAACAGTAAGCAGTGTGTTTTCTTTCTTTGGTGACATGATGAAACAACTTAACTTGATGCATTTGGGACTTAAATCCGCATGTTCTAAGGAATGAATTGGATCCACTTCCAATTGGAATTGGCTATCCACTCCACCAAAGGGAGCCTCTGTTTATGTTTTATCAGCACTTTCTGTTTACTTCTATTTTATCAGGTATAAACATTATTAGACTCATAACCTTCCTGTTGTAAACAGCCTGTAGGAAGGTTGTCCCTGTTAAGACATATAAAGGTGATATTGACACGAATAAGGACACACGGCTGACGTGCAGGAAGCTATTCGACCTTTGTCTAATAAGATGGGCTGCTAACTGTTGCCCGGTCACGAATTACCGATTAGCCCATGTCCTGCCTCTCATCAGGTAATGGTTCTGCGGTGTTAGGCCTTCTCGGTCTCCCTTAGCCTATTACTGAATTAACCTAATTATTTATTCACGACTTTACTTATCTCCTTTGGAAATCCACTGATGCGAATGCCACGTCATTCCTTGTCATAAACTATCGGCTCATAGGTAAATAGCATGTGTGTTTTCCATCCTGTCAGCTGATCAGTCATAATTTCAAAGTGGACTTTCTGAAGCTAGTGCCAGAGATGGTCTGAATGATGAGTGAATTGAGTAACCACCCCGATTCCCTCACTTTTGGAAGACCCACACACTCAATAAAAGTATTGAGTAACATAAAAAGTGCAGGAGGTCAAGAATAAACTAATATACAATTCGGAAAAAAGATAAAGGTCGTTTAATGTATTATTTATTATTTAAATTTTAACGTCCATTTATTATTAACTAGGAATTTTAGGACGGGTTATCTATAGGTTACCACCCTTTTCAAGCCAGGATAGGGCTGATACCTTTTCTTTTTAATGTATTATGTAATGTTATCATTTAATGTATCATTTGTAAATTAAACGTATAGAAAATTTTATAAAGATTAAATGGAAACCTGGACATATCATTCTTAAGGTACGTTTGCACGGGCGAGAAATTGTGCGAGTTTTCTGTCCGACACTGAAAATTGCATGTGTAAAAAGGACTGGAGAGGAGTGTCGCAACTACTCGCGCAACTGATGTCGCGAGCAGGCTGTGGGAGTGTCTGACACTTCAACTTGCACGTCTAAACATGAAACTCAGCTCTAGGGATTTCTCGCGCACGCACTGTCGCCCGACCAAATAGTGGGAGATATTTTCTGACAGTTTTGTGCAAGTTGGAGTATCGAGTGGTTGAGTTTTTGACTACTACCATGGAAGGAATTGGTTTTTCGAGTATTTCTGTCGTTCATATTAGACTTTGTTTTCATTCTTTATTAGACAGCATTTTTTTTTTTAGTTTAGTACTGTTTGTGTTACTTTTATTAAATAAAGGAAGGGGTTTAGATATGTATTACTTGTATCGTTACTTTTAATTAAAAAAATATTTTCCAATAAATTAAACTCATTACTTACCAGAGGCGAGAAAGCGAAGAGTAACCTTTAAGCGCTCACTAGCTCATATCGATTCTCTCATATTGGTATCCTGTTTTGGGATTTTAGGCCCAACAATGTGTAGTAAATCTACTATTATTGCAAACACGGCAGCATTCAGCGCGGTTCCTTCCCCCCTCGTGCAGTCTAGACGAGGCCCTGCTAGTGGAAGGTTCCATTCCTCAGGTTGAGGCTGAATTTAATGTTTAAGAGTGTTCCCCTGAAGAGGCACAAAAAAGGGTGTGAAACATGTAGGGAAGATAAATAAAAGTGTGAAAGTGTGTGGCGATAGTTTATTGACCTTCCGCCTTATTCGCCAGTTATGTATATTTGAGCTAAGGGTCATTTAATGAATAAGTTTTTTTTTTTGTCTGGTCGCTCTCTTACAGCCTCAGAGATGGTCCAATTTTGATAAAATTTGGTACGAAAAACTTTCGTCTAATTTGAAAGGCCAAGATTGTCCATTTTTTAAACCATTTTTAAGGCGATATCTGTTTCCGAGAAAACGAGATAAATTGTTGTTGAATAATGTTTTTGGTTATGCGATTCAGATAAAATATTTTCTGCATGTTTTAAATTCATTCAAACTAAAATGTTTAAATTTTGATGTACGTTCGGAGTTAAAGAAGGATAAGAATAAAATATTTTATTAACAGACATGAAAAGGTTTGGTAATTTCGTATATTTCCCTTAATATCTCGAAAACGGTTAAGAAATCGTGGTAAGTGGAAGGTTACCATTCGAAAGCTTACTAAATTTTCTACCAAAGAATGTTCTGAATAAAGTTTTGATTTGGCGATGTCAATCGGAGAAATAACTGCTTATAACTTGTTAAAGTTAAACATGTTTTGTTCTTTTGAACGATTTTTTGTCGTTGTTTAACTCGCTTTTTAATTGGCTATAGGTGTTTTCTTTAAATTACATTTATCTGTAAAATTTTGTAATGTAGTAAAAGAAGACTAGAAAATGAGAAACTTTTTGGTTATGGTGTTTTTGGTTGACACTAGGGACCGCGCTAAGATGACGCAGTTCCTGCGAGTCGGACTTTCACGTCTTCTCGGCGGCAAAGAAACTGAAAATTGAATTGGAAAGAGCTGCTTGTACGAGTTTAAATTGCATCAAACTGTGTCACAATGTAAACGGATTTTGGACTCTGCCGCAAGAACTTGCGACAGTGACTCGCGCGAGAGCTCGCAGGACAACCTGCGTTCAAGTGTCCGGTAAAATTGCATCTACGTGTTTACGTGCGCAAGTACTGTCGCAAGTTTTCTCGCCCGTGTAAACGTACCTTTACAGAATCATCAATTACCACGTTTCCCCCTGCCTCCATAGGAAGGAAACCAGCTTTTGATGTCGACCCGATGACGCAATACGGAAGTGACGTCTAGAAAATTTTCCGTTTCAGAACTTATAGACCACTAAAATAACGGTGATTCGAATTTGTATGTATATATCTCTGCTGCTCGCTCTCAAACAGAATCCAAAATCGTCCGATTTTGAAGGAATTGGGCAAAAGTACTTTGGTTGATTTGAAAGGTTAAGTCCGTACTTAATATTCTGTAAGAACTGGAATATTGTTTTTTTGTGCGACATTCGAGCGAAAAAAAAATCGCTGCACTTACGTTTTTGCGTTAATAGGCATTTAGATACACTTTTAGCGCGGTTCCTCCCTCCCCCATAGGGAGGAACCCCGCTTATAGGGTTGATACAATGAAACAATCCGGAAGTGCCGACAAGAAAATTTCGCGTTTCAGAACCCCTAGAGACCGAAAATAACGGTGGTTCAAATTTGTATATATATATATATATGTATATATTTATTTATTTATATATAAATATAAATATATGCGGTTTCAGAGAAAGACATTCAACGCTGGACCATCTATTTCGCCTATAGTCTTACATCATCGATTCATTTCTCAATAAAAAGGCCGCACTAGTAGTATCCTTTGATATAAATAAAGCTTTTGACACAGTTTGGCAAAGAACAATTGTTTCTAAACTTTATGAATGGGGTATTCGGGGGAAATCATTTGAATTTATCAAGAGTTTCCTCTCGAATAGAACATTCAGAGTCAGAAATGGAACTTGCCTCTCAGATGTCTATAAACAAGAAATGGGAATTCCCCAAGGGAGCATATTGAGTACAACACTGTTCCTCATTGCTATGGATTCGGTTAGGCATCGCATTCCTCCCGATGTACAGTACTGTTTATATGTTGACGATCTACTAATAATCCATTCATCCAAGACTGCAGAAGCTTCGCAAAACAGAATACAAGAAACAATACAATCACTCGAAAACTGGACTGACTTAACAGGACTCAAATTTTCGACACATAAAACAAAGTCTATTTTATTTACACGAAAGAAACGCAATACCGACTATCATTTACATTTGTACAATACACCAATCCCACAGACAAACGTAATAAAATTCTTGAGTTTACTGTTTGACAAAAAACTTACATGGGTCCCCCAACTCCAGGAACTTGTCAAAAGATGTAAAAAATCGTTACACCTTTTGAGAGTTCTAGGCAACACTAGGTGGGGGGCTGATAGGAAAGTATTGCTAAACGTCTATCGAAGTTATACCAGGTCTCTTCTGGATTACGGATGCGTAGCTTACTCGTCCGCCAGGCCCACAACACTAAACATGCTCAATCCAATACATAACATTGGTATACGGTTATCACTGGGTGCTTTTAGATCTAGTCCAGTGATCAGCCTGTACGCAAAAGCCGTCGAACCTCCTCTCAGTTATAGGAGAGCAGTATTATCGGCGGCGTATTATTACAAACTTAAATCCCTGAATACTGAAACTTGCACGAACAATATCATGGAAAATGAGAATCTCGGTAAATATGAACAAAGGAGAAGCCATGTCCGACCATTTATTGTAAGATTTCTCGAAATGGAAGAAATGTTTGACCTGGGACAATATAACATTACGACTCACAGACAAAGTTCGAACCCACCTTGGACGATACGGAACTATGACATAGACTTAACTCTTACAAAATATCATAAAAAGGACCCACTTTCTACCTTACTACATACACACTACTTTACTGAATACTTAAAACATCACGAAAACTGCATTACAATTTTTACAGACGGATCGAAGACTGAATACGGAGTTGGCTCAGCAGCCGTTGTACAAGGAGAGATTTATGCCCAGAAGCTGCCTCCATATGTAAACATTCTAGGGGCAGAACTATATGCTATCCTCCTTGCACTGATCAATACACCAAATACACATCATAAACATATTATCATTTTCAGTGACTCGTTGGGTTCGCTGCAATGTCTCCAAAATATGTATACATGCCACCCCATATGCACTGAAATAAAAGATAAAATAAACGACTTACAGACTACAGGAAAACATATAACACTCTCATGGCTGCCTGGACATAAAGACCTTGGACAACATACGACAGCTGACAGACATGCTAGACTTGTGACAGAAGAACAGGCATACCAACATTTTGAACTATTTCACAAAGATGTTACTCGACATACTTGCAGAACCATACTAGACAAATGGCGACTTGATTGGCATACTGTGACTGACAATAAACTAAGGACTATTAAACCGACTATTACAGACTGGACATCATCGTACAGGAGCTCACGCCGAGAAGAAGTAGTCCTTGCGAGACTAAGAATCGGCCATACACGCATTACCCACGAGTACCTGATGACAAAAACGGACAAACCCAAATGCACGACTTGTAACACAGATCTTACTGTAAATCATATTCTAACAGACTGTCGGTTACGGCATAACTTGGACATTCCTCATGGCCTGACAGACATACTTTCTGAAGGCAGCCATTATATTAACACAATATTGACATATTTAAAAAACACTAACATGTACGACAAAATATAATACATAACCATAAGAATCCATTTCACCTTTTTTGCAATAATAATGAAATCTAATTCACTCTATTCATTAAATAAACACCTCATTCATTCTAATTTTATTTAATTATTTTTCTTTATACATATTTCTATTTAATTTTTGTTTCGTTTACTATTTATACCTTATACATACTTATCATTACTATACATCATTGTCTGTAGCAACTACTGTTTTGGAGTGACATCGTTAGGTTCAACACCTGCATCAGCTTAATACAGGGAATTAAATGCTCTTCGCTTTAGATGCGGAGCATCATCATAAATAAATAAAAATATTTATATATATATATATATATATATATATATATATATATATATATATATATATATATATATTTGTCTGTTCGCTCTCTAGATAGAAGACGAATGGTCCGATTTTGATGAAATTTGGTACAAAAATCCTTCGTCCAATTTGAAAGGTCAAGATCGTTAACCAGCAAAATCCGCCTACTGGAAGATGGCGTTTAGGGCGAAATTCGCGCAAAAAAAATCTTAACGCTTACGTTTTTTAGTTCATAAGCTTCTAAGTACTCGTTTTATATGATTCCTGGGCTAGGAAGACGAATGAAACCATTTTCAAGGCCATAGCTTTAACCGTTTTCGAGAAAATTGGAAAAATATTTTTTGAATACCGTTTTTGGTTTGGGTACTTAGAATCATGGGATTCAGTTGAAACATTTTCTGCATGTTCTACTTTCATCAAAACTAATATGTTGAAATTTTGGTTACGTTTGGAGTTAAGGAAGGGTTAGAATAAAATATTTTATTAACAGACATAAAAAGTTTTAGTAACTTTGTTTACTTTCCTTAATATCTCGAAAAAGGTCGAGAATCTTGGTAAACGGAAGAATACCATTAGAAAGCTTATTAAATGCTCTAAAAAAAAGGTTCTAATGAAAGTTTTGATTAGGCGATGTCAATCGGAGAAATAAGAGCTTAAAACTTTAAAGTAATTGATTTCGCTTATTCGAACTGTTCTTTTTGTCTGTTTTTTATTCCTTGTTATTTTTTAATTGCTTATTGTTGGATAATGTATTTGAAAATAAGACAAGTTAAGAAAAATAAGAAAAACAATTTAATGTTGGAGATATGGATTTCCAAGATATATAGCTTTTCAACTGCCTAGCGTCCTTCCTAGGGAGGGTTCTTTGTCTTTGATTTTGGTACTTAGAATTATGGGATACAGTTGAAACATTTTCTGCATGTTGGAGTTTCATCAACACTAATATGTTGAAATTTTTGTTACGTTTAGAGTAAAGGAAGGGTTAGAATAAAATATTTTATTAACAGAAATAAAAAGTTTTGGTAACTTTGTATACTTTCCTTAATATCTCGAAAAAGGTTGAGTATCTTGGGAAACGGAAGAATACCATTAAAAAGCTTACTAAATGCTCTACAAAAAATGTTCTGCTGAAAGTTTTGATTAGACGATGTCAATCAGAGAAATAAGTGCTTAAAACTTTAAAGTAATTGATTTCCCTTATTCGAACTGTTCTTTTTGTCTGTTTTTACTCCTTGTTATTTTTTAACTGCTTATAGTTGGATAATGTATTTGATAACAAATCAGGTTAAGAAAACTAAGAAAAACAATTTAATCTTAGAGATATGGATTTCCAAGATAATATAGCTTTTTAAATGCCTAGCGGGGGCCTTCCTAGGGCGGGGACCCACCCAGGTAAGATCGTAAATAACATCTTTCTTGAGAGTAAAGATGGAACTGTCAACTTTGGTCCTCCTCTATCTCCCGGCACTTTCATTGCTGACGAAGGCTACCACTGACTAGCCAAAACGTCCTATATATAGATTTTTTAACAAAAATCGTATTGAGGTTTATTTAGCCGAATCCCAACCATTCCATCTTTACTTATCACCTCGACGGCTAACTATCTAATCTTCATGCTTTCTAGAAATGTGGACCCAAAATAATAACATCTTCTATTTTAATCATTTTAAATGAGTCTAGAGATAAGAACGGAACCGCGCTAAGATGATGCAGTTCCTGCGAGTCGGACTTTTTACTCGTGGAAACGATGGATTCAGATGACTAGTACAAGAGCTCGCAATGCACGTTTCATGCACCTTGAAATTTTGCTATAGTGCATCTCTCGTGTAGATAATAAGATAAATATGTTGGCTAGACTTACCGTGGAACACCAAGTACTGCGCATAGAGGAAAGGTACAAAAAAATATTGCCCAAAAATAGAATTTTATTCAGAAGCCAACTATGTTTAATGAAAAATTAAGACAATGAATAATAAATAAGGCAGACACTTTTAAGGGGGATAACATGTAAAAAACAAACAAAGCCCTGCCATTATTCACGCTGCCATTTAAACCGTTACAGTTTTACAAGATCATGTGAGCGAGAGCCAATGAGATCGCAGAGAACAACCATAACTGCTCCGATGATCGGTGCTCTCACTCACTCTTTACGTTTACGCGCAGTCCATTATAAGCCATTTATTGTCATTTTTTCTAATCATTAAACCCCACAAAAAGTGTCTGCCCTTTTGTAATTATTTTCAATTATGTTTATTGAAGACGATGTTTAAATCGTAGTGCGAATAAAGCATGGGCGTATATAGAAAATAATTTTGGGAGGGGCTGGGAAAATTTCGGGGGGGGAGGCTGAGACCATTTCCGCGGTATGGAATACTGAAAATTTAGAGCTTGGAATAGTTTTAGGCAACTAAAACGCTATTAAACGTAAAATAAAATATTTTTTACGAACTAAGTGATCTTATTTAATTTATTTTTAAGGGTTTTACGACATGGTTTTACCATCAAATCAAAATTTCGGGGGGGGGGGCTGCAGCCCCCTCAGCCCCCCTTATATACGCCCATGGAATAAAGCACTTCATTTAATATTAAAAAAAAACTAGGTACTTTGTTGTTGTTGTTTTTTTTATTTATTTACATTTTAACTCCTTTGAAAGTTTCTGCCTTATTTACTGTTCATTGGAAAATTGCCTTAATTTTACATTAAAGATAGTTGGCTTCTGAATAAAAGACTTTTTTTTGGGGCAATATTTTTTTTTGCACCTTTCCCCTATGCGCAGTACCAGGTGTTCCACGGTAAGTCTAGCTAACACATATTTCCCTTCTTATCTACACAAAAGATGCACTATAGCAACATTTCAAGGTGCATGAATAGTGCTCCCCAATTATGAAAATTGTTCCAGATATGAAACTCATCCTAACTAAGATATTAAAACTTTTATTACGTTTGGTGGTAAGCGAAGTACTAGAAAAACATGTAATAACAGATATAAGACATGATTTTCTTGATGATTATTTTTTTTTTTTTTTTTATGGCACGTCGAAATATAGGCCACTAGCGCCGTGTTATCTATAGGCTGCTCCCTCCCCTTCTAAACATGGATGGTGCCGCAGAGAATTTTTTCAACGGACCCTAAAATGAGAAAATTAAGTCATGGCTCAAACCTTTTCTGAAATGGAAAATTTTCTAGTCAGCACTACAGGTCATTATGTCAACCTCATAAGCGAGTTTCTACCTGTTGAGGGAGGGAGGAAACTTGCTGAAATAATAAAATAAAAATTATGGCACTAATGGCCAGATAGTAAGCAGATGCAGTGTTAAAAAAAAATTACTGATTACCGTTTCTGAATTGTGTTCTTACCCCGAAACCCTTATATATTTATTGATCCATGAAAATTCCTTCTTGGACTATTCGGAGATGTGTTAATTGCTTAGAAGAGAGGGGAAAAGGGGCGTGGCTTAGAGGAGATAATTATCTAGTTCTGTAATACAACCCTAATGAGAAGCCTTCAGTCCCTCTACGACGGCTTACTCGGTCACATCAACAGGTAGCCAGCAATTCATTCAATAGTCTGCGTCACTTTAGTTGTTAGCAAAGAACGATGAATTTGTTTTCTCACATTTACACTTAAAAAAATCATTATATAAATATTCTTAATGATTATACATAATCATTATAATAAATTTTAATAATTCTGCTTTATATAGTAGCGAAACTAAATTAGTAAATATATTAATGTAATACTACACACCATTGTTTACTTAAAAAAAATATTTTGAACAATTAATTGCCTCTAATAGTGACTGTTTTAATTATAACCCTCATATGTTAATAGGTTTCATCAATTTACTATTAATCTACATAAGAAGGTATGAGAAAATAATTTGTATTGATGAAATTCAGTTTTACTGTAAATAATTACAATGTGCCCTTGGTAAATAGGAAATAAAAAAAAAAATGATATCTTAACGTGAAAAAAGAAAACCATTTAAGATGTACATGTATTTTCGTTTGCTATGTACTTAAAATAATAATAATTTGTAATTATTGACAAAAATAGAATACAAAAAAAAATAAATCTACCTAATAAAGAGTGATTGTACTATGGGATTCTTAAATTATTCATTTTTTTAAAAAGTATTATGATTTTCTTAATGGGCCCTCACACTGGCAAAAATATTGCTCAAAATTTTGAGCAAATATTGAGCTTATTTGTACAAAATATTGAATGGTCGAGGACCCCTCACTCTACACAAAAATATTGCACAAAATTGAATAAAAGCCGTTATATATATATTTATATATATATATATATATATATATATATATATATATATATATATATATATATATATATAAAGGCATTTCAATCACTTTGGCCATTGTTTTCTATGTATATATGTGCAATCGAAAATACATTGACGTAAAAATGTAGAAGAATGAATTATTTGAAACAAAATATTTAATCAAATCTATACATTTTTAATAGACAGGATAATTGTACTATGGGATTCTTAAATTATTCATTTTTTTAAAAAGTATTATGATTTTCTTAATGGGCCCTCACACTGGCAAAAATATTGCTCAAAATTTTGAGCAAATATTGAGCTTATTTGTACAAAATATTGAATGGTCGAGGACCCCTCACTCTACACAAAAATATTGCACAAAATTGAATAAAAGCCGTTATATATATATTTATATATATATATATATATATATATATATATATATATATATATATATATATATATAAAGGCATTTCAATCACTTTGGCCATTGTTTTCTATGTATATATGTGCAATCGAAAATACATTGACGTAAAAATGTAGAAGAATGAATTATTTGAAACAAAATATTTAATCAAATCTATACATTTTTAATAGACAGGATAATTGTACTATGGGATTCTTAAATTATTCATTTTTTTAAAAAGTATTATGATTTTCTTAATGGGCCCTCACACTGGCAAAAATATTGCTCAAAATTTTGAGCAAATATTGAGCTTATTTGTACAAAATATTGAATGGTCGAGGACCCCTCACTCTACACAAAAATATTGCACAAAATTGAATAAAAGCCGTTATATATATATTTATATATATATATATATATATATATATATATATATATATATATATATATATATATATATATATATATAAAGGCATTTCAATCACTTTGGCCATTGTTTTCTATGTATATATGTGCAATCGAAAATACATTGACGTAAAAATGTAGAAGAATGAATTATTTGAAACAAAATATTTAATCAAATCTATAAATTTTTAATAGACAGGATAAAATAAAGATGAAAAAAGTATATAAAATACTTGAAAATATATTGTAAACATATACACGATGAATGACACACAAGCACGCACATGCACAAACACATACACACACAAATGCGTAATATTTTGTCAACCCCTTCACACTGCACACTGTCATGGTAAAAAATATTGACAGGTCCGCAAAAATTTTCTAAACTTTCAGGTTATTTTTTAAAGCCCTACAAAATTTTGAATAACCCTATTTTGCACAATATTTCTCCTCACATTCGCAAAAGTTTTGCACATAACCAACATCTTCAAAATTTTGAGTAAACTTTTTGCCAGTGTGAGGGACCCGTAAGATTATAGTTTGCTTTATTTATTTATTGATTTTTTTTTTTTTTTTAAGGTTTAACGGCGTATCAACAATTGGGCTATTAACGCCGGGCTATCTATAGGTTGCCGCCCTTTTATAATGCCAACAGCACGTGGTCGGTCACCCATTCAGGTACTGACCACGCCCGACGTAGTTTAAACTTCGGTGATCAACGGGCACGGGTGCACTCAACGTGGCTATGGCCGTTGGCCCAGTTTGCTTTATTGGTGGCATTATTATTGTTTATTTATTGTGGGAGATGTGGGTTCAAGACCCGCCTGTAGCAGGTTGACTTTTTTCCAGTGAAAAACTCCCTCCTGCATCATAGATGTTCAGAACGGGCGGTAAACCGGTAGGTAGCCCGGTGTTCATGGCCTCGGAACCGATGCGCCGCGCCGTAGGAAAAAAATAGTGATAGCCCTTATCTCCGGATTTATGATTGGTAGAGAATGCTCCAGTTTGAGGGGTAGCAGGAAATAAAATACTCCGTATATGTATCATTCGGTAGGTAAGGTCAACAATTCGTGATAAGTGGTGTTGGATGACAGAAATATTTTTAATTTTTACGGCGCTTCTGCGTCTTAGACCGATAGGACCGGGCTATCTCTAGGTTTCCACCCTTGCTAAAAATCCATGGTTCAGCAGGGAAATCCATCAACAGGCCCTATGAAGAAACAGTGCATATGAAGAAACTCAATCCGCTGCAAACGGGATTCGAACCCGCATCTCCCGCATGAGAATCCAAGGCGTTAGGACACATGTCAACGAGCAGACCCCAGAAATGTAATTATCGGAATCATTTGACAGTAGAATAGGACGATTTTTGACCTAAAATTATTAGGCAAGTTAATGGGACTCACAACGTCTGAACCCTACTAAATCGCTCAATAGAGGCGGTTATTAACCTCTTCAAGATAGATTTTATATTAAAAATTATGCCAAAAATTCCTGAATTGTTTGTAGTATAAAAAATGGTATAAACATTATACCATTTTTATTACCTACAGATTCAGCTCGATAGATGTAGCTTAAAAAAAAGAAAAAAAAAGTTGCCTGAAAAGAAAAGAAGATATTTATTAAAGTTCATAACATAACCGGAGAGAACTCGGGCGTCAATGAAGCAGTAAAAAAAAAAAGAATAGCCAAAAGTAATACAAAACTGTAGTCTAGGTAATAACAGCTTAATGGCCAAGATTTGTCCATGCGCCGTAAACAAAAAAAAATAACAGTTAAAGTAAAAATCAAGTTAAACATTTACGGGTGATGCATTAAATATCCATACATTTCCAGGGCCCGAGATAACTAGTAACGGCATCTACACCCGCGATATCTGGGGGGGGGATATTGCTTACAGAAGAATAGAGGACAGACATATTGAATATCAGGGTTTTTTTCTATGAGATTCAACCATATTCAGCATTGAGATCTTCTTTACCATAGACAGGATGCTCTTCGGGTGACCGTGTTACCATCTCTTTTACCAACGTTTCGCTACTCAGGCAGGTAGCCACCTTAAGATTAAGTCTGAGAATTGTCTGAATGATTCTCAGACTTAACCCTGAGGAAGGAAGCAGCACTAGGCGAAGGGATTGACACGGTCTATACCCGAAGACCATAATCTTTGTGAATACTTGGACCGTGGAAGTCTAAGAGTTATATTTGCTTTACCAACTTCGGCGATCTCAAGCTGCCGACGACTTGATCTTTATAAAGGTCGTTTTGATGTTACAGTAAAATCTTGGAAGACACTTCATTAAGTCCCTGTACTGGCTCTTAACTAACATGAGTTTCATTAAAGTGACAAAATCACATGAGTAACATTAAAAAATATATTCGTCCTGACACGAAATCATGATGACGGTCAGTATTCGGTATTTAAAGTTACATTAATGAACATCATGCACGCGATTCTATTTCCAGCTTATTTTTTCAAATGTAATCATACAAGCCACGAAGTACGTTCATTCATTTTAGTGAAATTTATTTATTAATGAAGGTTGACAGGATTTTCGAAAAATTCCCATTCAAAGGAATGCGCAAGAAAACTGCTTATTTAATATTTTTAGCGCCCCCCCCCCATAGGGAGGACACCCGCTTTTGAGGTTGACCTCATGACGCATCCGGAAGTGCCAACACGAAACTTCATGTTTCAAATCCCAGATTATATGTTTAAGAATTGAACTTTAAAAGTGCACTTGAAGTAGAGGAATATACATACTAACTTACAACTTTTGATATTATATATATGATATTTTACTAATATTTTGATTTTTTTTAATATAATTTATTGACTTTTTCATGTCATTTATGCAAATAATGTCCGTCCATTAAGTGTTACGCTAAATCGGTACGACATATTTTTTTTTTTTTATATTAGTTTCACAACGCCCCTAGTTAATTTTTATTATATAATACTTATAACTTAATTTACAGGACATTGACAATTGCAATTCTTTTTAAAAGGGCTTTAATAGAAGATTAATGATTGATTCCAATGTTTTCATTGGATAATGAAAATAAATGAACAAACCATCATTAGCTAGCTGGTTTCTTTTTAATGTTTCATTATGAGCTAACCAACATTTAATGCTATGAATTGATTGCAGCGACTTTTTAGTGAATCTGAAGAAAAAGCTTTAGCTTATTTTTAAAATAGCAAATACATAGAAGAAGATTACGACTAAAATCATACCAATGTTAAATGTAAGCAAATACTGAACCTAGGCGATATTACTATTTTAAATTTATTTGTATTTTGTTTATTCAAGTAGGATATTATTTACTGTAATTAATAAACTAAATAATGTATTCATGAAAGTAATGATCATTTTTTTTTTTTTTTTATCAAATGTTTGTTTGACTGGATGCAGTCATGTCAACGGAATCGTGCAAATCTAGAAAACAAGGGATTCTTCGGGCGGATGTTGGGAAATCTAGGAGTTCTTCAGCTGTCTCTGTCGAATTCAAAGAGGTAAGTAAGTGTTAAGCGATTATGACATTTCAATCCTCAGAAGTTTCTACATCAGCAATCATGTTTACCATTATTTTTTTTGTCCTTAGGCTTGTTGTTATTATCCTTGAGCTAGTGACTTACTAGTAAATATAACATTCTAATTATTTGGCCTTTAAAGGCGTTAATAAATGCTCGAACCAAACAAAATGGAGATGAACGCAAAATGGAGATTACTAAATTCATTGAAATTTCGGTTAAGATGAAGATAGTAGTTACAAAATCAGCAATTGAAAATCATATGTATTATGAAATACCAAATTCTCCACTTTTTTATTGCCTTATTTGCGTTTTTTTCTTTTCACTACAAAATATATATTTTTGTAGAGAAATTCATCGTTTAGGTGATTATACTTCTGAAGACAGCATTTATTGGAGAGGTCCTCTATGGATAGAGTCTTCTCTCTCTCAGACACACACATAATATGTCCTATTATGACCAAGCTTTCTTTTAAATCTTTTATCTCTACTTTCCGTATGACATTTTTGCTGCAGCAAAACATTTAATTATTTTTACATTTCCTTACTTTGATTTATACACATATATGTGTGTGTGTGTTTGTATATATATATATATATATATATATATATATATATATATATATATATATATAGAGAGAGAGAGAGAGAGAGAGAGTTTTGTTAGCACGGTTTTCTCCTGCAGTCTGTTTATTTACGTAATATTTTGCAGAAATCCCATTGTGCTTTATCAAACAATCCAGTTTTTGACAACTTTTTTCTTTCTAAATTTGTTAGCTTATGATAATCTGTGCGAGAATTATTGCTATAGACACGGCTTTCTTCAGCGGTCGATTGCTTTACGTTATATTTCTCAGAAATACCATTTTACTTCATCAGAAAATCCATTGATTTGGTAATTTTTTTTTTTTTAATTTGTTAGTTCATAATAACCTGTAGAAATTATACAGATTCTAATAAACTATCAAATTAAAAAAAAAATTACCAAAAAAGAATGGCTTGACTGATGTAGCAGAATGAGAGATATTATGTAAATAAACCGACCGCAGGAGAAAGCCATGTCAACAACTATAGTTCTCCCAAAAGAAGAAACCTCAATATATATATATATATATATATATATATATATATATATATATATATATATATATTATTTTTGAGGTTTCTTCGCTGGGGAGATTTATTAGTGATGGTACGGCATTCTCCAGCGGTCAGTTTATTTTGGCAATATTTAAAGAATATTTAAACACAAGCATAGATGTATATAAAATGACAACTATTTTAGATTAAAAAATTAGTGAGGCCATCAGCTTTATTACTATACGAATTCAAAGAAGCCTCAAGGGCAAGATCCATAAACAAAATTACATGCTAAGTAGTCGGAGTCATGTAAACTTGTAATTTGGAAGGCAAAAGGCGTGTTGTTTAATTAAATAGCCAGCAAAAATGGTGTTGTGGCGAGGATTCCATTGATAGATGGCTAACGAGAAGAGCGTGCTACAGGATTGAATTAGATGAAAGGCCATTTTGCCGGGCAATCTGTTAGAAAATGTCTTCCAACAGAATGCTACGTTTCTCCTAATATAACATGCTTTGGCGTGTTTCCTCCCTCCCTATAGGGGGCGGGACACACTAATGATGCCCACCCGAAGTCGCAATTCGGAAGTGCTCTCGAGATATGTCAGCACAATATATTCAATATGATTCATAATTCATTGGTAGCCAAAACCAAGTCGTTTAAATGTGGGCTTGTGTGAATACGCAAACACATATTTGGCTATGTGTTTTTTTCTGTCTGTGTGCTCTCTGCCGTTTAAATGTGGTCAGTTTTCGATGACATTTGATGTAACAATACTTTTTGCGCGTTGCCCCCCTCCATTGGGAAGAAACCCTTATGATATAGATATATATATTGGTGATGGTACGGCATTCTCCAGCGGTCGGTTTATTTGGGTAATATTTCGCAGAAATCCCATTCTGCTTCATCAGATGGTCTATGTTTTTTAACTTTTTTTCACTTTGTTATTTTATAATAACCTATAAGTTTAAATTATCTTTACATATGGCGCCTTTCAATGTTCATTCTTGTATCGGGGCTTGTCGACACTGCGTGGAGCCGATTGAACTGTGACGAAGCTGTTCTTTGTCTTGCTGCTTTGTGCTTGCTTGTTCAATCGACTTGGAGGGGGGGGGGATTTCTGCGGAATATTACCCAAATAAACCGACCGCTAGAGAATGCCGTACCATCACCAATAAATCTCCCCAGTGAAGAAACCTCAAAAATAATATGTATATATATATATATATATATATATATATATATATATTGTCTGTTCCCTATCTCACGGGCTCAAAAATTGTCCAATTTTGGTGAAATTTGGTACAAAAATCCTTTGTCTGATTTGGAAAGTCAATCATCTTTCGTTCATATAGTTTAAGAAACATCAACATTATTCTTTAGCTCTAACGGATTGCACCATAAGGTCGTCATCATAAAAATGTTTTCTCCCCATTAACGTTGAAGTGTAGCTAATTTACTTTTCCCAAAGAATTGCTTTTTAAACCACTATGGAAGCAGAATAAAGATGATTATGAGATATTCAAGAGATAAAAATGTTCCGGATTATCAATCCTTTCCAAAAGTCTTGAAGATACTTTTCGGTAAAGTTACTCTAGTAAATTCAAGAATAAAATACAGAGGAAACAGAACTTGAACTTGAACTTGAAATATGAGGAGGGAGGGGGAGAAATAAGGGGGAATGTGGTGGGGGTAACTATAAGATTCAGTCTCGAAGATGGGGGCCCCAGGGGATGATCTCGTTCAGGTGTTGTCCATTTTACCTACTTTCTTAAAACAATTGAAATTCAGAGCTAATATATATATATATATATATATATATATATATATATATATATATATATATATATATATATATATATAAGTTTACGAAATATTTCGTCAAATAAAAAGCACGCAAACCTTTTTTTTCTATAAATTAAACGGAAATAATAAAATAATAGCCAAGAACACATTACATGATTTAAGAGTATCTCTTTAACAAATGCTTAATTCACCACGTGAAAACAATTTAACACAAGGGGAGAACGAAATAAATAGAAATATTAAATTAAAAAGATAAAATAATTTTTGAGAATTTTATTAGTAAATTAGATCAAAGGGATGTTTTATCCACTTCTACGGAAGAAAATATTTTTTGTTTATTTAAATGGCATACATGAGAATTAATTTTTATTTTATTACTAAACAATACCAGACAAGAATACATATTCGAAAACAAGTAGAAAAAATAAAAGTTTTTTAAAATAAAAACCGACCCTCTATTGCCCTAAAAGAGATTTTCTATCAGTTTCATTTTCAGGTAATTTTCGTTGTTTTAAACGGATTTTAGAAGCCCATCGAAAACATTCAAACAAAAAAATAAAATTGCAATCTAAAATAAAATTGAAATAATACTAATATAGTTTATCTCTTAGTAAGAGAACAATTTACAAAAAATTGTGACTCCCTGCGAACATTATTATGATTTTTATTTTTGTATTTCTGAGACTCAATAACTGAGCAAACCTCAATTAATTTCAAGAAAACATACTATTATCAATAAAGCACTTAATATTGACAGTAAGGGGAGAAAAAAAAGTAAGAAAGAACATATGTTCTACGATTTATTAAAAAAATGTAACTTTCATATATTATTATTTATATGAGACCACTGGCTGCTAAAAAATTATATATTTATATGTATTTTTTTATTTATAAATACAATATGACATGACATGTCATTTTTAGCACTTTCCGAAGAAATGTAGCTATTGAGGTTGCACTCATGAACTTCTACCACTAGGAGCGCTGAACAGGGCAACTACATCCGGCTCTTGCGTTATTATTGTAGGATGTTCTCTTTTTACAAGGGAACACTTTTATTATTCATCAAGATCAATAGACGAAAATGTGAAGTTTTTGTGTAAATATTTAGTAGTGAAGTACCACGCATACACAAAACTCAGGCAGAAAATTAATTAAAAACTTAATAATTGAAACAGCCGCTCATAACATGTGTAAAAGAGCAAAACTATTAATATTTTTGTTTATTTATATGAGTTATTTTAAGCAACTTATTCAGGAATGTGGTCTACATTACCCAAATGTACTTAGTGATGCAGCTCCGGCGTGGCGGACTTTTAATACATTGTATACGCCATATGTAACAAAATATTTATCAATTTCTATTTATAATATACTAGCTGAATACCTGTGCTTCGTCACGGCAGATAAGTAGTTATTTTATTGCGTTAAATAATGCGCATGGCTAATCATCAAAATTAACGTTACTATAGAATTTTGTGGAGTTTATCATAGCATGGTACCCGTCATACTCTATATTTTTCATCAATTGATAAGTAATCAAATTATAATGTTTCTTGACAATGGGGCAAAAATATAAATTCTTTCCAACTTTGAAAAGAGCAAATAACGCTTTAGCGGGCTTTAAATCAATAATTAATAATAATAATTTACACTGGGGCACTCCGCACCAGTGTCAACAAACAGATAGCCTAGAGATAATCCGTTATCTATAGTTATCAGTAACAGGAGTTTAACCAATACAGGTTAAAATTCGTTGCCAATAATAAACGTACGTTAAAATTTAAAAATTTATGATTCCAAGATGTCAATTGGAAACACCTATTATATTTGCGAGCATTACCAAGAAATATTCTGACTGGGGATGCTGATGGGTGAGGAGGCTGAGCAAGGGTTCGGGATATTATTACCTTGGATGGACCATCACCAGGTAACGCAAAAAAAAAAATAATATTATTAAATAGATACAGTACGGTAACAGTTGACCTGTTATCGTCCTAACAACGCTTGTGGCCTAGGCGTGTATGCTCTCTTCAAAACCAACAAAAATTATTTATTTATTTAAATTTTAACGTCCATTTATTATTAACTAAGAATTTTAGGAAGGGTTATCTACAGCCTATAGATAACCCGCCCTAAATTTCTCTTGACTATAGGTTATCACCCTTTTTAGCCAGGATAGGGGTGATGGATGCCTTTTCTATAAAAGAAAAAAAAATATATATATATATATATATATATATATAAATATATATATATATATATATATATATATATATATATATGTATATATATATATATATATATATATATATATATATATATATATATATATATATATATATATATATATATATTAAAACCCCTCTGAAAATACTGAAAAATTTGAATATCAAAAAAACCTTTCTTATGGAGTGTTTACATCCTAAAGGGAGGTTGCATGCAAAATTTCAAATTTTTCTGTCAACTAGTTTGAGCTGGGCGATGATAGGTGAGCGAGTGATTGGTATTTGACAAATACATTCTATCTGTGATGTATGCAGCGTTATTATAAATTTCCTCGACATAAACATAACCATTACCGACAATAATAAATTCGACTTTAAAATTTACAGGAAACCCACTCACACTGATGCAATAATACACTCACTTTCTAACCACCATATCTCTCACAAATTAGCGGCATTCCACTCCATGATAGATAGATTGTTCAAAATTCCAATGTCCCTAGAAAATTATCAAAGTGAAATAAATACAATTAAACAAATTGCGTCTAACAACGGCTACTCACACAAAATTATAGACAAACTTATACGTAATAAGGAAAAATCTCTGACTCTTAAAGTTGTTTTCCCGACACTAACGCCAATAATTTCCAATACAAGGTACATTTCGATACCATATTTAGGACCAATTTCCGAAAAATTAAAAAACATTTTGAAAGACACAGCCAAAGTTTCCTTTAAGAATACATTTAATACCAAAAAGTCATTATTACACACTAAAGATGAAATAAAAGAATTTGATAAAAGTGGAATCTACCAATTAGAATGCTCATGCAAAAAAATTTACATTGGGAGAACATATCGCAAGTTCTCACAAAGAATAGACGAACACGTTAAAGCTATACACAACCACAACATTCACTCAAATTTTGCAGAACACATCAAAAATACAGCACACCAATTTAACACACAAACGGGAATCAAAATTTTAAAAAACATAAATTATTCTAAAAAATCCAATTATCATGAAATGCTAGAAATAGAAAAGGCCATTCACCGTAATAAAGATTTATTACTAAACGAACAAATAAACTTCCCAACATCAGAGCTTAGGAAAATTTTCATATCCCAACAAAAGACGCCATCCCTCGGACCCACCACCTGACAGACCCGTCATCCCTTACTCTGACACCTTCAGACTGACTACCCCTTCACAAACATGACATCAAATAACCCGACATAATCCTTCCCCATACACTGTCTCCAACAGAAAGTTCAGTGGTCTCTGGTTCAACAACCTTGATTCTTGTGAGCTCCAATATCCAACGTCAATATATATACTCTGCTCACCCGGAATAGTCTCATTACCTCACACCTGTTCGGAGAGGCGGTTAGCAGTAAAACCGGTGGAGTAATAGGTAACATTATTTGTCATAGCTTTAGTAATAAGAATACTTATAAATATTTCTGTAATTAATATATGCGTGTTTTTGTGAAAATTGTAGATGCACTGACGATGAGAACCATGTTCTCGAAAAGCTTTTGCTAATAAATACTTTGAAAAACAGTGGAGAGACATTATTTTTCTACCTTCTACGAAATACATTGTAGATTAATATTTTTTAATTCCTCCATTGTTCTCCATTTTATTCATTATTATTATCGGGCGGGTTTCTCTTTGTAGATTAAATTCTTTCGTAGGTATTGCCACCCGAAAGATTTATTTACTTAGTTTTAAGGCGGAAGGTAGTCAAATAAAATTAGAGAATCAACAAAAATGATTTATTAATTCCAGCACACCTATTTTCGCAACTTTAGTGTCTCATCAGGAGCTAAAATTGAAAATATTTTCAGCCACAGTAAGCGAGGGAGCTTTCCACTATAAGGGCCTCGTCGGAAACCAAGAACAATGGCACCAACTAGTCAGCCGTTACCTAGAACATTATCTAATAAACATTGATACAAAAGAAGCATGAGTGTATATAAGGGGGGGGGGCTGCAGCCCCTATGAAAGTTTGATTTGATCATTAAAAATTTTATAAAACCCTTAAAAATAAATTAAATAAGATCACTCAGTTCATAAAAAATATTTTATTTTACGTGTAATAGCGTTTTAGTTGCCTAAAACTATTCCAAGCTCTAAATTTTTAGTATTCCATACCCCGGAAATGGTCTAAGCCCTCCCCCGACATTTTCCCAGCCCCTCCCGAAATTATTTTCTATTTCGCCCATGTGGTCTGCAGCTACGTCAGTATGGTAGCAATATATGGGCTCTTATCTGATAACTGCTCACTTACGTTCAATGGAGCCGGTGTCTTTTTCATGCAGGCTATTAGTAAATGTTTACTGATAAAGGAACGTTGCATGTCCCACACATTGGCTTGTCTTGTTTAGTAAATAGGTGTGAGTGAGTCGTGTATGCATATTGAATTTGAATTCATTAATTTTCCTTACTTGTTATTATTTTTTAATTCGTTTTTTTTTTTCCTAATTCAAATTAACTTCTTCTTTTGGATCAAGGGTAAAAGCTCGCATATTATATTAACGGCTCGGGAGCCGTTTTTTAGGGATTGCAAGTAAGGACATCCAAATACTAGGCCGATATTAAGCGTATCTATTTTCCATACCAACCCTGAATAATTTAATTTAATTGCTCACATGATACATCACCAAGAACAATTAAAAGAACGCAATAGAAATACAATTAAATGAAGCATAATTTAATAAAGAGGCATACATCATGATAAAAATTACATGTTTGTAACATGAAATTTTCCACATGAAAGTCCCAAGAGTGAAAAAAATTATTTGGCTAACCCACACTTGTAATTATTTTATTAAAGAACTAGCTTTTCTGTGGTCCGATATAAAATGATGGAGGCCTGGTAAGGTGAGAGTGCTAAGGCATATGCACTCCGGGCCTAAGGTCGTGGGTTGGATTCTCACTAGGAGCACTGGCTTTTCTTTCGAAAAAGAAAAGGCACCATCCCTACCCTGGCTACATAAGGGTGGTAACGTATAGACTACCCGTTCTAAAATTCGATACTTACGTACTAGTTGCACCGATCTCGAGAAGTGGGTCTCGTTCAGGGATCCGGATCATGAAATGAGAACTCAAATGAAGCTTTTCTATTGGTTCATTCCTATGGGCAATTTCATTGGCTGTTCTTCCTTCCGTTCCAGTCATCGTTTTGTGTTCACTTACTGTTAGATTTGTGTTTTTTACAAGTCATATTTATTGTTTCTTGTTTCACTTCTTAGTGTTGTAGTGTCCTTTGCGCTGTCCTTTCGGCTAGGGAAATGAGTATTTGCGATTTATCAACGACTGAAAAAGTACTCTTTCGAAGCAATGTTAAATTGCATATCGGCCCATTTCCCACCGAAAAACAAGTGATCTTTATTACCAACGAGTTGGATTAACTATAGTTTCGATTTAACCTGTAGCGAGCGGAAACGCATAGAAATTATGCAATTAACATAATTGCTAATGTTATATAACCTAGGAAACCAGTAGCACTTCTGTTAGTGGTATAATTGTTATGCGTTTCCGCTCGCTCAAGGTTATATCGAAACTCTAGCCAATCCAACTCGTTGGTAATATTAATAAATGGTCTTGGTGCCATAAATGGTCAACATATTGCCTGATCCGGATCACTGACTGGGAGCCACTTCTCGAGATCGGTGCAACTAGTACGTAAGTACCTAAAATTCTAAGTTAATTATAAATGACGTCCTAAATGATTCATTTGACTCCTAAAATAATTTTAAAAATCATCCGTCAGGTAGGAGCTTCATAACTAAGCAAATTCCTTAAAAAAGTGGGTAAAACTGAAGGAGAGCGTCCTCAGCTACGATTTTCTTCAAAGTTTGCACTATAACGTATTTTGATGCACTAAACACGAATCCGTTGAAAAAAAAAACCCGCTCTCAACTAGGAAAGAAGTTATTTAAAAAAAAAGTTCACTGTTATGAAGGTTAGGGAAAAATGCCTTGGACGACTTTTGGGCATAGAATTCTTTTCATTTCTGCGAGTTGGATTGACTAGGGGTTTTGATGTTTTCTTGAGCGAGCGGAGCGAGCGGAAACGCATAGCAAGTATGCCCAAAAGCGACAGTTTACGACCAAGTCAGCTACCACAAGGTGAGTCTAAATTTCAATTACACTTCGTATATTTGAATCAGCAAGTCTTTCCCGCCCAAGTTGACATTCCTGCGCATGCGCGTGTTAAGAAATAGTTTGTTTACGTCAGCTGTTGTAACCTGTATATCACTCAACTTTAGTGCTTAATAAATAATTTTCTAGGCCTGACCGCGAGTTACTTTTAATTTTACCTTCTTAATTAGGTCAAAATGAGTAAGTATGCCAAGTTTCATGTTGATAGGGCTTAGGGCAGCAGTCTCTCACAATTACCCTATTTAAAGTACATATTGCTTAAAATGTTGTGCTCTTGTAGCAATCCATGAATTACATCTAACACTGACTTGATAAATTTCAGCTAAACATAGTTCTGGTGATTTTTTGTGCGCTGCATCTATAATTCTGCTCTCTTGAGTTGATTGACACCGAATAAACTTCCTACTTAAAGGTCCCCCTTACGAAGAAATCCATGGGTGACATACCAGGTGATTGGGATGGCCAAGGTACTTTTCCTCCACATCCAAACCATCGTTGTGAACAATTTATGTTCAGCCAAGCTCGAGTAGCTCTTCTGTAATAAGCTGGGCATCCATCGAGTTGGAAACACATTCAATCCGCTGCTGTAAGGGAATGTCCTCTAAATAATTTAAAGAGTCGTCCTCTAAAAAATGCGTTAATGTGATTCCATTCAATTTTTTTCTGTATAAAGTACGGTCCCACCAATAATCCATTCCAAATTCCAAGCCAAACATTTATAGCAAAGTAGCTGTTACCTGGCGTGCTATGCTCCACCTACTTTCTGCATCTATGAAAGCAAAAATAAATTAGAAACCAAATAATTAATATTAAAATCTAATAACGAAAATCTGTAACTATTTGGGTTCATTGTTTTGAACTTGTAATCTCCAAACTGTGAGTCCTATGACTCTCCCCGTGTCCAGACCTACCTGTGTGCCACGTTTAGTCAAAATCGGTCAAACGGTGTGAATTTGTATAAGGAACAAACATACATACAGACAGACAGCTGGTAGACGTTTTTGATCTAGTCTATGACACTCCCCGTATCACAACCTACCTGTGTGCCAAGTTTGGTCAAAATCAGACGACGAGTGTGGATTTGTATAAGGAACAACATACAGACAGACAGCTGGTAGACGTTTTAGACTTAGCCTACATGACTCCCCGGACCAAGAGCTATCTCTGTGCCAAGTTTGGTCACAATCGGTCAAACGGATTTATGGTACCTATTACACTACGTAATAAATACAAAAAACCTCATATTATCGTATTTTGATCTAACGCAGGAACAGGATACAGTCACTCTAGTGGTAGAAAGCGCTCCTTGCGGCGGCTTTGTGAACCTACGTCTGACGGGCTTTTCTATTGAAATATATTACAAATTAAACCCTCGCTTTCCGATTGACCGATTCAGCTCATTTTTACAACACTTCTTTCTCATGAGTTACCCACGACGTATACCGCGTTTCGTTACAATACAGCAGAAATTACGACCGGTATGAGTATATTAAGAATTTGGGTCAAGAGTAAACCCCCCCTTCTAATGAACCGATTTAGTTTATTTTTACAACACATATTTACCTGTAGATTACCACTACGAATACCGAGTTTCGTCGAAATATACCAAAAATCACGGCTGGTAGTGGCGAATTGGTATTGTGGGTCCGGAGTAAACCCCCCTCCTAATGAACCGATTTAGTTTATTTTTACAACAGTTATTTACCTGTGGATTACCACTACGAATACCGAGTTTCATCGAAATATACCAAAAATCACGGCTGGTAGTGGCAAATTGGTATTGTGGGTCCGGAGTAAACCCCCCCTTCTAATGAACCGATTTAGTTCATTTTTATATCTCACTTTTCTCTCTATATTACCACTACGAATACCAAGTTTCGTTGAAATATAACAAATATTACGGCTGACATAGTCAAATTAGTGTTTTGGGTTCGGGGTAAACCCCCCCTTCCGGTGGACCGACTTTGGTGGTTAACGAACTCGTTCAATCGTTTGCTAATTGAATGCTATATACCAAGTTTCGTGACGAAAAAACAAAAACTCTGGCCGCTATCGTGTTAACAGACACATATATATATATATATATATATATATATATATATATATATATATATATATATATATATATATATATATATATATATATATATATGCATATATATATAGACATATATAAATTTTAACGGGGGTCATTTTCGGTGTCTACTAGGTAGGATCGTTAAAGATTTGAAGAAATTTTTCAAAAATTCCGTCATGAGTCCAACCTCAATAGCTACTTTCCTTCGGAGGAAAGTGCTAAAAGACGGGGTAAACAGCTTATATGTAAACACGCGCATGCGCAATAGTCCTTAATGACGAAGTGTAATTGAAATTTAGACTCACCTGTGGTAGCTGATTTGGTCGTAAACTGTCGCTTTTAGGCATACGTGCTATGCGTTTCCGCTCGCTCAAGAAAACATCAAAACCCCTAGTCAATCCAACTCGCAGAAATGAAAAGAATTCTATGCCCAAAAGTCGTCCAAGGCATTCTTCCCTAACCTTCATAACAGTGAACTTTTTTTAAAAATAACTTCTGTCCTAGTTGAGAGCGGGATTTTTTTCAACGGATTCGTGTTTAGTGCATCAAAATACGTTATAGTGCAAACTTTGAAGAAAATCGTAGCTGAGGACGCTCTCCTTCAGATTTACCAAAAAGTGAGTAGTTTACGCCATAGTGCTAAGAATGTACTTAGAATAACCTATATAAAGGAAAGATAAACATAAATAGTTTTATAAGTGTGTTAACCTATAGATAACCAGTCCTAATATTCCTTGCCAATTTGAAAGGAGGTTAAAATTTAAAGTATTTTGCTCTTTTGTATTTGTACAGTTGACCCAACTATTATTTTTCAGTTTCATTTTGGGAGGCCCGATGGTCTTGAATGTTTGGGGATCAAGGGGGAAGGTGGAGTCCAGGTTTGGAGGCACCTGTGAAGCCATTAATTAATTATTGACGTCTTATGCAGGAAACACGCTAAATACAAAAAGTCTTTAATGATAAAAAATATCTAAACTTTTCATCATGCATTAAAAAGTTTGAATATTTAAATCATTAATAGTGTATATATATATATATATATATATATATATATATATATATATATATATATATTTATACACACACATGTATATAGTCTACTTGTTCCATCTACTTTATTGATTAAGTAACAATAACTTTGCCCAAATTACTTTCTTAAAGGTTGAGCCAACATCACCACAGCCATCTGTCGACAGACTGTCAGTGAGTTTTGCTACAGATGACAAAAAACAAGAAACAGTAGGTGTAACAACTTCTCCAATTACTGGTGAGTAATATGAAACTAGACTCATCTTTTCTAGAGTGCGAGATATAATTTGTCACTTGCTGTGGATGATGGCCTTGCGGGGATGCCACTCCTCCCTCTCCTAGTACCATGCCTAGCAGAGCGGTAGCTAGCAGGATTGTAGGACTGGTAATGTCTAATCCCCCTCTACGCTTTCCCCAAGTGACAAGTTATATCTCTCACTCTATATATTCTCCGATGAATAATTGAAAAGTCCTTCTTTTAAAAACTAATTTTATTAACTAATTTTATTTTCCTAAACATTAAAATAAAGTAAGCAAACAAGATAAGAAATAATAAAACCCCATGCCAACTATGTAAGTGAAACTCATCGGGGTGGAGAACATATATAAACTGCACTTATTCCATGCTGTATCTCATTATAAGACTTGTAGCTAAAGTGTGGGAGAAGAACCCGAACGCAGGTAGTACACTGGTAGTAGAGGAAGTAGAAAATGACTGGGACTCGCTCGCTATGTGAAAATCACAGTACTCCCACATCAGATGTAGCCGCCAAGACATTTTTAATGAGGGAAATTTGAGGAAAACATTAATATTATTAATACAGGATGGTCGACGGGAATTCGCTGTTTTTTAAATGAATGATAAACACCTAATTTGCAATACAAAAGTAAATTTATGATACCAAAATCTTCGTTATTACTTGCCATTTGAAATGCACATTATATATGGAGGCTATGTCCGGCAAGTTGGGGCCTACTTGAAGGTTTCAAGCTTTTGCTAAAAATCAGTGTAAGTGCGGCCCAACATATCAGAACCAGCTGACTTCCTCCTTACCAGAACGAGATACTTCTTGTCATCCTCAGACTCGTAACCCACCTGAGAATCGTATTGCAGCAGGAAATGGGTTGGTTGCCACAGTCAAAATGAATGCGAAATAGCAGTGCACCACTTTAGGAAAACATGTTGTGTTTTCTAGCCAGAATAGGGCTGATGCCATTTCTTTTTCCGAAAAAAAAGCCCCAGTGGAAACCGAACCCATGAGCATAGGCTCGGAGTGCTCACATCTTAACATCATTAAAAAATCGTAAGAAATAATCCATATCTTAAAACTAATCATCTTTCACGTGTGAGGCGTATAACAAGCGCATTCCTCAAGCTAGGCAAGTATTGATCACCGCATGTCTGAAATCACTTACATATCTAATTACATAAATATAAAATAAACATGAATAAATTTGATCATTTATATTTATAATCAATAGCTGACTGATTTTTTTTTTTTTTTTTTTTTTTCTAATTTAATTTTGTCCTGGATTAATTCCCAACTTCTGATGGACCAATTACTTTTGTTTCGTTTTATTACGACAATTGTTGCTTATTAGTAAAGCATGATATCTATCTACTGAGATTCAATTTTGTTAATATTTCTTTGTTCTAAAATTATTTTTTTCATAAATGCAAATATTCTCCCCATAAATATATATATATATATATATATATATATATATATATATTATATATATATATATATATATATATATATATATACGCACACACACACATATATATGTATATAACATATTGCCAAAGACGATGCAATTTTATATACGGGGACTTTTACCCAACATTCCCCAAGTCTAAGCTAAGGTGAAGAACCCTATCAGGATCAAGACACACACACACCCACTGGGAAATCAATAAACATTCCCAAATATTTTGAGAATGAAGTCAGACTGCCTCATCATCTCTCTCATTCTGCAAGTGTTTTAATTATTAAGTGCTGGTAAAGATAACATTTACTATTCTTTTTTTAAAAAAAGTTCATCGACGGTTTAGGCTCCCCGCATCAAGATCTACCTGTATACCCAGTTATGTCAAAATCGGTCAAACGGTGTGAATTTGTATATATATCTGTCTAGTAAAACAGTCAACAGAGGCCAGCACCACAGCAAATCATCAAACACCCGACAGAGGCCAGCACGCACCAAAGCCTGCAAGTAGATAGCTCTTATCAAAGAAAGGCCAGCACTCCTTAGTTAGACAGTGACTGTTGATATAAAATTGAAATAAACTATATTACATGGTTATATAATTATGTAAAGTCATCAATGAGTTCGAGTTATTCTAATTATCAAGAACATCAACAAATAAATTTGAGACATTATTCAAAATGGTTGTCGATTCAAAATGGCCATCAGAATCTGAATGGCTCAGTGTAGCCAATTTTTCTTGAACAAAACTTTTGACCAAATTTTGAAATTCGAATATTTTGACCTAGCCTAGGAGATTTCCCGTAACAAGACCTACCGGTGTGCCAAGTTTGGTCAAACGGTGTAGATTTGTATAATGAACAAACAGGCATACGGACATACAGACAGACATGTGATTCTTATATATATAGATTACACATTTCCAACATTTTTTTTTTTTTCTCTTTCATTCCATTTTACAATAAAACTGCTTTTCTGTTCAAATTGATGAATACCTGAAATTACTGTTAGTCAATTGTAAAATGATTTTCAGAAAACGAAGAAGAAAATGAAGACGAAGAAGACGAGTACTCTGCCAGTGCTAATGTTATCCTGGAGAGGAACAGGGACAGCTGGAAAAGGCGTAGCAGCAAGAGGAGAGCTTCATCACCTTTTTCACCCCCTACTGATTTTGTCAGGAGGAGGTCTTCCATATTTACTGTCAGTTCAAGCGAGTTAGTATTTTTTTTTTTTTTTTTTTTTTTTTTTTTTTTTTTTTTTTTTTTTTTTTTTTTTTGGGTGCATCGACTACTAGGGCCATGAGCACCGAGTTAGTATTATTCAATATTTAATGACAAGGTCTAGTTACATCAGATTTTATAGAATTACACTTGATAAAATATGGATTTTTTTAAATAGCTAATGGATTTCTGGAGCAAATATAGGAGCCATCCGACTCCTTGTAGAATCTTTCGGGTGCCAATACCTATGAAAGAATTTAATCTACAAAACTGAAGAGAAATCTGCCCGATAATAATAATGAATAAAATGGAGAACAAACAAGGAATTATAAAATATTAATCTACTATATATTTGTGATACCACTCACTCGCTGCCTCACTGACCTATCATCGCCCAGCTCAACCTACTTGACAGAAAAATATGAAATTTTGCATGGACACTCTCTTTAGGATGCAAACACTCGCTAAAAAAGGTTTTTTTGATATTCAAATTTTTAAGTATTTTTCGTCGACCAAGTGAGAGAGAGAGAGTTACATCGTCACCCACTTGGGGTCCACCAGGACCCCACTTACATTTATGGTAGTAACGTGGTAATAGTCCATAAGATGCTTCAAAAAATATTCCATCAATTTGTAGGTGTCTGTGAAGATACCCTGCAAATATGGAGTCTCTTGTTGCATAAGTGTGACACATTCTGACTAAACAATCAACTCCTCCTTTCGTCAGATTGTAAAATTCAACGAATTCAGTTGTATCATGATAGTAGATACTACCATGATGCAAACTAATGAAAATGGAAAAAGAAAATCTATGTAAATATCCTAAAAAAAACTTATCACGGAAGCTCACGTGGGGTCCGCTCAGACCCCAAACCCGTTTTTCAACAAAAAATAAATAATTTGAGGGGTAGACTATCCTTTATGAGCGATTTGACACTGCCGATCTCCGGAGCACTAATGATTAGGAAGCTACTCAAAGAGCAGCAAGGTAGAGATACGGTGGCTATAAGGGAGGGAGGAAATAGTGTGCATGGGGTCCGCCTAGACCCCAGGGTTAAAGAGAGTATGCACACCTAGGCCGCATGTGTTGCTAGGACGATAACAGGTCAGCTGTTACCGTACTGTATCTATTTAATAATATTATTTTTATTTGCATTGCCTGGTGATGTTCCATCCAAGGTCTTAATATCCTTGCACAGTCTCCTCACCCATCAGCATCCCCAGTCAGAACAAATCTTAGTAATGCTCGCAAATATAATGGGTGTTTCCAATTGACATCTTGGAAACATAAATTTTAACGTCCATTTATAATTGACAACGAATTTCAACCTGTACTGGTTAAACTCCTGTTACTGGTAACCTCTAGATAACGGGTTATTTGTGTGTTGACACTGGTTCGGAGCGCCCCAATGTCAAGAAACATTATACTTTGATTACTTATCAATTGGTGAATAACTTATAGAATGGCGGGAACTGTGCTATAATAAACTCCACAAAATTATGTAGTAGCGTTAATTTTGATTATTTAACGCAATAAAATAACAACTTAATAGCCGTGACGAAGCACGGGTAGTCAGCGAGTGTTATACAAATTGACAATGGAAGGCAATATTCGATTCCTTTAAACCTAGAAACAAGTGTCTTCCGTAAGGAGTTAACTGGAATTCAAAAAGCTCATGAACATTACGGAGATTTCAGGAGGCAAATTGATAAGACGCAAAACATCTGAGTTACATGTTGATGCCTTGCTCCTCCATATTAAAGATTAAAAAAAAAACAAAAAAAAAAAACTAACAGTTTGAATATTTAAGTTTAAGTTAAGTACTCTTAATTAAGAATTATTCCTTCATATCTTAAAAAAACAAAACAAAGATTGGTGCTAATGACCTCAGCTGAAGTACAAAGAGATTACAAAAGTACAAACAAGCATAGTGCAAGAAATAAAAAAGTTGAGGAACTATTTATTTATTTATTTATACCGCTTCTACCAAAGTCATTAGTGGTGTCCTTATAAATTATATGGAACAGTACAAATTAACATCTTTCAAAAAATTTACAATATTGAGTAGGTGGCTAGAATTTTCTCCCAATAGTTCAGATAAATTTTCTGGTAACATCCACTTATTTCTCTTCTCCTTGAATTGTCGGCATTGGACGAGAATGTGTTCCACAGTGAGCAGATTACTGTCACTATTTGTGACAAATAGTTTCCACTCGGAACTATTTGTTCTGAGTTAAATAAGAAAGCTCTGATTTATATTAATCCTTAATTCTAAAAAAAATAAAATAATCATTTCTGACTGGGATTTGTAACCAGTATATGTTCTAACACCTCAACAAAATAGGTTCCAACACTTTCTTTCAAAGTATGGCAAGCGTGGTCATCCAATGGAATTATACTTCAAATATACGGCACAGAGACTTATTTATATGATGCAAGATAATTGTTAATGAATATTTTCATATGAATAGCTCTAATCCAAATTAAATTGATTAAACTACAGTAACCCAACAGCCTGGAAAATTAATTTTTCTAATTTGTAAAGGACATAAAAATTAATTCACTGGAACTTCTTCCATCCTATGATTTATGGTGGTTTGATAAAGTTAGTAATCTCTTAATTCTAATGTCTGCATTATATTGAAATATTAATCTATAATTCATTTTTATTCTTATAAAGTTTAATATACAGCACAGGGACTTCAGCTGACGAAGCTGCCAATCACAATATGCGAATTCATAAAGAAGTCGTAGCACAAATCAAATACTTACCTTGGCCGATGCGCAGAAAGCTGAGGATGGTCCAACAAGCAAAAGCATATATCAAGCTTCACGAAGGGCAAATTCAAGAAAGACTTGCTCAGAACAAAAGCACAAGAGACATTTTAGCACATGTTAAAATCCTGATTCGTAATGTATGCTCCATCATTTTTTTACTCTGAAATATTACATAATTTATAGATATAGAAAACCTTTGACTAATCTCTTTGTTTTTTTTTAGTACTGGAATTACTTTAAACGAGAATTAACTAATGTAATAAATAACATGATTCCATGGGAATACAGAATAAAAGAAATTGAATCCCATTTTGGATCTGCTGTTGCATCCTACTTTACATTCCACAGATGGCTCTTCTCTGTAAATTTAAAAATATCTTTAGCTTTATTGATTTTAGTCATGCTGCCAGAGGTAATTTATTAAAAAGGAATCTTCTTTTTTCTTTTATTTTTTTTTCTATGGCTGTCCATTGTTTTAATTTTTAATAATTTTTAGATATTTTTGGCTAATCGAGACACATCTTTTTCTGGGGAGAGAAAACATATGCTGCCTGATGAAAAAGAGAACTCTAAAAAGTTTCTAACTCTCTGGAATTTCGAAGGGATTTTGAAACATTCAGCAATATTCTATGGATATTATAACAGTCGAAATTCTCCATATGAATTCTCTTTTGAAAATAAATTGCCTTTAATATATTTTGCAACTGGTTTAGGAGTATACATTTACAGCTTTGTTGCAATACTTCGCAAGTATATTAAAACCTTCAAAAGTTTAAGATCTAACTATAGTGTGCCGTTACTAATTTACGTTTGTTCTGAATTCTAGGATGGCGGAAAACTCGAGACAGAGTAAACTTACAGAAAAAGATGAGGATTGTATATTTACTTGGAAATTATTCACTAGCTGGGATTTCATGATTGGAAATACAGAAACAGCTAACAATAGAGTATCATCAATAATTTTAGGCTTCAAAGAAGCCCTGCTGGAGGAAGCTGAGAAAACTCGAGAAGAGAAGAGAAAGTTAGCTCTAAATGTATACTGTTCTGAATTCTAAATTTTATAGGAAATTTTGGGAGGGGCTGGGAAGATTCGGGGGGGGGGGGGGGGGGGGGCGGAGTAATACTAAAAATTTAGAACTTGAAATAGTTAGCCAACTAAAACACTATTACACTAAAAAAAAATATTTTTTCTGAACAAAGTGATCTTGTTTAATTTATTTTTAAAGTTTTTATGGCATATTTGTAGCAATTAAATCAAAATTTTGGGGATGCAGCCCCCTCAGTCCCCTTTTATACGCCCATTGATCTTATTATACTAAGTACTTAAAACAAATTTTGTTAAAATTTATATATGTATACAGCAGTGATATTTTTTTTTACTTATTCCTGAAGATTTATTATTTTATTGTTTAGTTGTTCTATGTTTTCAATAGATTTCTTTAACATGACAGGAAAATCTTTTGAGTGACATTTATAATAATGAATTTACAATAAAATATATAATTACAGACTGTATATCTTGAACATCTCACACAACAAATCTGATCTTCTCCGTTGATATAGCCAATACATAGATAGAATCATAACATATCTATGAAGAGCAACAATAGATTATATAATATTATATGAAGGTGTCAAAGACGGTTTAAAGAATCTACATTTTTTAGCGTGTTTTCTCCCTTCCTCCATAGAGAGTAAACACGCTTATGAGGTTGGCCGCATGACACAATCCGGAAGTGTCGAGTAGGAAATTTCATGTTTCAGAACCCATAGATCAGGAAAATAACTGTTGTTCAACCAGGGGTGGTGGCTTTTCATTAGAAAAGAGAAAAGGCATAACCCGTCCCAAAAATATGTGTTCTGTATAAGTGGACATTAAAATTTAAATAAATAAATAATACTTAACACATATAAATAAATACAAAATAATTTTAAAATTGAAATTGTTTGACATCCCAAAATTTTTGTGCTTTTAAAATTAAAATTGGTGTAAAGTGTTTCAACAACAAAATAAAGGATGAGCTCGCTAATCAGCAAATTTAGTCCAGTAGGAGTTCTGGAATTTCTCAATCAGAACTAAATTAGTAACCATAATTGTCATTTTCTTCAGCTAACTGTATAATTATTCTGAAAATGAACAAAATCGGTCCCATACAATACAATAAACTCAGGCTACCCTCTTCCAGGGAGCACACTGTGGCCGATACAACCTTACAAAAAAATTGGACCTAGGAGAAGTGGTTATTTATGTAAAACGTCTATTCAAAAACCAATGAACTTCCAGTAGCGGTTTGGTTATTTAATTTTGTTGTATAAAACCAACTGTATAATAAACTAATGAGAAAGATGAATTCTGAAAAGCAACACCAGGTGAATAGAACTAGGTATTCATCTGAATGTTTCATTATTTTCTTTTTTAATTAATCTTAGCTGTTAATATAAAAAAAAATAAATAAATAAAAAAAATAATAAAATGAGTAAACCTTATCACCTGCTTATATTTAGAACAGCCATTGTCTTGCAGAAGAATGTGTTCATTTTTCAGTAATTCTTTGAGAATAACCTTTTTCATTTATAATTCACCACTGAAGTGTTTTTATTTCATGAAAACAATTGCCTTTTTTTCGGGAAGGTAAGAAGGGAATTCCTGAAACCAATAAATACATTAGGTATTAAAAATTTGTAATATGTTTTCTTCACTACAAACCAACCAACATTAATCAGAGATTAATGTTTATAAGTTAAAAAGAAAAATATAGCAACATTAAACCTTATTCTACTTCTTACTTTAAATTGTTTTGTTGACCACTGGTTAACTAACTTTTTTTTACAATATTTACAAATTGGAACTATTGATTTTTTCGGTATCCAATGATCATGAAAAATAGATGTTTTGGGTCGCATCATAGGGCAATCATGAGCAAGGTCCCTCCCTGCTGGAAAAGGCAACATGCTAAAATATGAATATTATTAATTCATTTTTTTTTTATAGCTGGAAACTTTTCTCAATAAGAATTTTTACTCATGTGAACGTCATATGGTTACTCGGCTCTTCGATGTACGCAGTGATATTTGTAGTTGGAAGATCTTTAGAAAAGCGAACTGGTTGGTGGCACCAGAATGAAGTCACCATTGTTATTACATTAATAGGAATGATATATCCAGTGATTTTTGATTTGATTGGATATCTTGAAAAATATCACCCGAGGAAGGCACTCAGACTCCAATTAGCGAGGTAAATAATTAATTTTGAAAAACGATTTACAATTTGTATATTCTGGTGGTTTTAAAATATGTAAATATATCGTTCTGTTTTTAGGATTATGGTTTTGAACCTCTTGAATTTGTATTCATTTATCTTTGCTACTTTTTCAAACATAGGAAAGATTGTAAGTATTCATATTCAATTATTAATGCATGGACAGGGTGTCTACTACTTCTGTGAAAGCCAATTTCAGGACTAATTCATCACTTCAAATGTAAATTTCATACCAATTAAAAAAAAAAAAAAAATAGTTTCAATTAAAAAGAAAAAGCCTTTATGAACTTAAAATTATTTGTAACCTTATACAGATTACCGTGATATCTATAAACTTACAATTTTACTTACATTTAAAACAATTAATAAAACTGTATAAACAGTACATCATATGTTAAACAGGATAGTTAAATTAATTTTAAAAGTGAAGAGACGATTATTATAGAATGACTATGGAATTAGCAGCCTCAAAAATATTTAACAATGGTAGCGGAATTAAAAATGTCAAAAAATATTACTAACTAAACATTTATTGTCAATAGACATAATTTAGTAAATTAAAGTGTGCAGAATTTCAATATTTAAGTCTGCATATATGTAAATAATGGATAATTGATGTGTGAATGCTACAACAAAGGAATCTAACAGAGTAAGGGGGCGGAAGAGTGAAATTACAAATGGAAGTCATTAGACTCCAGTGAAACTGAAATTTCGTGATATGGTTTCAAAATTTATCACTTTTTTGTGATTTACATGCCCTATTTTTTGACTTTTTCATGCATTAGACACCCTGATGGATAGTGTTTGTTAACGACAGTTTTAATTTTGATAAATGTATTTATATCTTTCTTGTTAATTATTGCAGTCTGCTTTGTCGAACTGTACGAAACCTAATGCTACCATGTTAGCACTTTATAAAAATTGTGGTACTTCCATGAAGGCAGTAGCATTAACACTGATTGGTGCCTCAATAATTAAATCTTCAGTTTTACCTCAAAATGACATTTCTGAATTGATGCATGATCCTTCAGAAATTGTACTGGGGGATTCGAATATGAATCCTCTGAATAAATCAGTTCAAATGTTTAACCAATATGAAGACACAAAATTTGAAAGCATTCCTCAGAATATTATTCTCAAAGGCCAATACCAAAATATTTTGGATAAGACCATGGCCCCGACTGCTTTGAATGTATTTTCAAGTGTAACTGATTCCTCAACATTCTACTCACCCATTGACAGTACACAAACATTTTCCTATGACAGTACTTCTGAAACATCATCAACATTAAATACAGACGTATCAAGTACCATAAACGAAGAATATAGCGAAGAAACCAACACTCAAAATACTGAAGAAGTGGAGGAAGACACAACCATTGATAACAGCAATAATTCATACACTGAATTTACTAGTGAAGAAACAAGTTCGATAAAACCAGGAACAGAAAGTGTGATACAATTCCAAACTCCTTCTACTACATTACTGAATAAAATAACTGATGAAGCAAGTACCAAAGGGAATGAAAATATATATTCACCATATGACGAAACAACAACTACAGCCGCAGTGTATCGTAGTACCACAGGACAAGCTGATCAAATAAACAAAACTGATGTTCTTATGAAGATCAATAAAACATTGAGTACAAGCAAGTCAAATACTACTAAACCCTGTAAGTAATCACTACAGTAAATTTGTATTTTACAATTTATATGAAAAGATTGATTAAAATGAGTTGATAAGTAATCAATGTTTCTTGACGTTGGGGAGCTCTGGATTTCACAGTAGTCAAAGGTTGGATCCCCACATGGTATTTCTTTAAAAAAAAGAGAGAAGGCATCAGCTCTATCCTGGCTAGAAAAGACTGGTAGCCTGTTGAAAAAAAAAAACATCTAAAAAATCTGTGTTATGTATAGGTAAATGACAAAAATTTAAATAAATTGAATGAGTTTGGTAACAACATAAAAAGTTATTTAAACAAAAAGGCGAATAATTCAGTACCAGACTCAAACAGATTTAGAGTCTGTCCTTGCTATTTGATTTACAAATTCTCCAATATGTTTTTTACAGTTTAATACAATGTTCCAGGAGTCTAATCTTGGGAAAAACTGCCATTAACTTGTATTTCGTTTATTTTAATTGAACATTATTTCATGTTAATCTTTGACTGAAGACTGGATGATTGAAAATTTATTTGAACTTTTTTTTTTCTTTTTTTTTATTTAAAATTGGAAAAAAATGCAGATCCGGTAGGGAAAAAGAAGGAAATATTTATTCATTTATGACTTATTTATTTAAATTTTATGGACAAAATGTTTTTGGTAAAGAACCTTTGATTAACATAAGTGATAGAGACAAAAAATTTTTTGCTGAATTTCAAGGAAATTCCACAGTATCAAATACAATAATTAAAAATTCAATCTCACCTCTTGATTTATTTATTCTATTTTAGTGTCCACTTATACATAACACTGATTTTTGGGAGGGTTATCTACAGGTTACCACCCTTTTCTAGCAGGATAGGGCTGATGCTTTTTCTTTTTTAGAAAGAAAAGCCATCATTAACTTCTAATTAATTACTCTTATCACATTTTCCCCCTCTTTCATAAGTAAAACAACTAGCCTATGTATAACTTTCAGTTAAAGAATCAAATTATAGTTCCTGCCAAGGCAAAATTGAGAAATATGAAGACATTTCACCATATGCAAGGTTTTTAGATAATACAACTAGAAAACGGATTCACGAGCTTTGTTGGGAAACAATGTTTGGACAAGAGTTGGTAAAACTAACTGTAATGGATTTGGTGAGTAGTATAAGTGGATTATATTAATTTGGCTTCTTAGATTTTATCCCAAGAAATTGATGAAACAAATAGCTAGCAGAAAATATAATAATTGATTGATGCAAGAGTGTAATAATTGAGTATAGTCAATAAGTTGATCATCAAACATTGACCTTGATCAATGTATTAATTATAAGATGGAGATAGTTGATATTTCTATTTCAATATTTCAGCTTGGTTTTTAAGCCTTCTGTAATAAGTACAAGCTTTAGCACCATAATGAATATATTTATTTATCATATGCAATTCTATTAACCTTTAGAACCACCTGTTAACCAGGTTAGTTCTATCTGATTTATGTAAGACAAGCCAACCATTACACCCTTTCTTCTCTCAAAGATTGAGACGGCTTGGCTGTCTGATTCTCCTTCCACTCCTAGTCCTAACTCCTTCTTCTCTTCCTTCATTATCTTGTCTTCTATTCCCTTCTTCCAGGCTCTCCTTCTCTTCTGATCTTCTTTGTACCTCTTTAGATCCACTATTTACATCAATTTTTTCACTCCTTTTCTTTGCATCTTCCTGTCTCGGACAATCCAAAGGCGAAAATCGTGATTCACAGGGTACTATAAACACCCGGTTTCCCTAAAAATTCGCCCAGAAACATCTATGAGATATTCTCTTTCATTAATGCCTTGGTATAAAATGGTCCCATATTTCTTTAAATTTTTCACCCATACCTTCTCACCCTTCCTTAAGTGTCGAAGGTTACAGGCTCGATGTCTGTTATCAAAATTTTCCTTCTGCCGGGCTTTTGAATTCTCCCACCATTTTCTATACCAGTCCAAATCTGGCCAAGCAGGGATCAATTGTTCCTCTATGATTGGTAAGGTTGTCCTTATCCTCCGCCCAAATAAAAGCTGAGCAGGACTAAAGCCACACTCCAGCGGTGTTGATCTATATGCCAATAAGCCATCGCTGAAATCTTTATTCTTTTTAAGAATATCTTTAGCGATCTGTACAGCACGTTCTGCCTGACCATTCGAAGACGGATACCTTGGGCTTGATGTAATTATCTCAAAGTTATATTCCTTTGCAAAATTGTTTAGTTCCTTGCTGTTGAAAGGGCTGTTGTCTGCTCTAACTGTAGATGGAATACCATGCCGAGAAAATATTAATTTGAAGGCTCCTATAATGGCGCTAGAATCAGTTCTACTCAACTGCAATAATTCTATGTATTTTGAAAAATAGTCTTGCATGACAAGGTAGTTTTTACCTTTAAAGTTCAAAAGGTCAACCGCAACCTTTTCCCATGGTCTCTTAGGCATATCGCTTGGTATCAGTGGCTCACGAAGATTAACGGAATTTTCAATACACGGTAAACAGTTTTCTATCTTCTTCTTTATGTCCACCGTAATTCCCGGCCACCAAACAGTGTTCTGTGAAAGAGCGATGCATTTTGTAACTCCTTGGTGTCCTGAATGTAAGCTGTCCAGGACTTCTTTTTTTTTTGAGATTTTGGCACAAAACCTCTAGTATTGTACAGAATTAACCCCTCTTGGTAGACAAAAGATCCTCTCTCTTTGTAGAATGGGCTATTCTCAAATCTAGTCCAGTCACCGGAGAGTATCGCTTCTTTTAAAAGTTGGCTTACTGCGTCTTCTTCTTGCGCTTTCATGAGTTTCTTGAGTCTTGAATCCCTAATTCGTAAAGACGAAACAAGTTCTGAAACATGAAGTTCGATTTCGTCTAGAACATCTTTATCCCCAGGCTTTTCTAACGGATTTCTAGAAAGCAAATCAGGAGTTGTAAATTCTTTTCCTTTTATGTATTGAACACGGAAGGTAAATGGTAACAACCTCATTCTGAACCTCTGTAGTCGTGCCAACAAGCTTGCAATAGGTTTCTGACCTAGAATTTCAACCAGAGGTTTGTGGTCTGTCAACAAATCAAATTTCATTCCTAAAATGAACTGCGAGAACCTTTCGCAGGCTCAAGTTAGTGCTAAAGCTTCTTTTTCAATTTGAGCATAGCGTGTCTCGACTGAACTTAAAGTTTGCGATATGAATTGAACTGGCATCCAGCCCTTAGCAAACTTCTGTTCTAGAGTTCCCCCGATTCCAAAGCTGGATGCATCAGCGCAAACACGTGTTTCCCTCTGTGGGTCAAATGTCGCTAAAGAGACGGCATCACTAACAAGTGATTTTAGTTTATTAAAATTCGTATCGTGTATGTTGGTCCACATCCAAGTATTTTTGCTACTCAATAATTCTCTCAAGGGTTTGGCATGATCGGAAAGGTGAGGGATAAATTTCATCAAATAATTAATCATACCTAGAAAAGACCTTAAGTCTTTCTGATCCTTAGGTTTTGGCATTGCTGAGATTGCTTTAACCTTTTCTGGATCGGGTTTAATGCTGCCATTTTCCAAAACATGTCCTAGAAAGTTTAGCTTATTAACTTTAAAAATACACTTTTCTCTATTAAGTGTGATCCCATACTCTTCTAGGCGATGTAAAAACTTGGTGAACCTATTATCATGTTCAGCTTCAGTTTCACCATAAACCAGAAAATCATCCGCTAAGTTAATAACACCTTCTAGGCCTTCAATTGCCTCAGACATTCTCCTTTGGAAGTGTTCAGGAGCAGATGATATACCAAATGGTAAACGTTTAAAATAATATCTGCCGAATGGTGTAATAAATGTAGTCAACTTTTGACTTCTTTCGTCCAAAGGGATCTGCCAGAAACCGCTATTGGCATCTAATTTAGAAAGAAATTTAGCAGAATTAAGCTTACACAGTAACTCATCAACAGAGGGTAATATAACCTTTTCTCTTACAACGAATTTGTTTAATTCAGTAAAGTCTACACAGAGCCGTATCGTGCCGTTTTTCTTAGGCACAACTACTATTGGCGAGCACCATTCTGTTGCTGCCGAAATAGGAACGATGATGTTTGACTTGACCATTCGGTCTAATTCAATTTGTAGTTTCCTCTTGAGAGGAATCTGAACTCGCCGGGGACAGGAAACAGAAAAAGGTTTAGCATTTGGAGCAAGCCGGATTAAATATGGGTCACCTTTGACTTCCCCAAGGCTTTGGAAAACTTTTGGAAATTCGTTTAAAATCTTATAATCATTTGGATGATTTGTTACTTCATCTACCATAAGCTTGAGTAGTTTAAAATTTGCTATGGCAGCCTTCCCTAGAAGTGGTTCTTTTTGTCTTTTTACAACATACACAGTTTCTGTATGGTCTATTCCATTTTTAGACATCACAACTTTAACTTTACCAAGCACTTTTAGTTGGCTACTGCCTGCCCCATGAAGCTTTCTAGACGTTTTGTGCATCTCCAAACGCAGTTGTTCGATCATATTTGGACCACAGATGCATACGTCAGCTCCTGAATCGATTTTGAATCTGATGTCTTTCCCATTGACTTTTATATTTGTATAAAATAAATCATCTACCTGAGATGTTGCTGTAAAATGTACAACCCCAAGACTGCCGCAGCTGGAACTGGAACTCCTTCTGTCCACCTCGTCGACCTTCTTGGCAAAACGACAGGCTGACTTCCAATGGCCCCTCATCTTGCATGAAAAACAAATAGAGTCCTTAGCTGGACATTTCTGACGATGCTCATCACTGTAAGCTGCTCCGCATCTGTAACAAGATCTATTAAAATCTTTTCTTTGGCTCTTTACTCGTTCTGGTCCCTTAGAAAGACGGCGATCTTTATTAGGATATTTCCTAGAAACAGCATCACACTCTACGATTCCAGGATTGTTATTTGATTGGCCACGGATCATGTCTTGTTGCGCCTCTATGACAGAAGCTAAACGGATGCGGTCAACAGCCTCATCTATCTTCAACTCTTGACGTAACTGTAGTTCAGTAGAAAGATGTCTATCGGCTAGGCCAGTAACTAATTTCAGCAATAACAAGTCTTTTCCGAAATTACAATGTTCACAAGCCCAGTCACATTTGGCTGCTAATTTGTACAAGTCCTGTATATAATTGTCTATCTGTTCAGTCGATGCCTGTGTTCTCAAAAGAAATTTTGAACGTTCGTAAAATAAGTTTTTTCTTAGCCTGAAATGATCGTCAATATGTTTCTTCACCTGGGCATAAGTGTTTCTTTTATCCGGAGGTAAACCAATAGAGGTTAGAAATTCATCTCCCTCCATACCCAAAGAATAAATAAAAAAATTAATTTGTTGGCATTCACCTTTGTTACTGAGACCGCTTGCTGACCTGTAAATTTCAAACCTTCGTATCCATTGCGGCCATTTCGAACAATCTTGGAAGTTAAATTCTTCAGGAGGCTTAACTTCAAAGCCAGTAGTTCCTTCCTCTCTTGAAGACTTCAAAGCTTCCAAAAAAGCTTTTGTAATTTCTTCAATTGAAGACATTTATTTTATTTTTTTAATTTACCGCTGCCACCATGTAATAAGTACAAGCTTTAGCACCATAATGAATATATTTATTTATCATATGCAATTCTATTAACCTTTAGAACCACCTGTTAACCAGGTTAGTTCTATCTGATTTATGTAAGACAAGCCAACCATTACACCTTCATCAGGGCCATGAGAAGAGAAAGAACTAATCAAATTGTAAGTAGCTACATCACTGAGTCTGGATCGGTAGAGAAATTCTTTTGCTACTTTCTACCTATCCATCAGAATCATTGACGGAGCAACTATGGATCTGAATTTGTCATTTACAATGACTTTTATTTAATTTGTACTTGTTTAAATAAGTCATGCCAACAAAATATTAATCTAATCAGTAATTAATTGAAATAAACAAAATAAATGTCATATACAGTGCTAATCGCCTAGTTGCAGATGTGTCTAAGAAAAATAAGTCACATAACGATATTGCAGTTATATTAAGTTGCGTTTGCCTTCATAAATTAATACTTTTTTTTTTTTTTTTGCACACCAAACCATTGTTTTTGTTGTTGTTCACCGACTGGTTGCTGCCGTTTTAAAAAAATTCAATAGTAGAGCAGGGAAGTTTTTCAGTGAGCCTATCACTGAAAAAAGTCGAACTGCCACCATTGGGACATGAGATTCCAGCGTGTTAGAACCATGCATCCTACCACTGGGTACACAAATAATTATTTTTTATCAAATTACTGAATAACATCCTATTATTTTTCTTTTTAGTGGATGACTTCAGTGTCAATTATAATGGTAGATTTCTTTAGAGCACTTTTTGTTCGATACATAAATTCATGCTGGTGTTGGGACCTAGAAAAAACTTTCCCTCAGTATGGAGACTTCAAAATAGCCGAAAATATTCTTCATCTTGTAAATAACCAAGGGATGGTCTGGATGGGAATGTTCTTTTCTCCGGGTCTACCGCTTATAAATGTCTTGAAGTTAGTGCTTCTTATGTATTTAAGGTCATGGGCTGTTTTGACTTGCAATGTACCACATGAAGTTGTGTTCAGGTAAATATATCTTCATAAAATAATAACATTAAACCTCTAAAAATATTTAATGATTAAATCGTGTTTTCAGAGCTTCTCGTTCGAATAACTTTTATTTTGGACTTCTACTGACAATGCTCTTCCTCTGTGTTTTACCTGTTGGTTTTGCACTGGTTCGAATAGATACGTCATGGCACTGTGGACCTTTCTCTATTCATAAGAAAATTTATTACATATTCACAACTTTTCTAAAAAGCATACTTCCAGAATCAATAAGGACTGTGCTTGATTATGTAGCATCACCCGGCATAATCATACCTCTACTAGTTCTCCTTATTCTAATCATATATTATTTGATTTCTCTTACAAATGCCCTCAGAGAAGCAAATGATGATCTAAAGGTACATTTAAATATTTAATATTTCTGAAAATCATATTATTTATACATTTGGTTAATAGTTACTAGTATGTTTTTATTAATGTTTGATTATTTTTATTTTCACTCAGTCAAACTCTTCACTTTTGTTTTTGTGGTTTTTCTCTCCCTTTCTTTCTTTAGAAACTATTTCTATTTCCTGAAACCAATCAAGATAAATAATATTTTCAATTATGTAAATAATACCACCTAAGATGTCTCACCGCATTGCGATTTTCAATTTTTTTTCTTAGATAAATTGTTCACACGTCTAAGAATATTTTAAAACTATTTAATCATACTGGCATACAAGACTTACCCCTCTGATTTTGTTAAAATTTACAACACATTATTTATAATATTATCTATGATGACACAAAAGATTGGGTGTCATCTTTATAAGACATCATTTAAACTCAAAATTTCTATAAAAATTATTAAGATATGGTTTTTTAAAAGTTGCTAGTAGATCCTATCGTCCCTACCATGTCAAACTATCGAATATGAAAAACTCATTTTTCAGATTCGAGACTTTGCTCTTAGATTGTAAACGATACGGCTTGTCGATAATTGTCGCAACTCTAACCCCTTTAGAATAGCCTTTAATGCCTTAAATAAAGTATCGAATAAGACTATTTTTCAATATATTACTTTGTAAAATGATAGCATATGTTCTTTCTCTAGTTTGCTCCGATTTGCATATTCAATAGTTTGATCATCATCATTAACAATCACTAGCACCGGTTAGTTTATTATAATGAAAATACTGGCAAAAAAATATCTATAATAAGACAAGACTAACACACTTGCAAAAAGCAATTTTAAACTTTTTGACAGGTTTTTACACAAATGTATTCATCAAAATTTCAAAGAAGAGATTGGATGATTTTTGTGATTTCTTGTACAAAAATATTTTATAATTCTAGATCCAGTTGAGGCGAGAAAGGACTGAAGAAAGAAGAAAAGTGTTCCAAATGGCAAATAAAAAGAAGAAAGGACTCAATTCATCAGAATCACCTTTCAACAAATGGTGCAAAGCATTGAATACAAGTATTAGTGCTAAAGTGTCTATCGATTATTCTAATTTCAATACACCTGGAGATAAAGTATATTCAAAAACAGTGAAAAATGCAACTTTCAAGGATTCAAAATGTAATTATATAGTACACCTAATTACCATTGAAATAGCTACTAACTATTGGATAAATAAATTTGAAATGTCAATGACCTCCCTCTTTCTCGAAAAGTCCATGAATTTAATTTTAATCAACTTTCAAGGTCTGAAATCCTTTCTAAAGAATCATGATGAACTGATGAAGAGATCTCTTACAATGAGCCTATATGTATGTGTATACAGTAGGACCTCCATTATCCGGGACTCTATTATCCGGGATTCCAATTAACCGGGGCCTCGATGGAGGAATTTTTATTTTTATTCATTCTTTAAATATTATGTACATACGAACATAACTATTGCATTATTTTTATTTTTATCAACTAAAGCATTTGATTTCATAATTATGCATTAAATATTTGTATGTAATGACGATTATGTTCATAAATATGAATTTAAATTAATTAGTACATTGTAAACTAAAAAATGAAAAAACAGCGGCTGTTTTCGGAAGAATGTGATGATTCCATATTTCTAGAAGCATCTGAATTTATTTCATATTCTTGGAACTGAAATGTTTTCACTTCTTTCTATGAATCTCCTACTGGGCTGTTAGCCTACCAAGGAAATATTTCCTCAGTTGGGCTTTAACACTTCACTCCAGTACATAGGAATGCCGATTTCAGCAGAATTATCTTGTTACAGCAGAATTATAAGAACAGATATAAATAAATAATTATGTACCAAAAAATTACTGACTTTCTCGACAAAAAAATTTAATTTGAACTTGAGTTTATTTTTGCACTTACACGAATTATTAATAATAAAACGTTTACATACACATTTCTCAATGCAAACAAAAAGGTTTACATGACATCTTGTCCACAGTTTTTCTTTATAACCTATAATCCAACACATTTACTCATTAAAATATTGTGTTTCGATTATCCGGGGTTTTCAATTATCCGTGGACCACCCTCCCTGCCATTACCCTGGATAATGGAGGTCCTACTGTATACAGTAGAACTTGGATAATTCGAACCCCTAGGGGACAACAAAAAAGTTCGAATTATCCAATTCGAGTTACAAAAGTTTTTGAAAATAAAGGTCTAAAAAATGGAACTTCATATTTTCACATTTTTTAATTAAAAAAAAAAAATACATTTTATTTAAAGAAAAACAAAAATTTCATGAATTGATGATTACATACATAAGTAATAAATAATTTATCAAAAAAGTAAAAATAAAAGACTATTGTTTTGAAAAAAAGTTATTTTCATGGGCAAGAATTTTTTCTTTATTTTTCAGGTAAGTTGGTAATGTGTTAGGAGGAATTCCGAAGTCCTTGGCAATTTCAGATTTTTTCTTTATTCCTTTTTCAACTTATTTAATCGCAGCTATTAAAGTTTCATCGACAACGTTAAAGTATTATGACTTCTAGGATTCGACATCTTAAATCAACAACTCACTGAAGTGCACTGTACACCAGAAATTCAAGGCACAAACAATAAAACAGATCTAGGCGCTGACTGACTTATAGCTGAATAAGAAATGAAGATGGGAGGGATGGTGGGAGGGAATTCTAGGATAAAACGACAGGATGGTGTAAGTAATTACAACCCCTAGAAGGAAGGAAGCGTGACCCACCACTTTGCAGAACTCCTAGAGTCCAAGAACTAAACTATGAGACCGCCGCACTTCTTGTCCTGGAATCCCTACATCCATATCTTACTATCCTTCTTACCCGAGGGGAGAATATTTTCACAAGCTTTAAGATCGACCGCCTCTCTGTCCACTTCCCAGTGGAGGCACAGGCTCGTAAAAAATTCGAATTATCCAAAATTTTATTCGAATAACCACTATTTTTTTGCATAGTTTACGCCCTAAATTCTAGGGGCCGAGAGAAATATTCGAATTAAAGACGATTTCGAATTATCGAAGTTCGAATTATCCATTTTCCACTGTATTTGTTTGTTTGCATCTAGCAGCCACTGAAAAATGGCCTGATATTGATGAAATTTGAACAGAAATACTTTGCCTGATTCAAAAGGTCAAGTTTTTTAACCAACAGAATCTACACGACAGACCACAATTTTTATTTTTTACAAAAGAAATTATAGCACTTAAGGTTTTGTGTCATAGATTTCCAGGTGAAGTTTTTAAAGGTTTGTTGACATGGAGGAAACAAATGAAAACACTTTCGAGGTGATATCTTTAATCGTCTTGGAAAAATTGAATTTCAGGGTCGGGTACGCCGACATGCCAGATTGAGTTGAAACGTTTTACACACTTTTGACTTATACATAACTGAGATATATCAATTTCAGTTATGTTAGGACTGCAGGAAGTATCATAAACACAATATTTAATCAATATTTATAAATAATTTTGAACTTTTCAAATACTTTCCTAAATATCTCAAAAATGGTTGTAAAATTGTGGTAAGTGGATAGGAACCATTCGAAAGCGCAATAAATGTTCTACAAAAAAGCTTCTAATGTAATTTTCAATAGGACAATCTCAGAGGGCAAAAAACTGTGAGAACAAAATTGTGTAAAAATTGTATTCAAAATTTTGAAAATCTAGGTTTGTTCCCATAAACATCTCTGATTCCTTCATTTTTTTATTGATTGTTGTTGTTCGTTTACTTCTTTACATATATTCTTTATATATTTTTTTCAAAGTTTGTTTTTATTGCACCACATGGTTAGAAGTTTCTTATATAGTTTAAGCAAAATAATAATGTTTCTTATATAGTTTTTTCTAATAATGTAACATCATAATATTGCAAAAGTTGAATCACCAATATGGTGTAAAACTAAAATATTTTTTTTTTCAGGCAATTTTGAAAGTGCTTCTGAAAAGGGAGGTAAAATTTCAATTTCTTCAGAAAAGGACATAGTATTTAAAAAAGAAAATGAAAGGGAAAGATGGGATAGAAATTCTGTAGGTTCAGACGTGTTCCGTGATAGGGAAGATTCTGTAATATCTGGATGGTCTATAGACAAAATTCCAGAAATAAAAATAAGCCAGAGTAATTCTGTAGACAGCGTTTCAAGAAGGAGCCCTGAAACATTTTCACAATCTAAATCAAGCAGCAAAGAGACCATCATAAACCTGAATACTGGAAAAGAAGAAGAAGATGAATTAGATGATCATCGTTCTGAAGAGAATACAAACAAAGACTCCATTGAAAGCAGTGAATCCAATCATTCATCGAGGAAAAGTCAAACAGAAAAATATAATATTTCTGAAGGACATGGGGGAGATACAGAAAATGAATCAATGGGATTTGGAGATAGCTATGATTCAATTCCTAAATTAATTGAAGAAACGGGTATTATCGGCAGACAGACTCCACAAGATTTGATGGACAAATCTGAAGAAAGTCGAAAGAACTTTGCTAAAATTTTAGTGGAGAGCCTTAAGAAATGAGTCTCATTAAAAGCGAAATATAATGTTAAAAGCCTTATTCTGTAATATTTTAAATTAACAGAATGTGATGAAAACTTATTACTGACAACAGATGAGTTTTTTGTTCCAATCACCAGTTCATTAATGGAATACAATTTAAGAAAAATATTCCACAATTTACCGCTAAAAAATTGTTTTTGAAATTCAATTATCAGTAAAATGTGTACAAATAAAATAATATTCTTTTAAAATTTATGTGTTTTATTTTACAAGTATATTGTAAATATCTAATCCAATATTAGCATTATATAAGAAAAAATTGTCTTCCCCTTAAGGTATTTTTATAAATGTTAATGGTAGGTAACTTATATGGTCCACAGTACTCTAAGTAGAAAGTGCCTCGGACTTACCTGGAAGCTGTGGACGTAATAATCTGGAGGGGTTTGAAGGCAATTTTAGGTTGCCAGCGATTGTAATTGCAAGGACAAACTACAGTATTAGTATGTTGCACAAAAACTCAACAGTGTTAGTGAAGAATTGTTTTGATCTTTTTTTTGAATAAATTAAAGTATCATTCGAATGTGCACGAAGGCTGGGAATTCCAAAATAAGTCCAATTAAGAAAATAAACAAATTTAGGTAGACCTTGAGGTAAAAGTTTCCGCGATGGGCTGATGAAAACCAAAGTGCAAGACATAATAAATAGAAACTAAATAGAAGTGGTCTAAGCTAGGTTGCTTGACCATTTTTAATTTTCTTTATTTTTTTTAATATGTTTTTACTAAACAAATGGTAGGTTCAAAATAGATTTTTTTAAACATTTTATCTTAAGCTGTTTACGTATGGCAGCCATTATTGGTTTGAATTACACAATGGTTTTTTGCTATAAATTTATTATCTCTTAACTTCATTATGCTACAAGGTTGGAACTGGCATATTTTTTTTCAATACTTCTATATTTCTATATATTTTTAGAAAAAACTGTTTTGAACCTCCCATTTGTGTAGTAAAAACATATTAAAAAAAAAATAAACACATTTAAAAATGGTCAAGCAACCAACTTATTTTCTTGGACGAGTTCATATGGATTGACACATACTATTATGAGGAGATGTTCCATGATTGTTGTGGCTCAACAATTTTTTGTTGACTGTAGTCCACTTATGTATAATTATTTTGCCAGAACTACTGATCAATCGTTATTTTGTATTGTTATGTGTATGTTATTTTAATTTTTTGATTTATTTATTTTCTAGAATAATTAGTATTTTATTTTTTTGTCTAAACATAACTGTATAAGTATAGTTTTGAAACGTTGAAAAAACAAAAAAAATAAGAAAATAAAATGAAGTTATTTTCAAAATGAAAAATTTAGTTGCTCAACTAAATTGGGTTGCTTGCAACACAACATTCCAATCAACCATTGATTCTCAGAATACCGAAGAAAAGAAATAAGAAATAATATATTAGTTTCTTATTTTTTATCCTATTGAGGAGAAACCAACCAAATGGAATTGATGCAATACCTCAATGGTTTATAAGAATGTTGTGTTACAAGCAAATCAATTTTGTTGAGCAACTGAATGTTTGTTTTCGAAAATAAAGTTTATCCTCTTTCTTATTTAATATCTCCAGCTAAAAAGAAGATGATCAACATAATGTAGTTATACTAAAATATATTATGTTAAGAAACTTAACCCTTTCATTGCTGGCGAACGAAGGGGTATGCTCAATCCTCAGCCTCTAGCTTCTTCCCCCATATGCTCGCCAATCTCTTCTCATCTCGACCTCACTACAGACTTTTATGTCTCTCTCAGCTTCCTGTTGTTAAATATTTGGAATTATTAACTTATAATGTCAAATATCCTAATATTGATCATTTTATACTAAGCTAAAAGGGATTTTCCATTGTGGAAATGAATCTGAAGAAATACCCCCAAAATATTCATTTTTGCTCTCCTGGAGCATTTGCCTTATCTCTTCGTCAGACTGAAAACGAGGTGCATCGTCTTGGCTGGAGAGACAAATTTGAATACGATCCTGCAAATGGGTGCCAAGGCACACCAGTTTCAACCTCCAACAATTACCCATAACAATGTAGATTGTAGGACTAAACATTTTTTTTTTTTTTTTTATAATAAACTGTCACAATGCATAATTTCAATTAATATAAGAATTGCCAGGGCCATAGCCACGTTGAATACACCGGTTCCCATAGATCACCGAAGTTAAGCAATGTCGGGCGTGGCCAGTACCTGAATGGGTGACCGGCCATGTGCTGTTGGCATTATAAAAGGGTGGCAATCTGTAGATAGCCCGGCACTAATGGCCAAGTTGTAGATACACCGTTAAATATATATATATATATATATATATATATATATATATATATATATATATATATATATATATACGAAGAAAATTTGATGAAATAGAAAATTATATATTTGAAGAACCAGGTGAAGCTCTATTCATAAATAATAAAATCAACTTGACTAGCAACTACAAGATAATTGTGACAAAGCCTCCGTTACTTTAACGTAATTACAGATTCTAAAAATGCTCAGAAGATGTAATGTAATTATTTAATTGTGACTTCTTTAGAAGCCTCAGGGATGAATCGTAATGCATCTAGTTTCAGATAATTAATACTTTCCAAAATTTCATTTCTTTAAATTATTAGATAAGATATCAATGTTCCTTTTTTCCTGTTTCTTTAAAAATAAAATGTTATATTAACTTTTTTTCTTATTGTCATTGAACAATGATAATTTTCTATAATCATACTATTGGTGTTAATTATTTCTCTGACCAATGTAGTAGATGAAGTGCCAGAAAAAGACAATTTTGATAACATCAACTTTAATTTACTGTTTAAAACTATTAAATTGAAGTTTGTAGGTTAAGTAGTAAATATGAATGGTTTTATTCAAATGTTTTACTCTACTTCATTTATATATTGAAATAAAAATTGTAAAATTCCTTTTGGACTTACTAAAAGTCCAAAATTGAGGTTGGGCAAGATTATAGTTTTTAATGATTTTAAATGGACAATAAGTATAAAAATAATACCTTGAACTTTTACCCCCAAAGTTTCTTTTTGTGTTTTTTTATAATTTCATTAATTGTTTCATTTAATGATATTGCTGAAATGCTACATTATTTCTTATTAGTCCTAATTTAGAATAAAACCTTTACTATTTCAACAATTATTTAAGTAATAAAATCAGTGTTGCCATTAACCCAGCAACAGAGATTGTGATATGTCAACACTGCCTTCAAGGCTTTTTTGTATCTTTTTTTTTCTTCAAAATTGTAGTCATTTTAAAGGTAGTTTATTTGAAAAACAAATAATTTTGAAGGCAAGCATTTCTTTAAATTTATGGTTAATGTACTTCCCTCTTCACTTGTTAGCCTAAGATTACTCCAGAGCCTCTGAGAGAAATTACAAGCCCCTGCCCAAATAACTTCACAGCCCCTTTGACCCCCCCCCTCTATTAACAGAACCAAAAATTATTAATGGAATTATTTAAAACTGACATTTCTCTGAAAATAAAATTAAATACATTTGTGATTGGACTGTGTAGAAAATGGTAGGTATAAATCTTTGTTATTTCAAATTATATTTATTTATTGCCTAAAAGGTTCCCCATTGCAAGGAGTTAGCCTAATAAAATGATTTTAGTCCTATGTTAGTATTAAATTCATATACATACATAGTCACAGATATAAACTTGTACAAATATTCTCTATTTACATAGGTCAGAGGTTTGAAATAATGAAGTGAGGAATAATAAAATTTAACTGAGAATAAGTACCTTTTTCTGAGCATAAAAATAAAGGAATATTTGCACACGTTTACCAAACATATAATAAAACTTCATTAATACAATGTAATAAGTATGAAAATGATTCCTAATTAGTGAAACCATTAAAACAGAAATGGACTACTTAATATTACTTGTTGATTTTTATTTGCAGTTGTAAGTTTTTTTTTGTTTATTTATTTATTTTATTACAATTATTATTTGTTGGGGGTTATCTTTAGTCTTCTGGTAATTATTATTACTATTATTATATTAATCAACAGCTTCAGTTGCTATTTACATCTAAAACTACTTGTTTTGTTAGTAAGGTGTTAATAATCAAAATGATATCCCGAATTTGAATTACTCCATTTTCTTTTTCCTTGAGGTTTTCTTCTTGTGCCTCGGGGATCTGTAATTGCTAGTCTTCTTTATTAGTGCTTCCTGCAGTGTCAAGCCATTACTTCAGCACGCGCGTCCCAGACTGCTTATGCTTCTTGCTGGTTCCAGGCTTGTATAAAGATAGTTCTGAGGCTTGTCTCGGGGCTGGAAGTTTCTTCCCTCTTTTTCTTTCTTCTTGATGTTTTGGGAGTTTGTACTTCATTCAAGCCACCATCCTTAAACAGAGTTTCTTTCGCATCGTCCAGAAAATATTCTTTACCGTTTATCACCAGTTTATTTAAAATTATAATGCAAGTAAAAAAATTACGCAGGGCCCCCTGAGACAATGGGCCCCTGACCAATCGTTCTCCTAGCCCCCCTCTCCGAGGCCCTGGATAACTCTTGCTTATTCACTTGAATAAATATCCAATATTTTATCCCAATGCACCAATCACTAGTAAAACTAAAGTTTTGCCTCCAAACAAGTTTCTAATGATATGTCATTATATTTAATTTCCCTTTTGTTAGTAATACCTTTAAATTTGGCCAGTACTCCTAATTACAGAGCAATTGTTTTATTAATTTATATATTATAGGTGCTCTGACTGCTAAGGTCATTAAGACAGTTGGCATTTATTAATTGAGCAGCAATTAATAAATAGGTGAATAAAAATATTATAAATAAATCTAAAATAGATATTTAATCTCATTTAAATTTTCGAAATAAAAAAGTTATTAATTTTTTTTATATTTGACTAATTATTTAATTGCCTGTCCAATATGGTCTCTCACTTGCTGTACAAACTTTAAGAAATTGTAAATATTGAAAAATCAATAAGATTTAAGATTTATTGGAAATTTTTTTAGGCAGACATCTCCACATTTATATATCAAGTAGCAGTTAAGTTTCTAAAGGATAGTGAACTCAGCCCTCATTGATGCATAAAGAAAACAGTTGACTACAATATTAAGTCATTAAATTAACCTAAATATTAAATTAAACTAAGACTAAAGCATATTGTGCTATAACTTTATTACGTCTCTATATAAGTCGAGTTTTTTGTGTGTAATTTTATCATACAGATTTCTAATTATTTAACTATTTTAGTTAGAGAAAAAAGTTTGCTTGAAATCTAAAAAAAAAACAAAAAAAAACAGACTAACACGTTCCGAGCAGTATGGGGTCGATTGACCTCTTGTCTAACTTTGCACTAGTGCTGAGCGTGTAAGAGATAAACTTTCAAAAATGTTAGCACCAGTTTTAGCTTTGGATTTTTCAAAGGGTTGAAACCCTTCATTAACTTGAAAAGTTAATGTACTTTTGAAAGAATCAATTAATGTCCTCCTGCCATGGTATACTGACCTAATGGAGACGGAAAACAAACGATTTTGCCTAAATTAATCAATTTTTAGCAAGATGAATACATTTAAACTAAGGAAAGAACATGGGGCCGATTGACACAGATGCACTTGTGGATAGTTACAGCAGGGGGTTAATTTACCCTGTGTCGCCCCTCGTTGATAATTACGAATTTTTCCATTCATGCTGAATGTGTTAATATCAATTTTCATTGTTGAAATAAAGTATATCTTTATTTATAGATGGATGTTTTCAATGCTTAATAATATTCGTATGAGTTCAGAATAATTCACAACTGCACTTATGCGAAAATTGAGAAGTTTTACCTGAGGACAGAGTAATTAAAGATTTAGTTCAGTTATGAACCAAAAATTGTAATAGGCTTTAAGCATTATTCAGAATAAACAATATTTTATTAATTTAAATTATAATCCAAAAATTAGCTTTGCATTTGTTATGTTCTTGTTTATAGTTAGTGGCTATAAACAGTATAATATTCTGTGTAATTGTAAAACAATTAAATATAATTTACGAGTATAAAAAATAAGTATTTTTCTATTAAAATTGTTTGTGATTTATCCCTTACTTCAATAATATTTAAATTCCAAAAGTCCAACTTACGCAAAGTGTCATCCTAGCATATTTTCATTTAATTCTTTGATTTGAAAAGATTAAAACAGAACCAGTTAATATTTTCTTCCAAATGTCTTGCTCTTTTTGGGGGAAAGTGAATATCATAATTGTAAATTAGTTTTAACATTTAAATGTTATATAAATTTAAATACTTCAAGAAATAAAATACCGAAGAAAAACAGAATTGCTGGTGCACAATGCTCCTAATATGTCATTTAGCAGAAAGTGAGCATGTCAATTGATAGGAGATATGACCCAAGCCCTCTCCATTTCTCACCTTATGTGAGTTCTTAACAAATTGGTTCTTACAAAAAGAAGGATTTGGAAGGACTGTGTCATTAGCGCGGTTCTTCCCTCCCCCATAGGGAGGAACCCGGCTTATAAGGTTGATACAATGAAACAATCTGGAAGTGCCGACAAGAAAATTTCGCGTTTCAGAACCCCTAGAGACCGAAAATAACGGTGGTTCAAATTTGTGTATATATATATATATATATATATATATATATATATATATATATATATATATATTTATATATATATATATATATATATATATATATATATATATATATATTTATATATATATATATATATATATATATATATATATATATATATTTGTCTGTTCGCTCATTTCTGGCTTCCCTGATGGTCCGATTTTGATGAAATTTGGTACAAAAATCTGTCGTCCAATTTGAAAGGTCAAGTTCGTTAACCAGCAAAATCCGCCCACTGGAAGATGGCGTTTGGGGCGAAATTCGCGCAAAAAAAATCGTAACGCTTAAGTTTTTGAGTTCATAAGCTTGTAAGTACTCGTTTTATAGGCTCCTTGGGCTAGGAAAACGAATGAAACCATTTTCAAGGCGATAGCTTTAACCGTTTTCGAGAAAACTGAAAAAATAATTTTTGAATGCCGTTTTTGGTTTGGGTACTTAGAATCATGGGATTCAGTTGAAACATTTACTGCATCTTCTACTTTCATTAAAACTAATATGTTGAAATTTTGGTTGCGTTTGGAGTTAAGGAAGGGTTAGAATAAAATATTTTATTAACAGACATAAAAAAGTTTTGGTAACTTTGTATACTTTCCCTAATATCTCGAAAAAGGTTAAGAATCATGGGAAACGGAAGAATACCATTGGAAAGCTTACTAAATGCTCTACAAAAACGTTCTAATGAAAGTTTTGATTAGGCGATGTCAATCGGAGAAATAAGTGCTTAAAACTTTAAAGTAATTGATTTCGCTTATTCGAACTGTTCTTTTTGTCTTTGATTTTGATACTTAAAATTATGGGATTCAGTTGAAACACTTTATGCATGTTTGAATTTCATCAACACTAATATGTTAAAATTTCAGTTACGTTTGGAGCTAAGGAAGGATTAGAATAAAATATTTTATTAACAGACATGAAATGTTTTGGGAACTTCGTATACATTCCCTGATATCTCGAAGACGGTTAGGAATATTGGTAAACGGAAGGTTACCATGCGAAAGCTTACTAAATGTTCTACAAAAAAGATTCTGAAACAATTTTTGATTAGGCTATGTCAATCGGAGAAATAAGTGCTTAAACTTTGAAGTAATTGATTTCGTTTATTCGAACGGTTCTTCTTGTTTGTTTTTATTCCTTGTTGTTTTTTCATTGGTTATAGTAGGATAATGTATTTGACAATAAAACAGATTAATTAAAATAAGAAAAGCAATTCATTGTTAAAAATATAACAGGCTGTACCGTATGAAATGTCAGTTTTGGATTTGTCGATTTCCTTCAAATGTCTTGAAACTGTCGAGGCTCCTACTCCGAGTTCTTTGGCATATTCCCTAGTGTTTTTAATTGCTTATAGTAGCCAAATGTATTTGTCAATAAAACAGGATACGTATAATTAGAATCAATATTTTGTTTCTTAGAATTCGAAGATGCCGTATGAATATCTAGATTACAGTACTGTTGTTGATTTCGTTCTTTAGAATTATTCTTGGTATTCCCTATTTTCATCTGTTACCCATAGTTTTTTATTGTTAGTAGGTTTTTCTTATTGATTATAGAATATAAATCTATTTGGCTATAAAACAGGATACGTAAAATTAGTGACAATATTTCGGAGATTTCTGAGCGAAATACTTTTAAGATTTTCTACCACCACGAACGGCTTTTTTCCTCTATTTTTATCCACTAGATAGGCTTTATTTTGCATATTATTCTATATAAGTTTTATTCAGCAGGGGATTCTGATGAAATGTCGTGTTTTTGCTGTGGATTTTAAATACGATGTATCTAAGATTGGATAACATTAGCGAGTCTACATAGTTAAGAACCGACGACGGAGGATTACTTCTTGCGGTTCAATGCCCGTAGAAGCAGAAGGTCCGCAGGAAATTTACCTGCTAAGAGTTAATCCTCAAGAGCTGTAAATATACCCCAGGTATCTGCCGACACAAATACAAAGCCTAGGTGGAGAATAAAAGAACTAAATATTCATAAAGACTACTTAGTTGTAAACCGATTCATCAATTAGCAATCAATAGTTTTCAACAAAGGTTATATACTAAATATTGAAAAAAAAGTATTTAATTAGAAAAAAAACAATATTACACAAGACTTGTTTTTGGTCCATTTGTGTCTACTTCATAGACTTAATTAGATATATTATTCTATTTTAGTTGGGCAACTAAACTTGGTTTTATTTTGTTAAATAAAGTTTTTTTTCTTGACTTGTTATTCGTGAAGACTTTTATTTGTCCTTGTGTATTAACTAGATAGGTTTTATTCGGCATATTATTCTATATAGGCTATATTAGGCAGGGTATTCTTCTCAATCTTGTGTACTTCTTCTTGATCCTTCTGTACATGGGCGTATATAAAAACAATTTCGGGGGGGGGGGCTGAGACCATTTCCAGGGTATGGAATACTAAATATTTAGAGCTTGGAATAGTTTTAGGCAACTAAAACGCTATTACACGTAAAATAAAATATGTTTTATGAACTAAGTGATCTTATTTAATTTATTTTTAAGGGTTTTACGAGAAGTTTTTATCATCAATTCAAAATTTCGGGAGGGGCTGCAGCCCCCTCAGCCCCCCCTCTCATATACGCCCATGCTTCTGTATCCACTAGAAATGCTTTATTAGGCATATTTTGTATTGATTTATAGACCTTTGCTTTAGAATGAGAGCCAGATTCTGTAATTTCCGCTTCTGTGTAAAATTTAGCTACTGTCGGTGTCCCTGGCGCCTTAATATCACTTTTATTCGAGATGTTCGAGAGGATTTTGACAATTTTCACGAGATATATAAAAAAAAAATAAGTTTATTTCTTTTCTAAGCTTATCAAATGGCACTAGGGACATGAACGGAACCGCGCTAAGATGCTGCAGTTCCTGCGAGTCGGACTTTTTTAACTTGTTTCCCTTATATCTGATACAATTTAAAAACTTCATTTTGCTTGATTTAAAAAGACCTATTTTTGCTGGTAACTTTATATTATATTCAATATTCAATTAGGCATTTTGGAATTCCCAAAACCAAAACTCTGTTATAAGTGTGTTTCTTCCCTTCCTTCATAGGGAAGAAGTCTGCTTATGACAGGCTCAAAAATGGACCGATTTTGATAAAATTTAGTGCTGTGGTGGTCCATCATAAGTTAATAACTGCGCCTACAGATGCTATCTCTATGGTAAACTCAGGTGGTTACTGTATCTTGGGGAAAAAATCCCCTGGAAAAGTTACCTGGCTTCACATGTGTGCTTATTGTGTTAGTTCTCCAGATGTGTCTTGTACTAGAGAAACTATCAGTGTGGCCATACATATGTAGGTGTAATAACTATCAGTGACGGATATGCCAAGTAGCCTTAGCGTTAATTGAATAAGATAGATTACAGCATGTATATAGTACCTAGTTACTAAGTAAGCTTTATTAGATTATTATTATTCATTTGGGCCATGCCCAATGTAATTATTTGCGTGTAATTATTAACACAAGTAAATAATATTTTTTTTTTTTACCTACCCCCCAAAAATTAACAAAGGAAAATTCTTTGATTTTGCCAGTGTTCTTCATCACTTTCAGTGCTCAATCATGAATGTAAAATAATATTAAGACGAACACATGTTTTTATAACCTCGCCTTTAATGACGTCACCATTACCCCAAAAGAGGTAATAAATGGTGACCCCGAATAAAATAAAGTAAATGTTCGGTTTGCGTGGAGATAATTGTTTTTATCCTTTTTAGCTGATATTTTGAATTATTTTTACGTGAAGATTGTTAACATGTGCTCATTTTAATTATTAAAAATTTATAAAGTGACGGACATGACGGAACAGGAAAGTAAGCCAGATGTTCTCGTTGCTATTTCTGCTACCAACGAGACATCGCACTTTTGGAAGTCTAAGCCTGAATTATGGTTTATTCAAATAGAGGCCGTTTTTACTCGACTTGGATGTTATGCGACAAGTTTCTGATATAGTTAGAACTCCTAGTGCTACATGTCCTTATGAAGACTCGTTTGATTAGTTGTCTACGATTTGGGACAGTTTATTATTTAAAAACCCGTTTTGAACGTGGACTCTAAAATAATATTCAATATATACACAACAAGCACTAAAATACGTATTTCGATTCTAAATTTATCAATCTCAGTGGTAAATATCTAAATCCCTCCACAATCTTATACAGAGCCAAAAGTTCCACGGATTCTGATATATAAGAGGTGTTTTAATACTCTGAGCGTTGAATATCTCACCGACTGACATGAGAATCTGAATAGAGTCTGCGGTGGGGTAACGTAAGCAGGAGTATTGTTGGGAAGCAGCCATGCTTACAATATTCCTGTATAATCGTATAGAAGGCCTTCTCTACGTCAGTCTACAGTAGGATTCATCTTCCCCTTCGTATATCTCCGTAGTCCTTGTTTATACATGGTTTATATGCAAATTGTATGTGATGTATGACCGCAAGGGGCTCTTCTAAAGCGGCTTGGATATCAGTTCGTGCCAATCACACCAATAAGATAATCCTAAATACCTAAGGGGTGTTAAGAGCTTAATTCTAGAAGTATGGAAAGTCCGACACACGCCATCTCAGAAAGTTTTAATGTAATGCTTACCCCCCTCCACCCAAAACTAACGTTGAAAAAAAAAAGGCCAAGTTCCAGGTCCCTCCCAAAAACAGTTAGCCTACGAAAGTTATATCACAGTATTGGCCCACGTTTTAGGCCCTTAATACCTTGCAATGAACCTAATAATACCCTCTCAATGATTTGTGGATTTCCAACTTGGCCAGTTTTCTTTAAATGATGGCCGCTATGAGGATCGGATTTATTATACAATTTCTGACATTTAAAGATTCAGGTCATTAGGGTAACGATTCGGATTTTTGCCTTTAATAAATCCCTAATGTCTATCATCCTGCAAAATTTCAAGTCTCTAGCTTTTCGAGAAAGGCCTAATAATTTCGTTGAGTGACTCGTATTTTTATACGAGTTTCCATCCCCTATATCTCAGAAACTCTTTATTGTAGAATTGTGAAACTTTGCACTTTTACTAACATTTTTTATTATAATATCTGTGTAAAATTTCATAAGTATATCTCTAACTGGTTCGAAGTTATGAGAGATTCTGTTGTCATTTTAGCACTTTCCGAAGGAATGTTCAGAATGGTCACAAACTATATGATCGGGGTTAGGTCATTTGTATTGGCGCCCCAAATCTCACTTATCTTCAAGATTTAGTTAGAGTAAAGCAGGCCATTCACGTTCCGACTTTCCTTACGACTTGTGGCCAAACTTCCGAACTTGGACCACAAGTTGGATCTTGAATGGGCTAGTTGGATTGTTGGAAGGGTAGTTGGGCGAGTCGGCACTTTTAGAGGGACGTCTCGAAAGTCTGACATCCGAGTAGTCCGAAAGTCCGACGGAGTTTTAGCGTGAGTCAGATCAAAGTCGTCCAACTTACCTCAGTCAGAGCTTGTTCTTCGGGAATCTTCGGTCTGCACTCGATACATTTTTTGGCTCTTGAGCAACGTACAGAGTCGTGAAAACAGACTAGGACTAATCTAGGGCAATTCGGAACGTGAATTGCCAGCTTTAGTGTTTACCTTTTTCACCAAAGATTACCTATATGTAGTTCAAATGACATTCGTGATTAGAACGTTATGAAAACGCATGTTATGAAGATGTCGCAGTTCGACCTTTTGGGTAGTTTGAGAAAGAGAAAGTATTTGACCAAAAAAAAATATGCACTCGTGATTATGGTATATGTGAAATAACATATCCAATTTTATTAAACATGTAGGACTAACGACTAGAACTAGAGTAATTTAGTTCTTTGTAAGTTCAAAGGAACATTCGTGTGCACAATGTAATTGTGAGTATATGCAGTACTTGTAGTTAATCCAGCTTCATAAGCAAATAGCATTAGAAGGCTTGGTTTGGTCAAAGCGATGAACAAAAGCAGAGAATCCACCCCAGTGTGATTAAGGATGTGCACCTCGCTTTGTGAGTACGTGTCCTCCATAACCTGCCTGACTACAAACAGCTGACATGTCTGTTTAGTTTTTCGTGCTTTGAATGGAAACCATTTTCATTAACTCATTAAGTACTATGAGTTTGAACTAATTTAAATAGATCAGCTCCAATTGAGCTTAATTAATTTAGATAAATCCTTGGATTAATATGAAAGCACAAGTATTATAATATGGTTAAACAGAAAATATTTTTTACTAATTATGTGTACACATTGTTAAAAGACGTTTATTTAAAAAAAAAAAAAAAAAAAAAAACAACAAAAAAACGGAGTCTGTTAATGTAGAAACGAACTGTGTATTGTGCGCCTAAATAGTGCCATTGCGATAGTAGATAAAGCAACTGACTTTTTAAAAGTCAGTAATTAGTGTTGTCCATTTAAATAGTTATTCTATAATAATAGGAGTATTATTTATATATTCGCTCTCTTATATCTAAAAGGGCCTGTCACGCGCAACGCAGGAGCTGCATGACTAAGTACAATCCTCAGTAAAGTGGTCAAGTTACGACGGATTGCTGAATAAGGTCTTTAAATTAAACTATATTAATAAAAAAATAATCATATATAGCTATTTTATATTTTTTTTATAAAAAGTAGATATTTGTCAGTGTTTATTTGTGGGAATATGTCTGTATATGTATTTGTAAGTATATTTTTTGTTGTGAACAATAAGCTCTGAGGTGTAAAAAAATGAAGAGAAAAAAAACAAAACAAATAAGATAATTAAAAACAAATTATTAGCACTATAGCGGCGCTCCCCTCACAGCTTGGTTTTCTCTCTTCAGGAGTCAGGTTTGCCATAGACATTTATATTCTAAATTTAACCATTATAAATTATACTTTATACGTTAATACTTTAGAATGTTATATGAATATATATTTTAACATTTAAATAATCATTATTGCCAAATAGATTTAATTATTCATTCATTTGATTATCTGTTACATATTTGTAATAATATTACGAAATTAACATACAGTAGACAGTGTGTCGACAAGCCACTTGGTGCCAGTTGTGTTGTTCGTTTGTATCATTCAACATTATAGCAAACATTTTGTTTTTAAAAAGTTTAGGTAGAAATATAAATGGCTACAAATTCAAAATATATACTTCATTATTCAAGTGCGCGTCAAAATTTATCACCATTATTATGATAGATTGCACAATAGTTTGATGTTTAAAAATTTTACTACGAAATAAAAAAGTAAATGAAATTAAAAATGTGAGCCACAACACATGTTCTATGACCAAACCACTAAAACCTTTGTGCGGAATAATCCTCTCGAGCATACATATGTGGGTAACAACCGGCCCGCTGTAAGATTTGATCCGGCCTGCGAGAAATTTTGAAAAGCCCAACTAAAATAAAATATATATTGCACTGCTTACTCACACTCACTCCAAATAAGAAAGATCGAGTGTTTTGGGGGTTCGTACGTTGCTACTGCGGAATCAAGAGAGCGAGCAAGCCGAGGCCGAGTGGCGGCGATCATCAAAGAGCGGTATTATTTTATTACATTGTCGTATTATTTCATGTCTGATACCTATCGCTAAAGATCATGAACACTACTTTAAAATCCGACGTTATTTTATTCTGAACCACATACGCAGCCAGCGAAACCATTTGCACACTGAAGTTTGGCCCACAACTTGACAATGGTTGCCCATACCTGAGCCAGTGTATTGCATAGAAAACCATCGTGCTATCAAATCCTGATAACAGTATAAAGTGATTTACGAAGATAACTTTTATTCCACCTGAATGTTTGATTTAAAATATTTTATGAATGCATATAAAATGTCCTCTAAGCTGGAAATCTCCCTTTCCAGCGTAGATGTATTTAGAAGGAGACGCGGGCCTCGACCATAGATCACTCCTGTAGGAAGCTCACATTAAATTATTGCCCTGTTAATTAATATATAATAAATCATATCCCCGTACACCCACCACCTGTTCCGTAGTCTCCCCGGCGGGATTTATCGGGCGTCCTTTACTCAACGAAACACAAATTAACCGCAATGTTATATCCGATTTAATTAGAATAGTCATATTTGACAAGTTCAAAGAAATTTATACTGTCCGAGTTCATTATTAAAACATAAATATGTCCGAGTACTCTTGGAAAAGGAGTATAACGCTTAACTTCCCCTTAGGCTTCGTTCACACTGCAGGCGCGCTTGAGCGATTTATCGCACTGATATGTAGGGACGATAGCGAGGAAAATGAAACACATTTATGAAAACAATGAAACCGAGTTGTACTGACAACGTTCGTGGATAACTGACAGAGGAAAACAAATCATTTTGTTATGTTACATATGATTTGACAATGAGAACCATGTAAACCACCAAAATCGATCCACTTGGAGGGAGGTTTACCATTGGACTTAAATTAATAATTTACCCATACTGTGATTTTTTCGATATCATTATAAAAGCTTACTAGATGTTCTACAAAAAAGATACTGAAACAATTTTTGATTAGGCTATGTCAATCGGAGAAATAAGTGCTTAAACTTTGAAGTAATGTCAGCTTTGGATTTGTCGATTTCCTTCAAATGTCTTGAAACTGTCGAGGCTCCTACTCCGAGTTCTTTCGCATATTCCCTAGTGTTTTTAATTGCTTATAGTAGTCAAATGTATTTGTCAATAAAACAGGATACGTATAATTAGAATCAATATTTTGTTTGTTAGAATTCGAAGATGCCGTATGAATATCTAGATTACAGTAATGGTGTTGATTTCGTTCTTTAGAATTATTCTTGGTATTCCCTATTTTCATCTGTTACCCATAGTTTTTTATTGTTAGTAGGTTTTTCTTATTGATTATAGAATATAAATCTATTTGGCTATAAAACAGGATACGTAAAATTAGTGACAATATTTCGGAGATTTCTGAGCGAAATACTTTTAAGATTTTCTACCACCACGAACGGCTTTTTTCCTCTATTTTTATCCACTAGATAGGCTTTATTTTGCATATTATTCTATATAAGTTTTATTCAGCAGGGGATTCTGATGAAATGTCGTGTTTTTGCTGTGGATTTTAAATACGATGTATCTAAGATTGGATAACATTAGCGAGTCTACATAGTTAAGAACCGACGACGGAGGATTACTTCTTGCTATGATTTAGTCTACATATGTATATTAAGTTCTAAATCCAAAAAATAAACTTCACAACGGTTAGATACTATGAGCGTATATGGCGGTTCAATGCCCGTAGAACACAAGGGGGCCGCAGGAAATTTACCTGCTAAGAGTTAATCCTCAAGAGCTGTAAATATACCCCAGGTATCTGCCGACACAAATACAAAGCCTAGGCGGAGAGCACCCCAAAAACACAGATCCAAAAATAGGTTATATACTAAATATTCATAAAGACTACTTAGTTGTTAACCGATTCATCAATTAGCAATCAATAATTTTCAACAAAGGTTATATACTAAATATTGATAAAAAGTATTTAATTAGAAAAAAATCAATATTCCACAAGACTTGTTTTTGGTCCATTTGTGTCTACTCCATAGACTTAATTAGGTATATTATTCTATTGTAGTTGGGCAACTAAACTTTGTTTTATTTTGTTAAATAAAGTTTTTTTTTTGACTTGTTATTCGTCAAGACTTTTATTTGTCCTTGTGTATTTACTAGATACGTTTTATTCGGCATATTATTCTACATAGGCTATATTAGGCAGGGTATTCTACTCAATCTTGTGTACTTCTTCTTGATCCTTCTGTACATGGGCGTATATAAAAACAATTTCGGGGGGGGGGGGGGCTGAGACCATTTCCAGGGTATGGAATACTAAATATTTAGAGCTTGGAATAGTTTTAGGCAACTAAAACGCTATTACACGTAAAATAAAATATTTTTTATGAACTAAGTGATCTTATTTAATTTATTTTTAAGGGTTTTACGAGAAGTTTTTATCATCAATTCAAAATTTCGGGAGGGGCTGCAGCCCCCTCAGCCCCCCCTCATATACGCCCATGCTTCTGTATCCACTAGAAAGGCTTTATTAGGCATATTTTGTATTGATTTATAGAGCTTTGCTTTAGAATGAGAGCCAGATTCTGTAATTTCCGCTTCTGTGTAAAAGTTAGCTACTGTCGGTGTCCCTGACGCCTTAATATCACTTTTATTCGAGATGTTCGAGAGGATTTTGACAATTTTCACGAGATATATAAAAAAAAAAAAAGTTTATTTCTTTTCTAAGCTTATCAAATGGCACTAGGGACATGAACGGAACCGCGCTAAGATGCTGCAGTTCCTGCGAGTCGGACTTTTTGAGTTCATAAGCTTCTAAGTACTTGTTTTATATGATTCCTGGGCTAGGAAAACGAATAAAACTATTTTCAAGGCGATAGCTTTAATCGTTTTCGAGAAAATTGGAAAATAATTTTTGAATACCGTTTTTGGTTTGGGTACTTAGAATCATGGGATTCAGTTGAAACATTTTCTGCATGTTTTACTTTCATCAAAACTAATATGTTGAAATTTTGGTTACGTTTGGAGTTAAGGAAGGGTTAGAATAAAATATTTTATTAACAGACATAAAAAGTTTTAGTAACTTTGTTTACTTTCCTTAATATCTCGAAAAAGGTTGAAAATCTTGGTAAACGAAAGTATACCATTAGAAAGCTTATTAAATGCTCTAAAAAAAAGGTTCTAATGAAAGTTTTGATTAGGCGATGTCAATCGGAGAAATAAGAGATTAAAACTTTAAAGTAATTGATTTCGCTTATTCGAACTGTTCTTTTTGTCTGTTTTTTATTCCTTGTTATTTTTTAATTGCTTATTGTTGGATAATGTATTTGAAAATAAAATAGGTTAAGAAAAACAATTTAATGTTAGAGATATGGATTTCCAAGATATATAGCTTTTCAACTGCCTAGCGTCCTTCCTAGGGAGGGTTCTTTGTCTTTGATATTGGTACTTAGAATTATGGGATACAGTTGAAACATTTTCTGCATGTTCGAGTTTCATTAACACTAATATGTTGAAATTTTTGTTACGTTTAGAGTAAAGGAAGGGTTAGAATAAAATATTTTATTAACAGACAAAAAAAGTTTTGGTAACTTTGTATAATTTCGTTAGTATCTCGAAAACCGTTGACAATCTTGTGAAGCGGAAGATTACCATTCGGAAGCTTACTAAATGCTCTACAAAAAAGGTTATGAAGAAAGTTTTAATTAGGCGATGTCAATCGGAGAAAAAAGTGCTTAAAGCTTTAAATTAATTGTTTTCGTTTATTCCAATGGTTCTTTCTGTCTGTTTTATTTCTTGTTATTTTTTAATTGCTTATAGTTTGATAATGTATTTGACAATAAAACTTGTTAAGTAAAATAACAAAAACAATTTATTGTTAGAAATATAGATTTCCAAGATTCCAAGACCTAGTCACTAGCGGGTCTGTTTCTAGTGTAGCGGACCCTTCCAGGTAAGATTGTAAATCATGACCTTTCAAGACTTTACTACTCACAGGAATGGCTTTAGTGACCTTAAGGGTTGACACGCCATTATAATAATTAATTTAAAAAAAAAGACTGGTGGAACCAAAATAATAACTGCTTCTATTTTAATCTTTCCAAATTAGACTAGGGATATGAAAGGAACCGCGCTAAGATGATGCAGTCCTGCGAGACGGACTTTTTACGTTTGAACGCTTGTATTATTCATCAAGACCATTAAAAAATCGTTTGCCGAACACGCTGTAGGAAAATTAATGACACTATACTTTATATTTATTTTTCAAGTTTATCTTTTTTCTGAGGGACACGTTAGATTAAGAACAATAAGAATAAGAATTTTTCATTTCAAATTTTCACTATAAACATTATCCTAAAATTTGTTTCTAATTTCAAAAGCATCGAGCAATTATAAAAGAATTTGAGGTCGCCCAGAAGTTTTAGGAAACACCGACATGCCCCGGAGATTATTAGAGGAAGGGGGGGGGAGGGTGTGACCCTCAAAGATCTTCGAGGGCCGGGTAATGCCGCCCTTAGAGGAACCAAGGAAAAAAAAATAAAGAAGGGCTAAAAAAAAAAAAAAATAATGAAATCCCGGGGGGAGAGAAGTGGATGGAGGCAGCCATATTTTAAATGTCTTGTAATAGCTAGAATACCAGACTGCTTTCCTTGAAGTTTTAGCAACTAGAACAGCAAAACACAAAATCAACTGTCCACAGGTTTTATATATATATATATATATATATATATATATATATATATATATATATATATATAGATTTATATATTTATATATATGTGTCTATATATATAGGGTGTCGTCATAAATATGACACGATTTTTCTATTCCCCACCCCCTACACTCTCCTACACCCCTGCCTCCTGTAATCCCCCCCCCCCCCAAAAATATAAGAGTGAAAATACCTCTGATTTTGTGTGGCATAATGAAATAATAGGTTTGTAAGTTACAGTTGCTTATAAAATAGAAAAAAAAACATAGTTCTGTATAAATTACTGTTGTATTAGTTGAACCTGTCCATTAATACTATTCTCAGTTATGTGCCCTGCCTTCAGGATTTTTCAAAGGCCAAGGTCTCTTATGTGTTTCTTGTCATTGCTAACAGTAAGAAGTAATATACTATATATATATATATATATATATATATATATATATATATATATATATATATATAAAGATAGATAAATTTGAACCTCCGTTATTTTCTTGATCTATGGGTTCTGAATCCAGAAATTTTCTAGTCGGCACTTTCGGATTGCGTCATCGCGTCGACGTCATAAGTTCGTTTCCCCCTAAGGAGAGAAGGAGGAAACACGCTCTAACAAGGTGGAAGGAGGAAACAGGGTTTTTGTTTTGTGTGAAATCGTCTGTGTGCTCGCTTCTCTTGGCCTCAAGGTAAAGTATTTTAACTCCTTGGGAACATTTGAAGATTGAGACTCACCGGGCTACATGAGTATTATTTAACCCGAGTCACGGATGTCGGCTTTGAGTCTTTCAGCCTCTGTTGCTGATGTTGAGTCGTAGTGTGCCCATACAGGATGAGGAGTATCTCAATCAAGATTTGGACTGCGCGGTCCAAATCTTGAGACCGGCACCGTGTACGACACATCCTTGATGCGGGATGACACAGTCCATCGAAGTAGAACGAGAAAAGCAATAGTTTAACTGTACAGCTCAATGAGGCTGATACTGTGCAGGCCAGGCCTGACGAGTGTTGACTAGAGGATATTTGCTACACATTCAAGGGGTCTACTATAAATGGACTGTGCATTCCCTGCCTTCAGGTTTGAGTGCTAGATCTGTTTAGTCCAAACCTTGAGGCCAAACTGCGAAGTATCTGCCTTGAAATTTGATTTCTAAACTATAGGAGCATAAATTATTTAATCTCGTTCATTAATTTAAAAACAAAAACACGAAGTAACAATTGTAAAATATATAATGTATTGTAAATCTTTAGCTGCCCAAAATGGGTTCAAAAGACTGAGTAATAAAATAGTGATGGGTCTGTCGGCGGTCTAGATGCTAACGCCACGGATTCTCATGTGGGAGATGCGGAATTGAGTCCCGCCTGCACCAGATTGAGATATTACATTTCAAGGCCCATTAAACGAATTCCCTGCTGCACCATGGGTGTTTAGGAAGGGTGGCAACCTATAGAAAAATAAATAAATAAAATGGCAGAAAGCTTAATAACCGATAATGCCATCCCAGTGCACAAAACATAATCTACATGGAAAAAATCGGGCAATGAGAACCACAAAGTTGTTGGCCCTGAAACGCAATCCAAATCCAAATCCATCCCAGTGTGTTAACACTCCACTGCCCGGGCCAGACCCCGTGATCCCCACTTCGACGCCTCGGCTCTGTCTATTTCAGTATCGAATGATTTAAAAAAAAAACAAAAAAAAAAACAAGTGACAATTTTTTTTTCTTACAAAAACCGATAACGAGGAAAATGTTACCCCTTCAAGACCTCTTGATGACTAAAACGAAATAAAAAAAAAGCAACAAATGTATTTTTCATTCATCAGGCTGTATAAAGCCTAGATTTAGGGGCGCTGACATTGTTTCCCTTAAGCCTAGCCTGATCCTATTTTGGACGGTCGACTGCAATGTAAGGGTCGCATCCTCTCACCACAAAGACAAACGTATCATCAACCCCTCGTGAAGCCTGCTCTTGCTTATCCCACTTCATCTGCTTACCTAAGATTTGCATACAAATAAGCGGAATTAAATTTACCCCTCCCTTTCTCCTTTCGCTCTTATTTAATTTTCACTGAGATATGTACATTTTCCAAAGCCTTTGAGCGAATCGTAGGGGCAGTTCTCCTGTGATACTGTCATAAATTATGCACAAGGGAAGCCGAACAGTATTAAGCCTTTATAGTCATCTGGGATTTGGCTCAAGTCGGTTTTATCCCCTTCTTATACGTCACAGAACATGCGTATGTCTAAGAATTTAAGGAATGATTGGGATTTGGCGAAGAGGAAAAGTATCAGATATTTAGAGAAATTTATATTCCGAACATTTCGGCAGCCTTCGTCAACAACGAATGCCAGGGAGTGGGGACAGACCAAACCTAGCAGCTAAGTGACCCTGGTGAAAATAAAGAGCATCTTCTTTAAATATTTTCACCATGGTCACTTAGCTGTTAGATTTGGTCTTTCTCCATCCCCTGGATCATTGCTCACGAAGGCTACCAAAGAGTAGTTAGAAGTATAGATTTCTAAATATCTGACGTTTTTTCTCTTAGTAGAATACCAACTATTCCTTGACTTGTTATCACCACAACGCCAATAATCGTCTTCTGAATACGTATGTATGTTCTTATGCAAGTATACGAGCAATGTTCTTGATTGTTCCTGTTTTAAGGTATATAGAAAAAATGCAATAGTAATCTCAGAATTTAATATTATTCGTAGAATATATACATTTACATTCGACTTTGTTTTTGGTAAATAACAGATATCAGGCCTGCCCACAAAACTAATCCTATATATAAAGAGTTGTAGAGGCTATTTACATTTTTACACTTGACATTCAAAATCAACAAAATCATTTAGGCCTCCCGCCCACTGGAATCGAAAACCTGCGAAATGCATTCGTCAGAATTCACACGAACAATCCAAACACGAGGCTCTATCATGGACCGCGTCCACTGTGCCCGAATCGTTCGTCCGTTTTCGTCCGAAGTTGTGCGAAGTGCGAACCGATCCCATTCTGCTGGGATTTAGTTGCGAACGAGTGCGAAAAGTCATGATAAAAAATGAACTGTGAGAATGGTCGATTGTTAATCGTCTCTCGAAAATTACTGATTTTTTTGATTTTAGAATAAATGAATCGAAATGTATCCTTCCTCATTCGAAAATCCGAATGAGGAAAAGTGGTGGTCATCGTCGATTTGAAGATCGTTCCACAAATGAGAAAATTCGCCGAACTCGTTTCTTTTGGCATTAATGTGAATCACCCACATTTCCCGTCTTTGTCGATATCGTCTGAGCCGTCGATGAATCAAATGTGATAGTTCCAAAGCGAAACATTCTTCGTCAAAATCATGAGAAAAACCTTTCCGAAGAGCAATCATGTCTACTGCGAATTCGGACTAATACTGAAGCAATGGACGAGAGGCATTCGCACGATTTCGGACGATTAGCGTTCGCCCGAATTCGTTGCTTCACAGTTCGCAGCTTTTTGGTTCCAGTGGACGAGAGGCCTTAGTTCACTCCGTTGATCCAGTTTATTAGTTAATGTTCAATTCTATTGGAATATAGATAAAGGCCATTTTGAAAAAGGTTATCTATATGAAAAGGATTCTTTAGAGGTTTCAGGTGGTGAAAGTGCCATAATCTAGCTTACATTAACGACATGCTAAGATTCACATAACCTGCTGGGGTATTTACAATATGCTTTAATATTACATAAGTGTATGTACACACAAATTCAAACATCACCATTGATAGAGAAAACACGCTGATAGCAAACACGGCGCTAATAGCAAAATAGTTGATGCGATGTTAAAAACGAAAAAAAAAAAGAAAAACAACAAGCTGAAATCACAATGTGCCAGCACAACAATATTGTACATACAGCATGTACATGCATATTTCTTATGGCTTTGTATTTCATTAATTGATCAGGGGAACATTTAACTCGGAATAAGAGAGACGCATTCCATAAAACCAATGCGGTATAGTAATGAATAAAAACAACATTAGACTTCACACTACCATGCTTTGCAATATATATTTGATCAACGAGATTTTCCTTTAGCAGAATTATATATAATTTTTAGAAAATACTAAAATGTTATTATAAATAGCATATAGCCACAAAAAATCCAATAAAACATAAATGTGTTTTTGTACTAGGGGATGACATCTATTGACTTAATAAAAATACAATTAATACAAAAATAAATGGCTTATGATGAATAAAAGCATAAAGAGAAACAAAATTAATTATCATGAACATTTTTACTTTCCTTTTGAGAAGATTTTCCTTTTCCGCACAATTACACTGAACCCGTGCCAATTACATCGCTATATGCCTCTATAAGGAAATTTCTCTAATTATTTTGACCTCATTATATTGAATGAGGAAAATAAAGAAAGAATAACATTATTAAAAAAAATATTCAAAAGGAAGAAAAGATTCTATAGGTCTAATAGAATTTGTGAGAGCATTCGTTAACAGATCATTTGTTAGGAAGGTTTTTTTATTATTATTATTGTAACTTTTACGTATTACAAGAAGAAAATACTTTATTGATCATAATGAAGTAATAAAGTGGACTGACCAACTTTATTGGGTTTCTGGTTTTTATTAGTATTTACTTCATTCTACGTGTTTCACGATTTTATCTTTATAGCCATTTTGATTGGTCCGAAATAAGTTATCTACAAAGAATATAATTTAGACAACATTTCCGTCGGATTCAAATATATAGAATATTCCTTATATATGTTGACTTTTTATACCTCCTGAGTAGATGCACTCAGCGAAAACATGTAGGTTTTATGACTGGATTCAATGTTCTTTATTAACATTGAAATTGAAATTATCACATAAACAACAGAAACTTTTATATGAAAATAGGAAACAAGACTATTGGAATGGGGAGATTATTTGGTTCCGATAACGTGTATTAGCAACCGATTGTAAATTGATAGCTCATATAAATTGTGTTTTTTTCTCATGAAATAATATCATGAATGATAATATAAACCATGTTACTTATATTATAAAGACGATTTCAATTTTATGCGTGCTCGCTTAAGAAGAACTTTGTTTCTCAACATTTTTAAGGAGTGCATAACAGAGTTACCATAGAAATGATCAATGACTGATGGGAAAGGCACAAGAGCCAGTCTTCATCTTCAGCTTTAGATTTTCTGTAAAGCAGACCATTCACGTTCCGATTTGCAGTACGACTTATTAGGACTACTAGTTGGATAGTCGACTACACTCACTCGAATACTAGTGACCATTCGAATGCTTACTAAATTCTCTACAAAAAATGTTCTGAAGCAATATTCGATGGGGCAACGTCAATGAGAGATATAAGCGCTTAAAACTTAAAAAGTGTTTGTTTTGTTGTTTTGAAATGGTTTTTCTCTTTCTTTATCTGACTTTTTAATTGGTTGTTTCTAGTTTTAAATTGCATTTATCAGTAAAATTAGTATTGTAGTAAAATAAGCTAACAAACGGTGAAAGGTATTGGTAATAAGTTTGGAGTGGCTGTGGTAATCATGATGGCAGTGGCAGTCAGTTTCCTGTGATTTGTGATACTAATCTATTCCATTTCTGCTAAGATGACGCAGTTCCTGCGAGTCGTTTTTTTTTGTTGGTAAAAAGTGCTTTAAGTATTTAAATCGCCTTTACTTAGCAGGAATCCGCAACCGTTTACGAAATTATAACGAAAACAAAATTAGAATCATATATACAATGAAGAAAAAACATAATTCATATTTTAACGCCCACTAAATAAAAAACATATTTTTTGGATGGATTACCTATTGGTAACCAACCTTTTCTAGACTGGGTAGGGCTGATGCCTTTTCTTGCAATAATATTGTACTGAAATGAATTAAAATATAAATGCCGGCTCTTAACTTGGCCCGAAATGTTTATTATTAATATTAAATTATTAAAATAATGCTCGTCACACAAAAAGAATATTTATTTTAAAAGATACCCGGATTGAGAACAAAGATTTTTCTCATCAGTCCAGTCAATGAATGCTTAAAAACAGCTATAGGTGGACATTTTTGGAACACAAAAACTAGCCGAAACAAAGTTATGAAGTCAAAAATTGTGTTCCAAACATTTCCGTCTATAACTATTAGTTTCCAGGACTATTAGTCGCTAAATTTCAGATTTCACCATGAACACTGAAATTATTTTTACGTTTGAAGGAAAATACATAAAACAGCAAAGTAATATATATTATTGAAGGGAATGCAATACTCTACAATCCTATAACCGTTATTTATTTTATTGGTACATCGTTGAAGAGTTATCTGGTCAAAACGGGGAATAAATATGCGGAAAAAGTGTTTTTCCCCAAAATGACAGACTTTCATGAGCGGATATTTCGAAAACTAAAGATATATCGAAAAACTGTATTGGATAGAACTTGTAGGAAATTTAAGTAGCTTTCATTTGTTATAGAATAGTCATGTAGCTAGGACGCAGGGTTTCCGAGATATAAGTGAAAACCCCAAAAATGGGACTTTCAAAACCCCCCCTCCTCCCAGTACAAAGACTAAGGGCGAGGACTTTTGATATGTTCACCTTCTCTGTAGCCCAAACAAAGTTACGAAGTCAAAAATTTTGTTCCAAAAATTTCCATCTATAACTGTTCGTTGCCTGGACTGTATATATAAATTAACTTGTGCAACGGGTACATTGTGGAATCTTGTGTTTAATTTTATATTTTCTTATTATTTTATAATTGTGTATAAATTGCTAGGAGTAATGAAAATATTTTGTGCAATTAAAACTGTTTAAATTATTTCTGAGTCAAGAGAAATATCGTTCTTTGTCCTTCCTTCTTCGCCGGATCACCACAGTCTTATTCTTATTCGACTGATGTATCACAACGCAGAAGTTAGATTTATTATGATAAAAACCAAGTGATAGAAATAGTGTTTAAAATGTAAGAATACCTTGGTGGGTTGTATGGAGAGTAAGAAAGGTATGTGCTAAGGAAGGTAAGGCTTATGTTAACGATTTTGTTGAAGCTTGAAGGAAGTCTTGGGGGAAGATATCAGCAAGATAATCTCTCTTATGTGTTGCCTTTCAGCAAAGTTCGATACAACACTCCTCTTTCATAAACCTCGAGTACTCAAGAACATGGAAAGGATTCCAAATATATACCAAGAATTGTACAGGACCTATTGCTAATAGAAAACCTGAGAAAGTCAGGAAGCACTGGAATCATGAAAGCTCTCGACATGAACGAATAAACTATTAAAATTTCTGAAAGGAAAATTTTATATACAATATCTGGATCAGTACATGGAGTAAGGGTAAAATAACAAATTGAAAAAAAAAAAGCAAACAAACAAAAGAAACAAGAACAAAAACCAGCTCGTTATGTGCATTTTTAACAACAGTTATTTTTCATATTTTTACCCCTTTTAAGTCTCTAAATTTTGCAACTTTTCCACGGTATTACGATAAGAATAACAAATGTGGATTTTTTTCGATTCACCCCTCCCAAAAGGATGTCACACATCTGGTTGACTTACAAGCAGAAAGCTAGTATAATCTGGGACAGCGATTATAATTCAGAACCAAGTGGACTGACTTAGCCAGAGGCGGTGGAAGGTTTACCAGAAATAATTATAGTTTTAGTTGTAAGGTCCTGAATAATTTGCAGAAAGGCTTGAAACTTGTATAGCAGGAAATAAAACCTTTGAAGCTGAATTAGATATTTTATTATTGACCTTCGCCTATTTTATTATATCTGCCATTACTGATTATTTTTCGTGTGCTACCATCCAGCAACTCGCGTATATAGTATTAAATGAAAAAAAATGTATAAAATAAAAAGAATATCGTAAAAGTAAATTGCGACATTTCTAAAAGATGGTATAGTGAAAATTTGAAGATCAATATTAGGAGAAAAGAAAAATGTACATACAGATAACATTTCAGTATATAGAGCCAGAGAAATATAAAAGTTCATAATGAGTACATACATTAATAAATACTATAAGATTCAATTAAGCTCTCAGCTGAGTGGAATGCTTTATTATTTATTGGAGGAAAGTTAATTAGAGTGATCCATCAGAGTGTGAAGGAAACGCGTGGGGAAGGAGAGGAAATAGATCATGTGGTCACTTCCGCTTGTGGCTGTGTAGTTCTGCTTGGATTCCTACCACCTTAAGGGGCAAGGGATACGCAGCGGTGAAGTACTTACGACGCTCATATTTCAACTTGCACTGATTCTAGTTCTGGTTTTACTCCTATTCGCTCGTCGAAGTGTAATGTTGAATGTTTAATGAAAGTGTGATTGGTTTTCATAGATATGTTTTCTAGTCAATATCTAGGCCCTCAAGGAGCAAACGAACAAGACATGTAACAGTAGCATTGGCACGCTAACGGACCAGACTCCTAACACTTAAACACCATAATTAATGATAAGAGAGCAGAAACCAATTTGTCCTCTATGTAACACGGTATTAACCATTTAACTTACTAACAGACTGCTTAAGACTTATAGCAACATCACTCCCTAATCCTATCATAGCTTTTGTAGAAGGAAGCCAATTCATATATGATATTTTTAGTTATTTAAGGGTAGTTGAAAAAAAGAAGAATGAATTTAGTGTTCACTCGTGAATATATATATATATATATATATATATATATATATATATATATATATATATATATAAATATATATATATATATATATATATATATATATATATATATATATATATATATTTAGTTTCTGCCGTAATCAATTAAATTATTTCTACTTTTGCTAGACATTGATTTACATAAACTTCCACGATTTGCTTTGTTAGTCTGGTAGGATCTTTTCTTTCAATGTGGAATATTAATTTTTTTTTCAGAGTGTATTCTTCTATTTCCTTTATACTTCGAAGTCTTTAAGTTGTTGGCAGTGTTGGGCCTAATAATTGCTTTAGCGCATTTCTCCCAACAGATTTTATATATATTACATAATCATTAATCTTGGCTAAAGTAGACAAATTTGAGGAAGAAAAGAGAGAGATAAACGTGCTTTGAATTTAAAGAAAGCCGCATTTCCTACATGACAGATGAAAGAGAACGCTATAAAAAGAGGCTGATAATTAGGACTAGAAGAGAGATGTTCCACCTTTATAAAAAGCCTTGGCGAATAGGAGAGAGATCCCGCTGCTCTAAGTGCAAGCTGAAACAAGATGAAGACACCTTCCATTTCCTTGCAGAACGTCAAGTACGGAAGTAGTTTATGCTCAGTGAAAGAGTTAAATGGGAGGCATTGGGAAGTCCTCTGCAAACGCCATTTGTAAATATAGACAATTTTTAATAAGGGAACTTAATTATTAGTATGATTTAACTTTTTGTTTATATTATTGTATATATTTTCGTATTCGATCTGTCAATTTTTTCATATTATTTTAATTATAATGTTTCCTCACTATTTATGTCCATTTATTATAATCAATAGTTAATGATTTATGACTTTGGGATATTAAGATAAATCGATGTTGTGGAAAACAAGCAGGAATGCACATGTTTAGCTGGGTTAACTGTTTTATGTTTCCATTATGTCTGCACAAACCACTATTGATTTCTCATTGCTAATAAATTCTAACTCTAATTAAGTGTATATCACGATATAGTTAATGAAAGAACTAAAATTCTTTTCGGCTTAGTAACTTTTATAGACTTATTGTATATTGAAAATAGTGTAGGAGCGAGTTATGAACCTTGTGGCACTCCAGAGGGGCTATTGTGTTACGGACTTGTTGTAGGTATCTTGTCACTTCTGAGTCTACAGACTTCTGAATGCTGTTAGCTATGTGACATTTGAGTCATAAACTTCAGAAGAAGCCAACTAGAATGCAACAAAATGTATCAATGAATCATTGATATCACCATCTAGAATAGGACGGGATCAGTTTGTTCTATATTTTTTAGAGCAATTTATGTAAATCTTAGAAGAAAAATATATTTACATTATTCTTTCATTCATTAACTTTGGCAAAAAAGAAGATACCTTCCTGATAAATTCTTTCCCCGCCTACGATAAAATGCTGTTTGAATGAGAATTGCATGTTTAAGGTTGACCTGAATGTGAAATCCCCTTTCCATGAGAACTGTGAATTGATCCTAGCTGTCTCTGTCACGGTATTGAGGGACACGTGAAAGGGGCCACGCACTATTGACCGCCTCTAATAGTACAATTACATTGCTTTCAACCATCGACCTGTCTTTTTCCTCTCTTTATAATAATGTCAAACTGTACAAACTCTTTTTTAGAACGTTTCCTCCCTCCCTCCATGTCAAGTTTCAGAAAACGTAGATCACGATAATAACGGTGGCTCAAATATATATATATATATATATATATATAGATATGTGTATGTGTGTGTGTGTGTGTGTGTGTGTGTGTGTGTGTGTGTGTGTGTGTGTGTGTGTGTGTGTGAGTGTGGGTGTATTTATCCGACAATAGAACACCACAAACAAAAAACCAACTTATGTACAAATGTGATTTACTTTTAGAAGAGAGAAAAGCAATTCAAAGGAATATAAAAATTGACCCATTAGATAAACAGAAAAAGAGCTGTTTGATAAACACTATTGAAGTTTCAGATTTTTGTATGAAAGCATGCCTTACCCTAAAGACAATTGATACCACCAAAAATGAACGACATGACAAACAAAAAAAAAACGTAAGAAACAAACGAAAAATTAATTTATATTTTTTTTGCTTTAATTAATCCACTATGTATTTAATGTAATGTTAAATCATTAATGATTTAAGCTTATCATAATATGATTTATCAACAAAAAAAATATTATGATAAACTTATAAAAAATACATGTTATATTCATTGTGTATTGGAACATGTAGCACGTAATAAACGGCCTTCTTGCAGGTTGACTTCAGAGAGGAAACTAATAAAAAATATATATGTATTTGTCTGTAAACTTTCTCACAGGCTCATAACTTGTCTGATTTTGATGAAATTCATGTTTACGTAGCTAAATGATTGTAAGCAGTTTTTTATGTAGGGGAAGGTGTTGTACCTCTGACCATATTGTACCTCTGACCACCGAGGCTGTCGCGGCATATAGCAACATTTAATAAATTTTGGTGTAATTAGTGTTTAGCTCCTTCACTAGAGGGCTTGTGTAACCTACTTTGGATTATTCAAGTCAAAGAGGATTCTTGTAAAAAATACTTATCCATTTCTATCATAAAAATGTTATTGATTGTTATTGACGAGAGAAGATGAAAATTTGTGTGATATTGATGTTGAAGACATTTTGGCTAAACTTCCATACCCTACTATTGCTAGTGGATCTGCTTGACAGCTAAACGTTTATCGATTGGACTGGATTTTTCAGTATATTAAGCATAACACAATATCAATAATAGCTTTTTTATTATGCTTACATCCTTGTCCTGTATTTATTAAACTTACAATTAATTACAATATTACTGAATACAATTTTTTTTCTGGACTGGTGTTTTTTTTTTAACGTGGTCAGGGGTACAACACCCCGTGGTCAAAGGTACAACAACTACATGTTGTACCTTTGACCACTGTAAGATTATGTTTTAAAAAATTAATAAAAAATATTAAATGTAAAGCTAGAACCTTGAAAAAATTAAATTTGATAATGGAATACTAATTACAATGAAATAAAAAGAATGAATTTACTTTAATATTCAAGCCAAAACAAAATTCAATTTTGCAAAGTGGTCAAAGGTACCTTCCCCCCTATAGGTCGAAGTGTCATGAACCCAAATAATATGAGTAAATAATATGAGTCTAGTAAAATATAACATTGTATGACCTATGACCCCCCCCCCCCCCCCCCCAAAAAAAAGAACTTTATTAAACAGCATTGTTATGGCGCAAGGTAAACATTATCGATGCCATGTAGTAGTTGGATTGTTCACCAATTTCCCGTATGTGTTTGCTAAGTGTATTTTGATTGTAAATGCTCTGCAGTCCTTGTGTTGCAGTGAGTGTGTGGATACACAATTATCTTATTCAGCTTGTTGTTGTGCTGTTTGTATGTTCTGTACATTGTTCGGAACAAGGTAAATGACGCGCGAGAGCAGCCAATGAAGCGGATTCGTCGCTCTTCACAAAAAGAGATCATATATATATATATATATATATATATATATATATATATATATATATATACATATTAAATTTAGGAATATATCAACAATTAAAAATCAAATAATGATATTTCGATTTATAAAGAAACATATATCATATTGTAACATTGGCGAGCAACTATTATCTTCCCATGTTAGTGTAAATATTTTTAGCTCTAAACGAAACAAAAATAAATTTTAGACCTAAATAAGTCAATAAGTATTTAGAGTAAAAAAATTAATATTGGCTGTGCGATTTTTTTAAAGTAAATTAAGTAGCAAACATTCCTTTTTTTATTTTTTAAAAAAGGGTAAACTAACAATTTAGGCGTAAAAAAAGGCTTAAAGCTTAACATGTTGACTCTAATTTGAGCCATTTTTATTTCATACCCCCCTGGTATGCCCACCCCCTATTAATGTGTCCCGGTTTCACTCGCCAAAAATGTGGCAAGCCTAGGTATAATCCATCTTTAGAGGACACAATTTCATGCATTGATATCTTCCCCACACTTACAGCCCAAATTGCGGCCCTAAATTTTGGCTCTATGGAGGTTCTGCTTGTAGTTCAACTGACTTAAATTCTCAATTAAATTAAATCTCACGATATACAGGCTTAGAGAAAATCCAGCTGTGAAATAACGCATACGCTTTGCTTGCGGGGAGAGTTAGGGTTGTTATTCTATAATGTGATGTACATTTAAATATTCCTTATGAATAGTATGACAAATTTACCTAATAAAGCAGATCAATTTTTCTATCGCTACATAAAAAGCGAAAGGAGAGTAATAAAGGAAGATTTATTGACCTGTATAGAACCGTGTATATGGAGCCTATTTTTCCTCCAGGACATGCATGAATAAATGAGTTGGGCATTGTGTAGGTACATCTGGCATGGAAAGCGGAGATGCGCCTGTACGGTCATAGATAAGCCAAGTCTCAAGCACTAATACTTCCGCTGAATGGGGCCTGAGGCGGGTATTTGTCACGTTTTTTCACCCTCGTGCACCCTTCTCGGCAGTGTATACAGGGGAGGGCTTTCAGGCCATGACTACGGTACAAATCATCGGGGAAGGCCCACAGACTGCATCAGAAAACATTTACTCTCCTGGTGTACCCCAGGGGATTATACTCCGCACCCTACTTTTCCCAGTTTTTTCCCCCAGCGGGAGTGGGTTTTTACAAATGTTACCTGGAACATTAATTTTGTATAATTCAATTCCATGACACCCTACTGTTGCATTGGCAAATATCGATCTCTTTTGATGAATTGGGTATCTGACTTTTATTTCCGTTTGACCATTTTGTTCGACGATAATGTAAGGATGAGTCCCTAATAGTATTTTATTATTCACGAGTGTAGAGTTTAATGACGTACACCTTTTATATTAATTGGTTGGCTAAATTGGAAGTGTTTTAAACTGAAATAATAATAAGAATCTCTAATTGAAAATCAGTACCAGAAATATAAAATGCATTTAGCTTTCCTAAATAAATACATACATACATAACAGTAGTTCGGATTACTTTTCAATTCAAATCTACGCTCAGAGCGCCTAGAATTCCCAATTATTCTGAGCTATTATGAATGTATTGTAGCCTATTCGTCTATTCCGACTGTTCAATCATCAGAAAAACTGGCAAGAGAGACTCTCGATTAAACCGGTAAAAATCCATTTATACTCTGAATAAAATTTTATATTCAAAACACGCAGAGCATAAAAAAGTTAACTGTACAATTTTTTGCCCCGAAAGTAATTGTCATACCGAAACGTGATACTCTTATCTCTTCCATTGGCTAGTTCACCTTTTTATGTAATACGCACGATCTCTGCACGCACAGAGACCCATTAACCCCAAGATTATCATTTTAATGGCTGTGGCTTCATGTATTTGTCCTCATTAATAAATGATTTTATCTAATTAAAGTTTCTCCGAGCGTATTCCCTCCCTACTTTCCGGGCGGAAACCCGCTTATGGGATTGCACATGACATGACTGCCAGGCTATATTCTAAAACATCCTGTTTTCAAGTCTCCGAAGTACCTACCTAAAATATCAGTTGTTGATATATTTATAGCAAAGTTAAGTCGTAACACATTTAGTTTCTTTTCTTACCAGCAGTAGGTATATTGTTCTTCTTTTGTACATGTAATTTTTGATTCATCTATATTTTATGCCAAGGGTTACTCATTCGTAATGAATCCTTTTAAAAAGTCTGAATGCGTAAATTAATCAATAACTGAATAATGTGAGCAAATGAAACCATAACAACAATTCCTTAAAGCTATATGCATCGAATTCGAGTGCTTTGTCTGTATCTTCAATATCAGCACAACGTTTACTTCCATTTTCATAATTAGCTTGGTGACAACTCGAACACAAAGAAATGGGGTTGAGGTCTGAAAAAATATTTTCTAGATCCAGTACGTACAAGTAAAGCTCGGTCCATAAATAACCATGATTTTCGTTTTTCAAAACGCTATTGTAATGCCTAAGGGAGTCGAAAACTGGCAATTTACTGCACCTCATTTGCTTAGAAATGAGGAAGAAATTTCACTGACTATGATCTCTGAATGTTGAATGATTAGAGGAAATTTCCTCTATGTAAATCTACTCTAAGATGTAGTGATTACAGGAACAGAAGAAAATTCTGATAATTTTGAACTGATATAATGAACAAGGTTTCTTCTATGATCAGGCAATTTTAACAATTGATATATTTTTATATCAATTAATTTATATTTGATTATGCAGAATGAGTGCATTAAAAAATCAAACCGCCTCCAGATGTATTGGAAGCACCTTTGCTATTTCCCACTTATGCCCGAACCCTTTTGTTGTTGCGTGTGAGTTGTCAACCTATTATAGGAATGTAAATCACTCCTCTATCGTTGCAAGAAAATATTGCAGCCAGCTATAAGGCAAGTAAACATTTTTTCTACGACACATTATGATTGTGAGGTGGCCAATGGTATCAGGCTGTACCGTATGAAATGTCAGTTTTGTTTACTTTGCGATTAAACCTTTTTTATTTCATTATTTACAAACATAATTGTTATTCATATAGAATTAAAGCTCTTTTATTCTTATTATTTAATCAGTAACTTGCGTACTGTATTGTGAGAACGATCCTCTGAGAAATAAATTAAAAAAACTTAAATTATGACTTCAACGGAAATCCGTATTATTTTTGGTTATGAACTTAAGCTCGGTCATAGCGCTGCTGAAGCGTGAATGAACATTAACACGGCGTTCGGGGAGGGAACGGTGAATGAACGAACTGTTTAACGGTGGTTTACAGGTTTCGAAGTGGACATTTTGACCTTGACAACGAGGAGCGAGGAAGGCCAGAAACCAAGCTTGACAATGACCACCTGAAAGAAAGGGTTAAAGCTTGTACCTCAAAAAGCACTAGGGAATATGCCAAAGAACTCGGAGTAGGAGCCACGACAGTTTCAAGACATTTTAAGGAAATCGGCAAATCCAAAACTGACATTTCATACGGTACAGCCTGATAATATCGAACTCCCCACTTGTGAAGATTACTGTCCTGAGACCAATTCTCGATCATATTAAATGCAGATGGATTTGTTGATCAATGAAGATACAACATGGATCAGTAGAAAAAAGTATTGGACAAACTATTGGTAACATTTGTAAATAACACAAATTACTTGACAGATTGAAGTCTTTTAATGATCTACTCTACAACAGAAGTCTCAGAAAATACGACAATTGCAATTAACATCAACGCAGTCATTAAGCTTATAAGGTTTGATGTAAAAATTATTATAATTATATTGTATTTTTAACTACTCTGGTTTATGGAAATATGAATATTGTAAAAGTACCCTTAACGTACAACTTTAACATTTCAACCTCCCTTTGAAAAGATTCGATTTTGATTGATATAATATTTTTCTACATTAAATACTTGGTCTAGGTCAGATGAAACCATCAGATTCAAAAACAACAATACTCTAGAGCGTTAAATGACATGGAACGAACTATTTTACTCTTTTAGAAATAGGCTTTTCTACAATAATGTCTCCTTGGCCAACAAATTAAAATAGCACTCTCCAACTTTGTTTGGAAACTTTCCAGGAACGCTTTTAAGCAAAGGATCTTCTCGGTCTTTTGTGTAATAAGTTGGTTTGTGTTGATGATGATCGCCTCGTTGACGGTACACACACACACAGAGCTACTATCGCGCCCCCGCTTACTAACGATATGCGAGTAGGAAATTAAAGATGGCCACGATAGAGCCGCCCCTCACTGCTCTCTTTTTAACAACAACTCCACTAAAGACTAATGGTACCCCCTTATAGGGGAGGCATGACCCTCTTCTAGTTGTGGGGAACAATATTTTTTTTACCACTCCAACTACTATGTATTTCAAAAACGTTACTCAGAAGAACGTTTGCTCGATTTTTCACATGTCTTTTTAATACTTTTTGAAGGAATGTACCAACTGGGGTGTCACACATAAAGGGATTATTGAAAAATTCCCAAAATGATCCACGTTTAATTTAGGGGAGGGAGGGAGGGAGAGAGAAAAAGAGGGAAAGGAAGCGAGATTGGCATTATAAAGATCGTTATATACCAACTTCTTAGCAAATTCGATAAAATGAAAATGTAGTGACAACATAGTGGACACTAATGTGTGGTGATAGATAGATAAAAAAAAATGTAGTATTTATTTGTAAGCTTTAACTTTTTACAGAGAGGCCACTTAATGTGTATAAAATAATACAATTTCTCAGTAAATTGTAAAATATAATAATTGTATTCTAATATAGAAAAATACGCACTTTAATAAGAAGAAAATAAGAAAAAATACAATAATAATAAGTTCTATATCTTGGCTAATGGCGGTGTTAACTGGTTTTGTGCTAGATGTTTAATGAAAACTGGCACCCTAAGGGACCTAAACTGGCACCCTAATAACCACCAAGAACAAGAGGCGAAGCGGTGATAATAACACGACATAGGATCGGACACAGACGACTTACTCATTTACACCTTTTCACAAAACAAGACAACCGAGTACGTGAGACTTGAAACGTACCAAAAACACTTACTAGCAGACTGCCTTAAAAGAGACAACTTACAGTTGCTTCGTAGCTTAAATGAGCAGTTATCAGATAGGAGCCCACATATTGCTACCGTACTGACTTAAATAAAATCGACAAAGACATACAATAAAATATAGAAACGCCACACATAACTCAAAATTCTAGACATTTTAAAGTTTTTTATCACAGGATAATAGACATCCGATTTATTCTAATGTCAAAACGTGATTATTGTTACTAATCATTATTACCATTAATATGAAAGGTTTATATACTTATTTATTTAATTTTTTTAATACTTTTTTTTTGGTTTTATCCATTTTTGTTTTTGGTGTTTTGTATAACTATTATTCATTTTCCATGACCTGTTGGTTATTTTAAAATTCTTCTACTGATCCTAGGCTTTTAATTCATTTATAACCTTATTCTTTATTGCCTACATAAATTATTTTAGGGGAGAACACCATTGCTGTGGAGCTCTTCAAGTTAATAAATAAATAACATAAAAAAAAATAAATAAATATTCAAATCTGATAAAAGCACGGATTCTGAGGGCATATGTAATGTAGGTTCAGATGTTGTTAACTTCTCACGATCTCTTACATCGAATGTTGCAAGAATCCTGTCTTGAGCGGTGTCTGCATCGAAATAGCTGCGGATGTGTAGTGTTAGCTTTAACTAAAATCCGCATGTTTAAACAAAGGCAAGCACTTCATAGTTAAAACTACCCAAAGTGGTATGATAAGCGGAAGCTACAACAATATGGGTAGATACAACAACCGTGTAACATTAGCGCTACATTTCACTTTCCAGCGTATCAACCCTTTCCACTTTATTGTTTATTTCCAATGTTTTTGTTAGTACTGTCCATGTCAGTCACTGCTGGGCAGAGTAATAAGTCACTGGTTTTATTGGGGAAACCCAGGGTACAAGACATTATTTTCGAGAAAACAACAGCGTCGGAATACTTGTGCAGAATTTATTCTCACATCACAGGGGTCGCTCTAAGACATATGACAACAAAAAGTAGGATGAAATCTGACGGAAAAACGCCAGGAAACAATAAAATAAAATTTTAAAAATAGGAAGTAAAATTGTTTTCAGTGCAAGGGAAGGAGAAAACCCGGTTTTTATAAAGTTCCAAAATGATGTTCAGTAGGAAAATCCGAATCCCTATTTTTTAAATTACCAGAAAGAGCGACAACTGTCTGCCATTTATACATCGACTAGTCACACCTTTCAAGCACCATCTGCCAATAGCAACTTGAGACCAATAGTGAAGAAGTTATCTGCCTAAGAAACTGAGTAGACAGAAGAATTCACGACTCCTCAACTGCCGAATCACGACTTGAGCCTGGTTACTTCTTCGATTCGTAAACACGGTAAAAGTAACATGCCTATATCATAATATTTCATATGCATTTAGTAGACAAGATCATTCATTCCGAACAAAGGGAATGAATAATAACGAAATGCATAAAAGCTACAAGTTTAACGCTTCCGGGTTTCTCGTCCTGTCTCCTCAATTTCTTATCGGTGTTATCAGAGATATACTTGAAGTGTTCTAAAAGCAATGAGTAAACCAGCAAAATTGGACAATAGCGATTTATACGAAACCTGATTAAAGTCCAATATTTTTTTAAATAAAATAAAATCTCTTAACCTATTTTAAATTTAAATAAAACATACTGCATTATTAGCATACAATGCAGTATGTTTGTATGCTAATAATGCATAGAAACATATTGCATTGTATGCTTGTATGCATATACAATAATATATATTGAATCCATTAGGATGATACATATATGCCTTGGTAAAGTATTTTTGAAAGTACTTCAAGTGAAGATAGGGAAGAACCTGTAAGTGGACATTGGGATAATCCAGGGGAGAGGGGATGATGGTTTGGAAATGGACTAATGTGTTTTGGTTTGGGATTTACGAGGTAATCCTACTGAAATTAGGCATACGTTTTCCTGTCTACTCAAACCATGGATTCGCAAGATGGAAGTGCAATATATTCGTATTTATTCGTTGATTATTTTCGAAATATTGGCGATAATATATTTATTTAAAATAAAACTAAAATAAAGAAGAAACGATATTAATCTCCCATATGATATGCAATAGCTCTTAGGCAATGACAGCCAGTATATAAACACTGTACTGATTCTGATACTTCAAGAACACAGGACAGTAGTAACTTATTTAATGCCCTTAAGCACGGTTCCCTTAAAAAAAATTGTATGTCTATGAAAATTAAGTGATATTTCCACTTACCCACTAGCTTAACACACTAAAACATATAATATCATGCAAGCTGGTTTCCTAGTCCATATTCAGAAGATGCTGATCGTTGTTATATCACCAAATAAGCGGACACACTGAAAAATAAATAAAATAAAATAAATTTATTGATATTGTTCACCATTCAACAAAACTAGAAAGATTTAAGTGGGTTGCAAATGGGTTACAAATGATACACATCAATGAAATAATTTTAATTTTACACTTTAAATTTATCTAGTAGATGTCACTTACGTAGCTTTTCTTCAAGAAGTATATTCTCTTTTCTATATATTGGTTTCACTGTTTGAGACTGTCAAGTTTTCGGACTACTGATAGCCCAGGCTTTTAATAGCCTATTAATCTAATTTAATTAGGCTAACGTATTTTATTTGATTTATTTTATGTTTTATATTTTGCATATTATTTTTATTCATTCCAAAATACATCTTGTTTTCTATTCAAGTCTATATAAATTTTATTTAAGTTGAAATTTAAATTGGAAAACTGTTAACATAATGCAAATGAAGTTTATATATTTTATAATCTAAATTAGGGCTCATCGTCACAGATGAGAAGCCTTTAAAATAAATTATTGGAATTTTAGTAGTTCTATTTTACCATAATGATTACCACGTGATATGCTTAGACGAGAACTGTCTACTTTTATAAAACAGGCAGGTCATTGAATAAAATAAACATACTTTTACTTACAAGTAATTTAAACAGTGTTTTACCAGTTTCAGGTCTACTGATGCCTTTTCAGGGACTCGAAGGACCAAGTCTTACCCTACCATTGCCAGTAAGTAAAAGTGTTTTTATTTTATTAATTGTCCTTAAAAAATTGTTTAAAAATAAATAATTTAACATTTTGAGTCACTGTTAAAACATTTAGACGAGGAAGCCTGCTTCTACGCTTTTATATATATATATATATATATATATATATATATATATATATATATATATATATATATATGTATTCAATTTATACATACGATATATCTGTATCCAGTAACTTGATTATTGTGCTTATAATGATTTGTACAGATTTCAAATAAACAAATTAATAAAAAAAATAAAAAAATCTTTAGGTTTGTTTGTCGTTTGTAGATAAAAAATGGTTGTATGGCGTTTTAGGTTGAGATTCAAGCCTACAACAGGGCGATAAGAAGAAAGGGGACTGATCGTTACTTTACGTTAGTTTTTCTTATTTTACCCCTGCAAAGTTTAGCTTCTGTAAGGATCAGTTTTTCTTTTGTCTCTTCTTTGTGGAACGTCGGCAAAAGATAACACATTTTTTATTTTAAAAAAGGCTGTTTTAGCACATTTCAAACCTCATGTGTATGTATAAGCACGCAGCTGGCTCAAAAACTAACGATTTTTATGACATTTGGCACAATTATACTTTGTGTGATTTCAAAGATCAAGTTCCATTGCCAGGAGAATCTGAACACCGGAACATGTTTTTTTTGGGTGACATTCAAGCTGAATGAAATATTTCCTGGATGTTTCATATTCATCCAAACTAAGTTGTTGAAATTTTGGTTACGTTTGGAAATATTAGAAAAATAATTACAAACAGACATGGACAATTTTAGGATTTTCGTATATTTTCATAAATATCTAAACAAGTTTCGAAATGATGATATGTAGATGGCAGCAAATGGTATACGAATGCTTAATAAATTCCATACAAAAACGCTTTTATAGTAAAATTTGATTGGACGATCTCCTTAGGACAAACACCATTTCACAGCTTCCACTGTGTATTGTCTATTTAATTGCTTTTAGCAGTAAAATGAATTTGTGAGTAAAACGGGACACGTAAAATGGGAAACAAGTTTAGTCATTAAAGCATTCCGACCGGAGGTTAAAAAGGCCGAGTGAGAAATTCCGCGACTGTTAGTTATCTATGGGCGCCTGAAATCCAACTTCAAGACTTTCAACTTACAAGATTCAATTCGAGTAGATGTTAAAATGTTTTAAGAGATATTAACTATATATACTTCAAGTTTTCATTATCCTAGTCTCTGGTTGGGAATTATAGTGTTAACGTGTAAATAAAGATTTTATTTCTATTTAAGATTTGTAAATACCTAGATATTAGGTTTAGGATTATAGTTATCATTGTTACTATATTATAGCAATTAACAATAGGAAACTAACAAAATTATATAGCAACCCCCTCACCCATGCTAAAAGATCCAAATCGTGTAAGCATTAAATAAAAATAAATATATATATATACCTCAAATGACATTAGGAATAAGAACCTCCTAAGATGACGCAGTTTCTGCGAGTCGGACTTTTTATTGAAGACGGAAAACTTTAACTAAGATTTCAAGTTTTGATAATATCGTCGATACAAATGCAAAGTATCGAATGTGAAAAAAACGCATTTTTCATTTTCAACGCATTTGATGTATGGCAATCTCTCGAATCATTCAGTGAAAGGGAATTAACCACTGTAAAAAGGTCGAATCTGCGGACTATTTGACTGTCCAAAAGCAAAGTAATATATGAAAGTTTTTCCACTCTGGAAAGTGGTGATACTTTGCATTTGTATCGACGATATCTTTTGAGTTTGCGGTAATACTCATAACACATAATGAACATTCATGGAGGAAAAGATTGTTTGGAGAAATGTAAGATTCATCACTAGAGAGAATTGGTAGAATATTAAATTGTTCGGCCGACCAATCATGACTCGTGACGGCGGTAAACCTCTGGCATAAAGATAAATGATGCAAATAATGAAGGAAAGGAAAGGGTATATATCCTTCTATTTAGCTCGGACTAAAGGCACTGCCGATTTATTACCTCGAGGACAAGCCTTTAGACAGCCCTTTGCTAGAGCCTATAATCCTCTGTCCTCCCTCTACAATATAGGCTCTGACTGATCAAAAGTCCGATCCCTTTCTACAGGCTGGACTAATCAAACCAGGGCGGCTTCCCTATTGGATACAAGGAATTCAACAGATGGTTTTCACTCATACGCGGTATTAATCTTCTACCAAAGGGTTTCCTAGTAAGTAGGGTCACCCGTGTAGAGGATTGAAAAAGCATGGACCATACGTTCAACAAGTAAACGGAGCCTTGTCGAAGAAAAATCAAATTTTCATGAGGCCCTAAGATGTTATCAGCAATATTACAACAATTAATATCATCTCTGAAATTTCGTTCATGGAAGTAAAATTACATCCATTAAGGGCAAAACAATAATGTAGTTATTAGAAGTTAAACGACGGAGTAAAACCCCATTTGCAATAGACATATTTTGTTTATTTTCAAAACAATTATTTCACATTTCTTGAGCCCGATGTATACGGAGTTGAGTTGCATAAAAACACACATTTCGACAGGTATATATTTATTATTTAAAACCAGAGTAAAACCCACTTCCAAAAGTATTGATTTTTCTGCTTATTGGAACAAACGGAAAAACTTAAATTGTGGCCATTATCGTGTAAAACAGACACACCCACACACAAATATATATATATATATATATATATATATATATATATATATATATATATATATATATATATTGATGAAGTAATAAAACCCCCAAGAAAAGAAAATGAAAATTATATTCTTATCATTGATAAAGGGAATAAGAGAGCTGATATTATTGATATCGCTGTCCCGAATGATGAGAATATTCGGAAATCTTATGCTGAGAAGCTTTGAAAATACCAGGACTTGGCCATAGAATTAAAAGATCTGTATAAGTTAGATTCCGCAAGGATAACAGCTATTATTATATCGGCTAATGGACTCATCCCAAAAACCACAGTCACAGCTACAAAATACTTGAAAATCTCGGAGGAACTGATTAAAGACGCACAACAAGCGGTACTGCTCGACACTGCGAGAATAGTTCGAAAATTTTTAAACGAACGCCCGTGACAAGAAACATAAAAATATAATAATAATAAAAAAAACTAATATGAACAACAATTCTTTCGGTTGGCAATTGCCCCCGAAAGAATTTACTCCAGGAAACTGAGAAGAACACACCCCGTATAATAATAATAAGATTATAGATAATAAGGCAGGGAGCGACTGATACGCGCAGTTGCTTGGGGCTTTACGAACCCCCCTTTCCCGAGTACAGTACACCGCACAGATAACACACAGTGCACTAAACACTTACACTGACATAAGGTCACCTACAGTACACACCCCAGGGTCACCTTCCCTGGGTGCTACACCTGGCAGTAGTTATAAAATGCACAACCCATTAACAATGGTGAAAAGGAAAGAAAAAGCCTCGGACAAATCTGGAGTGAGGGGTGCTCCGGAGGGAATTGATTGTCAGCCCTCGACATCGGCAGGCAGTGCGAGCGGTGCCCCGATGCCGTCTCGGCCCGTAAGACCAAGGCCAACGAAAACGGTTATGTTGAGCACCGAATCAGGTTCTGACTTGAGCTTGGAGGAGAGTGATTCTTCTCCCGCTCCTGTTAGACAAATGCCAAGATGTACGCAGAAACGCATCAAATGGACTAAAGACATGCATATTGCAGTTATGCGAGCGTACTATCTGGCTACGAAATGCGAACATGAAAAAACGGGATATACCAGGCGGATTGAGCAGTATTGGAACGAACTATACCCTAACGTAATATTGACATCTCAGAACCTTTCAGACCGTGTAAGACGTATATTGCGCACCGGCAAAATTCTGAATAGTTCTGAGCTTGAAAGAATAAAGAAAGAAGTCCGAGAATGTTCAGGTATTATTAGTAATCGAGTAGCTAGTGAAAATTCTTTGATTGAATCCGAAATAAATAATGATATAGAAGCTGAAAAGTCACTGGTTAATGAACGGCGGGCTGTGAGATCCTTGCGGGATCTGATTATCTTCAACGTCATAACAACGTGGCCAAGATATACCACCAAGCTCTCGCAGAAAAATTCGGTTTGTTGGATAAGAAGGTCCCCTATTATCGCTACGTTCCTCAAAGACTTCTAGAGAAAGGCACAATAAAATTGTATTGGGACGAAGCGATGTTGACGGACCGAACTGTCCGTCTCAATAAACCGGATGTTCTTATCTTTGATAAAGGGAATAAGAGAGCTGATATTATTGATATCGCTGTCCTGAATGATGAGAATATTCGGAAATCTTATGCTGAGAAGCTTCGAAAATACCAGGACTTGGCCATAGAATTAAAAGATCTGTATAAGTTAGATTCCGCAAGGATAACAGCTATTATTATATCGCCTAATGGACTTATCCCAAAAACCACAGTCACAGCTACAAAATACTTGAAAATCTCGGAGGAACTGATTATTTTTTTTTTTTTTTTATTTTTTTTTTTATATTTATTTTATGAGCTTTTCGCAACTATAGCGACTTGCTCAGAACAAACATTACACATACATACATACATACATCAACAATATATACATCATCATTATTATATATATACATCAAATTGTACAAATATACATTACACTATGTTTATATAGTTTATTCTACTTCTAGACACAGGAGAATACTATTCTACTTATTTCTTTAATCATACAAATAGATATACAGATTAAGATATAATAGAATAAATACATTAAATGCATACCAATATAAATACAAAATATATAAATACAAAATGCATACAAATATGTATGCACACATGTACACACCTGCATACACACACACACATGCATTTTATATTATTTTTTGTATATAAATAAACAATGGAAATTTTTTATATAAATAATAATGGTATATGTAAACAAATCTCTATGGGTTGTTTTCACTCTTCTTCCTTTCTAAATTTATGCTATAATCTGGTTAGTAAGTTAGTCTTGTTTAGGTAGTTCAATATCTCATCGATATATTTGCTTCCATCGCCGAGTAATTCAGTCATATTGTAAGGTAAGTCATAGTTTTGTCGCTGTAAACATTCAGTCAGCATGTGCTTTATAGTCAGTGGTGTGTTACACTGTGTACATGTCGGTCTATCCTGCCTTGTCATGAGATAAGAGTGTGTCAGTCGGGAATGGCCAATTAAGCGGCATAATATCACTTCGTCTCTTCTATTATCCCTTTTGCTTGAAGGCCATTCACTTACTGTTCGTTTGATTTCTCGAAGTTTGTTATCCGTCGTCATGTGCCAGGATTGCTCCCACTTCTCTGAAGCAAATCTTCTGGCTTCAGTTTGCATATCTTGTAATGTAACTCCGTGTATGTCCAGTCGGTTTTGTCTTGCCGTCGTCCGAGCCAGTACGTCAGCTTGACTGCTTTGTCCTATGTCCTCATGTCCTGGGAGCCAATATATTGTGATTTCTTTATTCGTCCTGTGTATCTGTTCTAGTATGTTCATAATGATGGGATTGTCGTTGTACATGTTTTGTAGTCCATGTATTGAGCTGAGTGAGTCCGTAAAAATTGTTATTTTTGGTTGTTGAATGTGGTGTGCATTTTCCAGGGCAAGGTGAATGGCGTGCAGCTCAGCAGAATAAATACTTGTACTTTTTGTTAGTTTCAGCTGAAAAGTGTTTATACCTATTACAGCTGCTGCGCCTGTGCCCTCAGCTGTCTTGGATCCGTCCGTGTAAATAAACTGCTCGACACTGCGCGAATAGTTCGAAAATTTTTAAACGAACGCCCCCGAAAGAATTTACTCCAGGAAACTGAGAAGAACACACCCCCTATAATAATAATAATAATAATTATGGTTAGTGCCACCAAATATCTGAAATTGTCACAGGAACACCTAATAGTATCCCAGCAAGCAGTTCTACTCGACACAGCTAGAAACGTCAGAAAATTTCTTAATACCCATAATTAAAAAAAAATAAAAATAATTCTTTTTACTGGTTGGAACTATCCCCCAGTAAAAATATTCTCTAGTAATCTGAGAGACCCCACCCCCCTTAAATAATAATAATAGAACGGCACTAATTGCCGGGGAGTCGATGCGCCTTAAAATTATATATATATATATATATATATATATATATATATATATATATATATATAAAACAAACAAAGGAAGAGAGGATAGTAAAAATTGTGTTATAAAAAACAAGAAGAAAGAAGATATTATGGAGGATGTAGCAGTTTCTGACTGGTGGCCTGAAGTTTGCGCTGAAAAACAGTCGTTGGAATACGAATTTGTTTATAACTGACTATGTATTTTAAGTTAGAAAGCAGGTTTGACTATTTTCACATAGAATGAACAGTTTCTAAGCAGGTTTTTTTTATATATATATTTTTTCCCCCAGAGGACTTAATGTAAATTTATTTGTCTGTGTACGATAAGAAGATAAGAAGATGTTTTGTACAGAATGATAAGAAGGAGTATTTTTTACAGGCGATCATTTTATACTTTTTCGTGAAAAATGAATGTAAAAAAGAGATTGAACTACCGAAGGGGAGAGAAGAAGATCTTAATATTGCTCCCTGCGGAAACACTTGGAAAACATTCTCAACAATCATCGGCGCCGGAATGGCTCTCCAATCTCAGTTCCTGAGTAAACATTAATTCATGTTACAAAAAACATAAAGTTTGAAAAAATTCTTTTCCTTCCCATAAAAATGAAGTCTGCTGCGATAAACGAAGAAATTATAGGAGGATATTCACTGTTATATACAATTATAGGAGGATATTCACTGTTATATACAATTGATATATGAGTCACTTGCTGGTTTATTCTTCGTGGACGGGAGCATTATGAAAATTTAAATACTCTTACACACATCCCTGTAAGCTTGTTCTCCCTAATATACCTACTAAGTACCTTTAAAAATCGTTAACTGTTTTCCTGAATTGGTCAGAGAATAAGAAATTCCAATTTACTATATGCACTACCTATATTTTAAATGTTTATTTAAATTTCATGAATCCTTAAACATATATAAGTACCAATCTACCCTGTTGACTACCCTGAAACATAAACGCCCCAAACTAATAAAGAAGAATATTTATATACAAAAAACCTATGAGAAATAGAATGGTAATTTCAAATAAAAAAATATATAATAAATTAGAATAGTTAAAAAAAATCCTAAAAAAATTAAGTCGGGTCTTCTAAAAAAAACTAAAAAAAGGTTTTCTTTTTTTGATAAATACATGCACATTTATATTAGTATCTTTCTTCCCTCAAGGCAGCGTGATTACAATCCGCTTGAAGGCGTACTACTGGTGTTGATCTCTAGGCCAGTTACACCTCAGTCGGCAAAAGGGGTTATTCGGGATTTCGTGTGATAATAAGGTGTTTATTTTAGGGCCGTATATTTAGAATGAACGTTTTGGATAGGAGTTTGATAAATGGAAATATTGAGATCATTAACGAGAGTCAAATTGGAGCGTCGGTTATATTACGGAGGATTTGTTAATGTAAAGATTGAATTTTGTAGAAGTTGGAGGACTTTGTGGATCCCGAGAGCTATATGCAATAAACCCATATTGAGTTGAGTACTGTCATGTAAATGAGACATGTGTCATATAAAGAGTAAGGTCTGATCGTCGGTCAAGTAAGTGTAGTAAAAGACTGTACCATCTGTTTTACTGTTTAATAATAAACAGCAATTTAAGGTAATATTACTAATCAAATCCTAGTTGTTTTCAAAAGTTTTAAATGTTAAATGGTTTTATTAAAGATTGTTTCTAAGAGGTTAAAGAGAAAGATGCCCATTTCCTAACCTCCATGGTGCCTTTCAGCTAGTTTCGAAATACTCAAGTCTTTAAAACTTTGGCTCTACTTAGTATTTCTTTTTCATTTAATACCAAGGTTTGAAGTCAAGTAGATAGAACTTAGAACTACTGACAAATTTCAACATTTTTAATGGATACGTTTCTTATAAATTGAATTGAAAGACCCAAATGATATAAATAAGTAACAAAAGGCATTGATAGAATTGATTAAATTTCTATTGAATTGAATGATGGAAACTGTTGAAGCGGTACGACGAAAGGACGGAGTAAACTCTCAAACAGGGATCCAGAACTTTTTTAATCCTACTAAAAGAATTATATAATGATTTTTTTCTTATTGTCTCCCACCCCTTCACCGCCATTATCCAGGTTGGAGATCTATTTTCGTTCTTTCCCTCGCCTCTGAGATTTTTTTTTCTTTCAACATTTATTAATGGTTATAATGTGCCTTAAGTAGGCTTCAGATCAGAAAGTTGGTCTCCCTAAAACCCCATTCAGACTGGGGCTTAACTCTTCACCTCTTCTTTTCTATCTTATCACCTACAATGAATTTAACTCGGCCATCAATCTTGTTTTTTGGGAGTTATTTTTCATACAAATTTTGTACCTGCCCTATTTGAGTATTTTTCATTTTTTTTTTTTTTTTTAAATTTTCAAATCTTTGACTTGTGGAAAATTTACTTTCCAGGTCCTAGTTCCTTTATCGATACATTAACTAAATAATTAATACGAAGCTTGGTTCATGGTTTCCAATGGTTAATGGTTAATTTTAACAAATGGTTTCACTAACTTTATCTCTTCCCTATATGTTTCGCACCATTTAGGTGCCTTTCAGCGGAACATGTTACACATATAAAAACCTTAAAGCTTCTAATTGAGAAGGAAAACCTTCCCCTAGAAGAGCCACTTCCATACTGGCCATTGTCTGAAAGAATCCAATATGGCGGAATGTAGTCAGCTGATATCGATAATCGATGTGTCATATGTTTAAAATATTTATCCAGAAGAAATATAGTCCTAAAAACTAAACAGCATTTATGTTTCCCTAATTAAAACATATTTCTATTGTTTGTCAAAAAAATTAATAAAAATATTATTCAGATGTTGTCTTTCAATTTTTTTATTTACCACTTTCTTTCTATTTTTATGATGTGGATGTTTTCCTTAATATTCCTTTTCATTCTATTTCTTTCATTCCCTAATGTGCTGATGATTATATTTTATAGCATGATAAGCCAACGCTGTTTTATTATTTTTTTATCTATATTTTGTGAATGCTGCTTAATTCCTTTCCGAAGTACTGTTTCAAGTATTCTTTGTATGATCTATCACAACTACAGCAGTTAATTTGTTAAATATATTATATTTACTTTCCTTTAATTTTAATTCATCTTTTATGCGACTGAAGTTATTTATTATTTTGTTGACATATTTCCAAGCTATCTTTCCATTATCCTTAAATATAAGTCTTATTCTTTATGACATATTTGGATTAAAATTGAAGCCAATATAACGGCATTTTTCTTGGGTCTGATCTTTTGAAAACATATTTTTCTGTTACCCAATTTATATATTTTTTCTGTTTGTTTTTTTACGGCGCGCAGTGGTGCCAAACACCCGATTTTGGGAAATAACCTGTAGTTAGTTGAATATTTCTGATTTCGGTATTATTTTTGAAGTATTATTTTGTGCCGAGTCGAATGAGACCAATACCAATTCGATAGAATAATTATTTTAGAAGATAAACGTGTTTTATATTAAGAAACCCTTGAAAAACAGCAAGTATTCATTTTAAAAAAGTCAAATTTTACTCTATGGGTGGAGAGATGTATAATTCAAAAGTTATTTTGGAGTGCTGAGTCGAATAAATTAACAACCAATGTAATACTGTTAACTCTTCTTGACGTACTCCTCATTCTTAAAATTTGCGTGTATAAAGAATAAATTTTACAGTTTCATAAGAGATTGTAGATGAATCTCACTGTTAATGTTCAGTTACTTGCTAACGCTAAATGTTTAACGAATCACTGCAGAAAATAATAATGGTTGACTCGTTTTCTGTAAAATAATCGCATCGCTTCTGCCGTAAGAGGCGCATCTCCCCGACTGGTAATCAATTGATTACATTTAAAAAACAAAACCGATAATGTTATTTTCTATTTAGATTAAAAAATCAAATAGAAAGAGAGAATATAAAATGATCCTGCAAATTATTAGAACCATTATAGTCTATTCCCTTTTACATGGTTCCGTGTGAATTAAAATCATATCCAGCTTAGAATCCCCTTACAGCTGCTCCACGTGAGTTTCTTTTTTTTTTTACTTTTTCTTTTACGGTCTTCCGTTTTTTTACTTTGCCAATAAAAAGAGTTTCTAAAAGAGTTTGCATAATTAGTATATTCCTACAAGAAGAGTCTTTTCAAAAGATATTAAAATGCGGAAAGTTGCTCAAAATTCGGTTTGTTAAATGTAATAAACCCTGTTACTCGTCTGATTTTAATTATTCTCTTTTCTAATGGTCTTGCCATTAAACATTTATAAAGAGGTCAGGTTTGTTTGATCAATAATCTGGATTCCTTCAATTTATTCACTTGCAACCATTCTAATAGTGTCTTTAACTCTGAGAATAAGACTATAATATACATGTAGAATCTTAACAAAATGTGTAATTCCTGGATCTGTAAGATCTTAAACATATAACACGAGAAAGTTAACGAAGAAGGATAGACCTCTGGACAAATTATTTATTGATCACAAGATAATTCATCCAAGAAAATGTAACAATTCCCGCCTTTTAGAAGAAGAAGTAATATCTCACCGAAGTAGAAAGAAATACTACTCTTGAATAAATTATTTTGGAGCTGAAAAATAAATATAGATTTTCAGAGGTGTAATTTTCTTCTGCTTAAATATTATTGAATTTATTTTTTTTTTATTTATTTTAATTATCCTGCCTCTACCCCATTGGGTCATTGGCAGCTCGGTCTTCTGTAGCTGAGTATGTCCGTTGAAATCACCAACGAACACTACTGGCTTCGGAAGTTGATACACTATCTGATGTAAGTAGAAATCTTGGTTTGGGGCTATATATACGTTGCATATCGAGATTGGGTCTGATTTGTGTATTTGAACAGCTATTACCTCCAGATGTGTTTTAAGATGTACTTCTTGTGCTACGATGGTGTTTGTAATTAAAACGACGACACCTCCCCAGGTCGACGAAGCTTTTGCTTGATATTTCTTCGAAATATTTGCAGCTCTTTAAGGTTTGTTATCATGGAAGGTTGTAGATGACTTTCTTCTAAATATATCACATGGGGTTGTTTTTCATTTATTAGTATTTTTAGGTACCTACTCGTAGTGTCTTTTAAAGCCGTCGCAGGTCCACTGGAGAATATGTAATTTTGGATTGTTTGACATGATGGTTTAAATAATAACCTAAATATTTGTTAAATGAGATTTGTTAAAAAAAAAAATTAATTAAACATATGTTGATTAAACCTTAACTATTGGTCGTTCCCCCGAGTATGTTTTCGATCAGAATAACTAGACTCTGGCGTAGAGGAATTCTGAATGTCCTTCGATACACCTAGTGATTTAAGTAGCTTGGTTATTCGGATTTTCGCAGATCTATTCTTGCGAATGTTTCTGCGGGTATCAAGGAGCATCTTGACAATTCCATTTATATCTGAGGTGAATTCTGAAATAACCTCTTGTACGTTTTTCTCCTGAAGTGTTATCTGCAGAATAGATTCAAGTTGAGAGAATGTTATTGGATATTTTGATTTATTCTCCTCTATGAAAGGTTTCACTTCTTCAAGACTGAATGTTCTGGAAGGCGTAGAGTGTTCTCAACTCTTATCCAGATTATTTAAGTTCATTTGGATTGGTGGTTCAATGTGTCCAGGAGAGCTTTTCGTTTCTTCTTTCTGTAGAATTTCTCCCGCGTTATCCAATTTTTGGTTTGTTATATTTAATTGAGATACTTGGAGACGTGGTTTAGGTTCTGGAGTAGAGCTCGTATTTTCGTGTTTTTTAGTATCCAGCACATCAGTTTTATCTGCCGCCATAAGCGTCTGTTCTATTGCATTATCAGCGATATTGTTGCTTAAAGACTGCTCAGTTACATTTAGAATTTTGGGAATTTCTTTTATAGAAGGCTGTAAATTGGATGTGACACTTTTGTTTAGAAGTGAGGAGGTAATAGTTAGTCTGTTAGACGGCTCAGAATTTGAATTCAATGGGAAATTAATATCTTGATTAGAGATAGTATCATTAGGTTTATTTCTAGTGTATCCACATTTAGTACTGATGTGGCCCATTTCACCACATCTCAGGCACTTGGTGTCATCACCTAGAAATATCCTGTAAGTATCTCCTTCATAGTCAACTAAAACGGATGATGGAATAACTGTATTTTCGTTTTTTATAAATACTTGTCTCCTAGAGCTCAGGACGTGTGAATATGATTTTTCATTTAAGCCAACTCGAAGAAAGCTTACAGCAGACAGCAAGGTTATGCTTAAATCATTTAACCTTTTTTCAATTATTTCAGGGGGTATATACGGTGGGGCATTTGATATTACCAAGCGTTTTGAAGGTATTATGAGTCGGCGAGCAGGAACAAATTCATTATTGATGGTAATTCCTATTATTGAATTTGTATTTGTCTATAAATTTTAATAGAGGAATTAACAATTTGATTTATCTATGAATTACAAATATGAATAATTTCCTCTTAAATAAAATAATTTCTGTAATTTTTAAAATATAATTTTAATTTCCCCCCATTTAGTGTTCCTCCGACAAACTGAAAAGGTGATCGCTTAACGCGGCATTACTATTATTAAACTTTCAAACACTTCGCTACTCTTTTCCCATTCGATTATGTAGCCTTCCGAGACTTGCAGAAAGAGTGATTACTGTGCTATCTATTGGAGATAGAAATAATTAAAAACAAAACTTACGGAATTAGGGGAGAATCTGCTCTAAAAAAAAGGTTCCCAGTGATAGAAGTTCCGTTATTAAAACAAAATAAGTTCAATATATACTATAGATCCGATGTGCCATTTTTGAATTATTCAGATTTCTGTTCTCAAGTGATTCATTCTTTATAGATGTATATTATAATCGAGATGTGAGAGAAAATGAATAAAAACTGAGTTGGTGGTTTATGCGGTTAAATATAGTGGCCATAGAATTTTGATTCAGGTTTGACAGCGCATTACAATGGAAATGTATCGCTAGGTATTTCTTGTTTGATAGAATGAATACATTACATCCAACATTTATGTATATGCATTTATACATTCCAATGACATTTCTGTTCGATATTTTATGCTTCTTTTGGAGTGCTTTTTTTGTGCATTTTTCATTTTTGACTGGATTCAAATATCTCTGATAGACAAGAGCTCCATTTAAGAAGAATAGAAGAGCAGAGCTGTTTCGTATTTGAAATATTGGATTAATTGTAGAAATATATGCCAGCTTACTCTTGTTCCACTATAATTTTTGTGTTATTTCCTTCCCGTTTCGTAGGTTTCTATCAAGTCTCTTTGTTTTTTTTCCCCTTCTATATCTTTATATTTACAGATTCATGATTTATTGGTCTATCGGTGACCATTTTCCAGTCTAGGTATTTCAAGATGGATTGTTCAGGTTCAAAATATATTTAAAACAAATTATCCGTTAATATTCATTTATTCTGTACAGACGTAGAAACTCACAGCCTTATCGTAGCAGAGTACCTTCCGCAGCCGAGGCCACGTTTGGGATGTTAAGAATAATTATGGCTTTTCTAAAACAGCAATCATCGGGAAATAAAAGTATAACCCACCGGTCAAAAAATTTATTCAGAGGTTGAAACAATATCACCTGAGTGATACTCCTAATATTGAGATTTGCTTAAAATGAAGCATTTTATACTTATAAATAACAGAAATAATATGTTAAACTATATTGCACTACATTAACAGTGAGCACATACTAAAACATTATTTTTACAAAACATTTACAAATTACGGTTAGTTCACACGTACATATTATACTCCAATATTGTATAAATAGAAACACGAGTAACATTAATTGTATATATGAACTTTTTACTCTTATCCTGTTTTATACTAAATAATAAAAAAGGACATTTCTCTAAAACTATGGGAGACAAAAAACACTAAGGCGAGGTTTGTATTCAGCTTGTAGAAATCCATACAGATCAACTATTTAAGTAAAATCCCCAAAAAAAACATAAATGTGAAATAGAGGCCAAGTTCCTGCCCCCACAAAGAAACACTACCTTCCTCAAAAATATCCTCTCCTAAAACCCCCCAAAAACGCCTTACCATTCTACACTCCAAAAAAGTAGTAAGAGTTGGTGTATTAATTCAACCAAAAATATTTTCCAATACAAGAGATGATACAAGAAAGAAATGTCCAAGTTCATTACTTGGAAGACCTCATAGTTACTTACTAAGAACAGTAAAGACACTTCAACTGACCTTTAAAAACAACAATAAAAATACTTATATCCAGTTACTAAAATATCACTTTCCTCAACCAGGTGTATTCTTAAACTTAGCAATGTTTTTTTGTGCCGAAATTATCTTTAGAGAAAAACTAAACATTGCCAAGTTTAAGAATATACCTGGTTGAGGAAAGTGATATTTTAGTAACTGGATATAAGTATTTTTATTTTTGTTTTTAAAGGTCAGTTGAAGTTTCTTTACTGTTCTTAGTAAGTAACTATGAGGTCTTCCAAGTAATGAACTTGGACATTTCTTTCTTGTATCATCTCTTGTATTGGAAAATATTTTTGGTTGAATTAATACACCAACTCATACTACTTTTTTGGAGTGTAGAATGGTAAGGCGTTTTTGGGGGGTTTTAGGAGAGGATATTTTTGAGGAAGGTAGTGTTTCTTTGTGGGGGCAGGAACTTGGCCTCTATTTCACATTTATGTTTTTTTTGGGGATCTCATTACTTTTTTCTAAGTATTAAATAGAATTTAGTTGCCGCATACCTACTGGCTTTTGTACTTCTTGTAAAACCAGGGTCTTTGGATTCTGCATAAGGTTATCCTTACTGCTAGATATTTGATACCAATAATCAACCTACATACATCTAATCACTAGAATAGAAATGTTAGAAGCTCTTCCAGATGACATTACTCTAGAGGACAAATTGATTGCTGTCTCAACTAAACTATTACACTGTAAAACACAGGAATCTTATCCCGAGGATAAAGATCACAATAGGGAAAGTGCAGAAGGCCTTCAAGAAAAATATAAGAACAAAGACGATACATTTTGGGTTTGTGATCCTAAACTTTGTAATTTAGATGGCTCGACTTTGAAAAACTTAGTATCTGCTTTGAAGTATATTATGCAGTGAACCCCTTCGACTTTATTTACTACATTTAAGAAAGAAGTCACAACTGTTTTTGTTAAGATGCGTCGAAATGTTTTTTAAAAAATCTAATATAGGTTCTCCTTACCAATAAGATTCATTTGATACCCCACATGATGGTTTTCAGAAGGAATAATGGCATTTCGATGGAACAAAAAGTAGAAAACGTCATAGGTAATATGACACTCCCGTATCAAGACCTACCTGCGTGCCAAGTTTTGTCAAAATAGGCCAAACGGTGTGAATTTGTATAAGGAACAAACATACAGACAGACAGATGAAAGACCTTTTTTACCTAGCCTAGTGCATTCCCCGGACCAAGGCCTACCTGTGTGCCAAGTTTGGTCAAAATCGGTCAAATGGTGTGAATTTGTGTAAGGAACAAACATGCAGACAGACAGCTGATAGACGATTTTGACTAGCCTATGACACTACCCGGATAAAGACCGACATGTGTGTCAAATTTTGTCAAAATCGGTCATACGGTGTTTATTTGTATAAGGAACAAACATACAGACAGACAGCTGGTATAAGATTTTTACCGAGCCTATATGCGTCTAATTGTTTCTTAACACATCAAATATAGGTTCTTCATAACGAGACAATTCATTTGATACCCCACATCATGGGTTTCGGACGGAATGATGGTTTTCCGAAGGAAGTACAAAACTGGCACGCCCCCGCCCCGGAAGCGGAGTCAGACACAACTTTTCGCGATTTTTCGATTTTTTCCTTTAATAACATCTTCATATCTATCTTCATGCAAAATTTCAAGTCTCTAGCATCATGGGAAGTGCCTAATAATTTTGATGAGTCAGTGAGTGAGTGAGTGAGTGAATGAGTGAGTCCTACAAATCCCGATTTTCGATCGCTTATATCTCAGAAACTATTCGATTTAGAATTATGAAAATTTCCAGTTTTACTCACATCTAGTAGTATAATACCTGTGTAAAATTTCATAACTTTATCTTTACCTGGTTGAATGTTATGAGAGGGTAAAAATCGGCTCTAAGACCGCCTGTAATATACACACAGTATGCTTAGGCCGGAACTTGGCCTGGCGCACTACCGTGCGCCTAGATAAGTTTTCAAAAACAATTTCTTTGTAGGCTTGTGTATTTAGTCTTGCCAGTTATGTTCACGAGTGTTTCATAAAACTTCTAAGTGTAGCTGGTAGCCATGTTAAGTGTGTTTATTGATAAATCGCGTGCTCGAAGAAGGCGATATAAAAGAAGAAAATTAATTATTTCTTGCTATTTGTGGGTTTGTACATGTGGTGGTGAAAAGGAACTGTTTGCCAAAGTAGTTGGACCTAATGATATCGTGCTGTAGGGCCATAGCTCTCGGCGAATGCTCTCGTCATCCCTTCCTTGTGGGGCTTCCACCCACACTCCTTCCCAGACCCTCTCAAATCATCTCATTTCATTCAGAAAATTGCTCTTTTATATCTAAAAATATTTCTTATTTGAAGAAATATATAAATAATAATAAGAACAAATACAAAGTGTCTTTACTCTGTAGAATTGTTTCCTGATTAATCAGAAGCCCTGAAAAATAAATAAATAATAAGCCTTCCACAAGCAGCTGCGAAATATTCTTCTAGAAGTTTCTACGGTACATTTAGGAACTGGCCTACATTAATCAAATAAATCTAAAACGTATGCTTCTTTTAGTTATTAATACATTTTTGAAGCCAATTAAAAAAAATTATTAAGAAAATATAAATAATAAAAAAAAAAATATTTTAAATAATGTATACAAAAAATCCAAACATTAATTTTTTAAGGCAAAAATATAAACCTAATACATGAAAAAAACAAAACAGTTACACACAAAAAAGAACTGACGTACAAGAATTATCTAATATTTAAATTATACTTTATAAAATATAATCCAAAATTAAGTTTAAATGGCTGAAAAAAAAATGACTGAAAAACACAGTTTATTATTCTGATGTTCTGGTGCGTATACGAATAGCTTGTTAGTATACCGTCGCGGGAAGAGGCGGCATACAAAACCTTAGGCACTGCCCTTGAGATTCTTATTCACATTGCAAATGGTAGTCGCGCTAGAAATTGTAACCGTCTATAGTCAATGTTGTTCAGAATCAAAGGAATCCGTAAAATCAAATCGTAACGTTTCTCAAATTTTCTAATGTTCGCGCAACTTTCTTAATTTTTTTGTCAATAGAACTTACTCCTAGCAATAACTAACACACACACACACAAAAAAATTACCCAAACTGGTCCAGCTGTTCTCACCTGATTCCGTGATATATATATATATATATATATATATATATATATATATATATATATATATATACACACTGCCGGACAAAAAAACCGGCGCACCTTGAATTTCGTCGTTATTTATTTTCCAGGTTAATAAAATTTACAAATTTTGAACTCAAAATTTAGTGTATATATTCAGGTTGGAAAAAAAAAAAAAATCTGATAAATACAGCTAAGTAAAAAAAAAAGGAAAAGCACCACACTTCCAAAGTAAAAATAAAACACCTCTAATTCTTGTTCTACATAAAAAATATTGTTTCTTGCACCTAGTGTTTCCTCTCCTGGCACAAATAACGGTCTCCATCCTTCCTGGTATACCACAAATAAAATTGGCTACCTGATCTTCAAGAATCTGATTCCACTGATGTACCAGGGTAATTCTCAGGTGTTGGGTGGAGGGTTCTGTTGTCGACGGATGGACCTCCCAAGCTGGTCCCAGAGATGCTCAATAGGATTGAGGTCCGAGCTGCATGCTGGCCACTACATCTCGTCCATGTAACATCTTACCACATTTGCGTTGTGCGAATGGGCATTATCCTGCATAAAGAGGAATTCATTGCCTATAAAAGGACCAAAAGGCACCACATATTCCTCCAGGATGTCGGTGATGTACGTACGTGCATTGAGAACTGGTCTTTGAAACACGTGGAGGTCTGTTCTCACCTCTAAAGAAACGCAAACCACAACCATCACCGACCCTCCTCCAAACTGCACTCTTCCCGCTATATTACAATTCCCATACCACTCCCCTGGTATTCTCTATACTCGAACTTGACCATCTGCAGCATAGAGGTTATACCTGGCCTCCTCAGTTAACAGGACAGAGGCCCAATCATCTTCAGTCCATGCGGCACGTTCTCTACAAAATCGGAGGCGAGCCGCTTGGTGTTCTGGGGTCAGGAGAGGACCTAGGAAGCGGGGCCATAGCATTCAGATCAGCTTCAGTGAGCCTTCTGCTTACTGTTAGAGAGCTGACAACCGTTTTCCGAGCGTCACGAAGCCTGTGAGAGATCTCAACTGCGGTTTCTGAGGGCCTGAATCAGAATAAAACGGTAATCAGCTCTGTCAGTCTTCTCGAGCGCCCTGATGGCGGCCTTCTCTTGTAGCTACCTGTCTCGCTGTACCTTTGAACTGCATGCCGAACCGTTGTTTCAGGCAGTCCTAGGGTTCTGACGGCGTAACGCTGGCTTCGGCCGTCCTCTATTAAATCAACAACCTGAGCAACTACCACAACACATATCACCACCTCAACTCTTCCAAACCACCTTGTAAAGAAAAAATGTTTTCCAGTGAAAAGAAACACAAAACAAAAATCAGTGCGCCTTTTATTCTTTCTTTGGAAGTGTGTTCATTTTATTTTTTTACTTACTAAGTGTATTTTTAATTTTTTTTTCTTTTTGTCTTCACTTATGGTGTCCTATAAGCTGAATATATAAAATGCTTTTTGAGTTCAAAATTTGCAAATTCTATTAACCTGGAAAAAAAAAATAACGACGAAATTCAAGGTGCGCCGGTTTTTTTTTGCCCAGCATTGTATATACACATATATATTTATTAATTTATTCTTGACAAATGTTGAATATTCTCTATTTTATGTATCTATGCTTATTTCTATCGTGATTTTACTCAACGGAAAATGGCGGATTATATAATTCAACGCCACACAGCTCGCACATGCACATGTCCAAGTTCAAAGGTCTACAGTTTTTAAAATGTTATTCCTGATGTTTTAGTACAAGCCATCGGGATTCCACTGGTGACACGACTTCACTAAGCAAATAATTGCAGTCACCGAATGGAAAATGAATATTTAATAACATCGATCGACGAGACGACGAGTGGGTTTTAGGCCGACTCAAGAAGGACATGGTATTGCACTTAGTCAACCCCCAGCTGTCATTCAATGTGCTAATGGTTTCGCTAAACAGGTGGGCTACCGTCGCTCTGACCTCACTGAATATATACCAAACCTCAGGGATTTGACGAACCCTTTACCGCCGGGAAATATAATTCCCGTTTTGAAAATATTTCATCTTAAAAGCCATGTATAGACCCTCTCTTTATATTTTTGTCTCCCATGGGATTAGTATTAAACGCAAGGGGTTCTTTCCAGTTCCATTCATCCTTGAACGGTTCCTATACGTCCCATGATTGTCTGTTTCCCCTGATTTCCCTTTTATGTTGAATAACACATATTAGGAGTTTATCTTTCTTGAACTTCGTGGTCGCATGTATTTCTGAGCTACAGAAAACCGATAGCTATTCATGTAGAAGTATTCAAATGAGATTGTATAGCTAAGAGTTCTGTAAGTAAGATAGTAAATACTATCTTACTTACAGATTGAAATTGAGCAGCCAGTACTTAAATGCAATATTGTATTTAAGTACTGGCTGCTCAACTTCAACAATTCGAACATGGAATGTGGAATATTTAGGTTTTTTCCGTCTTCTACATTCCGTAAGTAGGTGTTTTACGTTAATGTCTCTATTGAATATATCGCAAGTAAGGTTGCTAAATTCTATCGCGACATATTCGTGTGTCCTTTCCTATTTGTTTAGGTTTCGCGGCGACGGTAAGTAGGTCTCAAGGCCAAAAAATGTCTATTTGTTGTTTGGACATAGAAAATACGTGTTACTCACATGTGAAACTATGATAACTTATGAGAAAACCAAATATATTCGTTTTTGTGAATGACAGGTTGAGCAAGAATTGGTGCTTATATAATTTTCAATTTTATTAAGTTAGCATAATGGAAATAATAGGTCGAAACTAAAGTTATCTCTTCTATTTACAGAATTTAATTTGTATATGTTATTAATTTATTTAGTATATTTTGTAAACTAGTCATTGATTGAGTTAAAGATGAGATCTTTTTTTTTTTTTTAAATATATCTTTATTTGTCAATTATACAATACATAAAGTATTTTTTATAATTCGTTTGTTCATGAATTAAAGTCATCATTTATCAATAGGAAAAAAAAGAAGCCCATTGGCCAAAACCTATTACGTAGCATGAAGTGTTAACAGATGTTTACATCTTGTTTTTGTGTGACTATTTACAATATTTACATTTATAATATTAACATTTTACAATAGACCTCTTGGCCATTTGCGCTTATGGCGACGGTGAGGGTTACCGGGAATGGAAGATGAAGATAAGTTATTGATTATGGGATTGCCGTGACCAGGCAAGCGGGAGTGGAAGTTAAGGTATCGGGTTTTGGGCAAGGTTTGGAGTCGTTATGGATAGTGAAGTTTGTGACATAGAACGGAGCATTAACTATTTTACGGAGTATTTTGGATTGGAGAGATTGGGTTCTGAGGATATTGGATCGCTTGGCACACACCCAAACTTCCAAGCCATAAGTCCAGGTGGGTTGAAGTATTTCAGTATATATCCGTCTCTTGTTCTGTAAAGGATGAGATAAATAAAATTCAAAAAGTGTATGTAGGTTTGTTCTTAAATGCAACAATCCGACACCTTAAATATCACTTTCAAGCTTTTGCGGAACGTTTAATTCTCCATCTATGATTTAAAATCTGCTACACTATTTTCAGATCTATTAGTAAATATTAATTTGATTGTATCTATTAATTTGACTGCAGTATAACTACTGAGCTCCATCAACTCATGGCTGGATCAGCTAGTATAGTTATACAGAAAGAATTAACATAATCAAAGAATGATGCCCGTTCTTAAGGTTTAAGGTACATATATCTTAAAAATTGTGATTTTGGTTTCAATACAGGACAACCAGAGCCAAGGAAGATCGTTTAACTCTAATATAACAGCAAGTAGGAATAAAGAGGAAGATAGATGAGACAAATATTGTTTGCCCATTGGTTTCGGTGGTTCGGAGAAGAGATGCTTTGTGGACGATATCCTAAACATGGAGTATAATCTACCAACCTCAGCCTGCCCGCACAAACCACAACCTGCCAAAACCTAACAACTTCAAAGCTGCCCGATTTACTATCTCACAGCCTAATAAGCAGTACCGCTTACCTTAAGTACTTTCAAAAAAAAGATCCTTTACTCAAAATTTGTTTAAATAAATTTAACAATCTGTGGCAAGCAAATTTAGGGACCATTTCTATAATATTCAGAAGTACAATAAAGAATACGCCTGTAATTTTCAAAGCCTTTGTATATGTGTGCAGGGATTTTCAGATGAGTAAGAAGGTTGTTCGATGAACAAGAAACCTGTTTCGTCTCGATCGACGAAAAAGTCTTCTTATGTTAACAAAAAAAAAAAAAAAAAAAAATTATATATGACATATTCCTTTCAATAAATAAATCAACACTCCAAAACCTCCTCTGACTGAGGAGATCCTATCAAAATTTGCAATTGAATCTATTTTGTAGGAAATTTATTAGTCTTCCGAATAATCACCAACCACTTACCATTTTGTAACCATTTTCCAGATAGGTATTTAAGAAACTATCTAGTCCAAAACTAGCCATGTCTCTTTGATTTTTTTTTTTTTTAATTTCTCCTACTCTCAAAATTTATCCAAAATGTATATATCTTAGTTTGGATAAATTTAGAACACTCGGGCAACATTTTTCGATCCAAAACCATAATTCTATTTGAGAAGTCAACGGATTCGGGCTATGAGAAAAATACGTCTAACGGTCAAAAACGTTTACCAGCTGTCTGTCTGTTTGTTTGTTCCTTATACAAATTCACAACGTTTAACAGATTTTGACGTAACTTACTGCACAGGTAGATCTTGATACGGGGAGTGTCATAGGCAGAAAGTAGGTGTATTATGGCACGCCGGGGAACAGCTAGTAAATAATAATTATATAGGAATCAATGAAACACTACTACTCCATGGTATACAAGAATTGTGTAAATACTCGGAAGGAAAAGCAAGATCCTGAAAGTGACCACACTGTAACGTGGAAACCAACATTCTGCCAATCTCCTGTAAATACAGTGGAAGATTTCCCTTCGCACTCTCCATTGTCCTTCTGTACACACTCTTCTCTCGCCCTTTTTCCTCGAATAATTCAGCTCCTTTATTTTCCCAGCCCTCGGCTTCCTTTCACAACCTCCTTCTCCCTCAGCACCATATTTACCCACGGGGTTTGACTGATCGTGATTCATGGCCTTCTCCGTGAGGAGCTGACAGTTATTAATACTTGACGAAGGAGGGTATGAAAGGGAGTACGAGCTCCATTTACCTATTGTAAGCATTATATAATGGATACTGGAGAGTGCCCACATTTTTCCCTTAAGGATTTTTTTAAGCCTCCTTTTGTGTAAATGAATTCATCCTTGTCCATCATCCATACTTTATGGGAGTCATTTCCGAGCCCCAGCGATTTTTTCTTGTTAAGTCGATTTAGCTAAATGAAAAGTCACCAAAAGGGCATAAGATTGTGAAAGGAATCTCTGGAAAGGCGCTAATGATTTGATGATGGGAGTTCAGTAAGATGAAAAATGTAATATAGCATTAGAGGAAAAACCTTTTTTTCGTCTTAAAAACTGTAATCTTTAGTATTACCCAACCCAATTTATAAAGCAGGGAGTTAGTCATGAAATTTCTAATAACTTAGTCAAAAAGAAAATATTATAACTATTAAGTAACGTGTTAAATATATATATATATATATATATATATATATATATATATATATATATATATATATATGTGTGTGTGTATATATATAGATATGTTAAGAATCTACATTTCTATTGTAGAAATTGTCCAGTACAGACGAAATCTGGCACAGAAGTGCATTTGCGTGAAACAAATCAGTTAATCAGCCGGTTAGTTAGGTTAATCGGTTGAGTTAGTTAATCAGCCTAAATCCGCCATCCACAACAGGGTTTGCGACAACGTTGTGCGAACGAATCCCAGATCCTCTCGGTTTTCGCTAATAGGCGAAGACTCTGTGTTCTATGTGCATTCTTTGATAGATATATAGTCCTGGTCAATTCACTTTTAACGCGATATATTCAACTGTTTTCGTAAAAATAGAATTATTTGATGAAGATAGTTAGTCGTTTAGGTGAGGAGAAGGCAAGGGATAGCTGGAATTCGGCTAAGAGAATAAGGCAAATCTTCAAGCATGGTATTAAAAAGTTTCTTCTTCATGAGAAGCATGATGATTCTTCAAGCATCATGATATTAAAAGGTTATTCTCGTAATTATGTATATTTATGTTTTAGCTGAAAGAGGGTTCCAATGTGCAGCCTAAACGTCCAATATAGATATTCGCTTGAAGGTTTTTTTCTCATAGCCCGAATCCGTTGACTTCTCAAATAGAATTATGGTTCTGGATCGACAAATGTTGCCCGAGTGTTCTAAATTTATCCAAACTAAGATATATACATTTTGGATAAATTTTGAGAGTAGGAGAAATTAAAAAAAAAAAAATATCCAAGAGACATGGCTAGTTTTGGACTAGATAGTTTCTTAAATACCTATCTGGAAAATGGTTACAAAATGGTAAGTGGTTGGTGATTATTCGGAAGACTAATAAATTTCCTACAAAATAGATTCAATTGCAAATTTTGATAGGATCTCCTCAGTCAGAGGGGGTTTTGGAGTGTTGATTTATTTATTGAAAGGAATATGTCACATATAATTTTTTTTTTTGTTAACATAAGAAGACTTTTTCGTCGATCGAGACGAAACAGGTTTCTTGTTCATCGAACAACCTTCTTACTCATATGAAAATCCCTGCACACATATACAAAGGCTTTGAAAATTACAGGCGTATTCTTTATTGTACTTCTGAATATTATAGAAATGGTCCCTAAATTTGCTTGCCACAGATTGTTAAATTTATTTAAACAAATTTTGAGTAAAGGATCTTTTTTTTGAAAGTACTTAAGGTAAGCGGTACTGCTTATTAGGCTGTGAGATAGTAAATCGGGCAGCTTTGAAGTTGTTAGGTTTTGGCAGGTTGTGGTTTGTGCGGGCAGGCTGAGGTTGGTAGATTATACTCCATGTTTAGGATATCGTCCACAAAGCATCTCTTCTCCAAACCACCGAAACCAATGGGCAAACAATATTTGTCTCATCTATCTTCCTCTTTATTCCTACTTGCTGTTATATTAGAGTTAAACGATCTTCCTTGGCTCTGGTTGTCCTGTATTGAAACCAAAATCACAATTTTTAAGATATATGTACCTTAAACCTTAAGAACGGGCATCATTCTTTGATTATGTTAATTCTTTCTGTATAACTATACTAGCTGATCCAGCCATGAGTTGATGGAGCTCAGTAGTTATACTGCAGTCAAATTAATAGATACAATTAAATTAATATTTACTAATAGATCTGAAAATAGTGTAGCAGATTTTAAATCATAGATGGAGAATTAAACGTTCCGCAAAAGCTTGAAAGTGATATTTAAGGTGTCGGATTGTTGCATTTAAGAACAAACCTACATACACTTTTTGAATTTTATTTATCTCATCCTTTACAGAACAAGAGACGGATATATACTGAAATACTTCAACCCACCTGGACTTATGGCTTGGAAGTTTGGGTGTGTGCCAAGCGATCCAATATCCTCAGGAATCCAATCTCTCCAATCCAAAATACTCCGTAAAATAGTTAATGCTCCGTTCTATGTTACAAACTTCACTATCCATAACGACTCCAAACCTTGCCCAAACCCGATACCTTAACTTCCACTCCCGCTTGCCTGGTCACGGCAATCCCATAATCAATAACTTATCTTCATCTCCATTCCCGGTAACCCTGACCGTCGCCTTAAGCGCAAATGGCCAAGAGGTCTATTTGTAAAATGTTAATATTATAAATGTAAATATTGTAAATAGTCACACAAAAACAAGATGTAAACATCTGTTAACACTTCATGCTACGTAATAGGTTTTGGCCAATGGGCTTCTTTTTTTTTCCTATTGATAAATGATGACTTTAATTCATGAACAAACGAATTATAAAAATACTTTATGTATTGTATAATTGACAAATAAAGATATATTTAAAAAAAAAAAGAATCTCATCTGTAACTCAATCAATGACTAGTTTACAAAATATACTAAATAAATTAATAACATATACAAATTAAATTCTGTAAATAGAAGAGATAACTTTAGTTTTCGACCTATTATTTCATTATGCTAACTTAATAAAATTGAAAATTATATAAGCACCAATTCTTGCTCAACCCTGTCATTCACAAAAATTAATATATTTGGTTTTCTCATAAGTTATCATAGTTTCACATGTGAGTAACACGTATTTTCTATGTCCAAACAACAAATAGACATTTTTTGGCCTTGAGACCTACTTACCGTCGCCGCGAA